>OY856414.1:768491003-768908503 GCA_963693085.1 Alisma plantago-aquatica | reverse complement strand
GAGAGAGAGAGAGAGAGAGAGAGAGTCAGGCTAGAATACACTCGAGTGTACGGATCGCACGGATACACTCAAGTGTGTTTGCATATCAAGACTATTTTTTACAAAATGTAAACCGTTGATCTTCACCGTCATACTATAACTAGGCTACATACAAATTTTGAGCCCATTTGGATGAGTGTAAGTCACTCATCCAAGGGCAACAAAATCGACGCGCGAAACTAATTTGAAATGCATAATTTTTGCGGTCTTCATAACATGAGCTATACATATCCAAATGTGCTCAAATTTTTCATATGACGAGATGTTTAAGAAGATCAACGGATTAGATGTTCAAAAAAAATATTGCATCATGAAAAACTACTTGAGTGTATTCCGCCCCGGATACACTCGAGTGTATTCCGCCCCGGATACACTCGAGTGTATTCTAGCCTGACTCTCTCTCTCTCTCTCTCTCTCTCTATATATATATATATATATATATATATCAGTGAATTAAAAAACGGCCAGAAGGCCGCTTAAGCGCCCATGACCCCCAGCCGCTTAATTTAGCCATTAATCGCCCGCTTAATCATTTTGAACAAAATCACCCGCTTTTTGCCCGCCTCACCCGCTTTTGTTTAAAAATCCTAATGTAAGCATCTAACATTAATTAATTACATAGCCAGGTAGTGTTGACTATAATATACGAAACTTGTATACATTAAATGTTCTATGATATAGCTAGTCCTAATTTAGAATGCATACTTTGTGTGTAAGCTGTAATAATTGGGTACTGCTGTAATGCATCTAAGTCAATATCCTATTGCATCTAAGTAATGCGTGATTAGTTTTACTGATTTCCTTGTTGCTTTCAGTGATTAATGATTGGTACTGCTGGTTAGTATTACTTTAATGATTACTTTAATTCAATAATTCATAGTTTGTTATATACAATTACTGATCTGCTTGCTGATTTTAGTGATTAGAGATGCTGATTAATAGTAAGTATTGATGAATACTTAGTTAATTACTGATTTGCTGATTAGATATGTATAGAAGTTCCTTATAAATATATTTTTTATATACACATACATGTAATTTTGTATAAAATATATAAAACTTAGACACCCGCTTTTTCAAAAATCACCCGCTTAATCGCCCGCCTACCGCTTAATCGGTTACAGGGTGCCGTCCGCACGCCTCCCGCTTTCTAATACATTGATATATATATATATATATATATATATATAGAGAGAGAGAGAGAGGTTAGGAAGTGTGTACCGGCCGGTACATATAACTTACATGTACCAGCCATTAAAATAGCATATGTAGAATATGTTGATAAATCCAACCATATGGATTGATTCAACTCTATATAGATTAGATGTCTTTAAAAAAATCATAACCATATCTTATGTAGATCATGAGATATAGCCATAAATCATTCAATGGTTTATGCAATTTCTACAACTTACCATTAATTAGAAAATAGACATTTTCTTTTATTGTATGTTCTATGAATATTAGATTGCGATGATTTTTGGTACACATTTTATCTAAGGGGTATACTACACATCCATAAGGTTGGATTATTCAATAAAATTTTACAATCCCCATAAATGAAGGTGGGTACATGTAAGCTACATGTACTCGGGTACACAATTCTTTTAGCCATATATATATATATCTATATATATATATATATATATATATATATATATATATGTTAAGAGAGAAAGATTCCCCCCTCCCACGCCCATAGTAACCAAGTTCGGGATTCGACAACTTTTCGGCTGGCTGGAAAAAATCGAGAAAAGTCGTGAAAAGATCGATAAATTTTGGTCAAATTCGGTCAACTATTCGGAAATAATCGAGAATAAGTCGGCAATATAAGTATATACATATATATATGTATGCATATATATGCATGTATGCATGTGTATATATATAGATAAATGTATGTATGTACATACGTATATGATGCATGTAACTGTTACGGCCACAAGACATACAATCTTAGTGAGTAAAAATGTAGGAAAAGAAGTAAAAAATAGTTGAGAAATAACATGGAACTGTCCAGAGGAGTGGGGGCTTTGAGGTTTAGTGTGTATTAGGAATTTTGTGTACATGGTTTGGTAAAAAAAGAGCAAGCGACTTAAAAGAGAAAAATCGTGAAAAATCGTGAAAAAGTCATGAAGAATCGTAAAAAATCGTATAAATCGCGAAAAAGCGGGATTAATCGTGAAATGTCGTGAAAAATCGGTGATTGGTGTATTTATCGTGATGAATATTCGGAAGCCTATAACATCGTGAAAAATCGTCGATTTTTTGTAAAATTCTGAGACTTTTGTTACTATGCCCACGCCCGTGGTAGCCCGGGAGGGTGGTAAATCAAGGTGGCAACTGGGATTCGAACCCGGTCCCTTTGCTAGGGGACATCATGCTTGACCACTTGAGCCACTCCTTGTCATATATATATATATATATATATATATATATATATAGAGAGAGAGAGAGAGAGAGAGTCGGGCTAGTGTACACTCGAGTGTACCAGAGGCACCGTACACCTCAGTCTTTTTTTAAGATGTAATAAATTTTTAAAAAATATAAACCATTGATCTTCTTAATTATCATAAGACCATATTATATAATAAATTTTAGCTTATTTGGACATTTATAGGTCGTGCATCTAAAGGAGGTAAAAATCATGTATTTCAAATTAGTTTTGTGTGTCGATTTTGTCGTCCTTGGATGAGTGACTTACACTCATCCAAATAAGTTCAAATTTTGTGTGTGACCTATTATTATTGTAACCATGAAGATCAATGGATTAGATTTTGGAAAAACATGGTCTAGATAGGCAAACACCATTGGGGTGTAGGCATGATCTGTACACTCGATTGTATTCTAGCCTGACTATATATATATATATATATATATATATATATATATATATATATATATATATATATATATATATATATCTGTGTGTGTGTGTGTGTGTGTGTGTGTGTGTGTGTGTATGTATGTATTAAAGTTTGGATATATCTATTTATACACACATACATACACATACACCAAGCAAACGATAGCCCAGTGGCGCCTAATGAAGCATCCCAGGTTCAAATCTTGGCGGGGGGACTAAGGTTGATTTACCCATCTCGGGAGCATCTTAGTTCTGCTGCCCAAGTCAGAGAGGGGGAAGGAACCTTCTCTTACAACTGATATACACACGCACAATTAATAGACACACACATTGTGTGAAAGTCTGGAGATATATATACATACACACACACATGTATATATATAGTACGGAAGTCTGGAGACACACACACACATATAGAGAGAGAGAATCATACTAGGTTAGAATTAGTTCTATTAGAGCACAAATAGAACTCAATTGTTTTCCATTTATATATATGTCTCTCTCTATATATATACATACATATATACATACATACACCGACAAGGAGTGGCTCAAGTGGTCCAGAACGGTATCCCCTAACAAAGGGACCCGGGTTCGAATCCCAGTTGACGCCTTGATTTACCACCCTCCCGGGCGTTCGGCCTCCGTCACGAGCGTGGGATAGGGGGGAGAAATATTTCTCTTAATCCCATAAACATATATACATACTTACATACACATGCCGACAAGGAGTGGCTCAAGTGGTCAGGCATGGTGTGTCCCCTAACAAAGGGACACGGTTTCAAATCCCAGTTGTTGCCTTGGTTTACCACATTCCCGGGTGTTCGGCCTCCGCAACGGGCATTGGAGGGGGGAGAGAATGCCTCTCTTAATCCCATACTTATATATACACACATATATACACATATATACATACAGACATAGATATATATATATATATATATATATAGATGTGTTGATAATTTTTAAAAATTCAAAATTGCATGTAGTCCTTGCATACACTATGTATTATGTTCTTGTTTGCACATACACCGGTTACCACCATAGTTGTTAAGGCGACCAGGTGCTAGGCATTCCTTAGGGACGCCTAGGGCATTTTCAGCGATTTTTCTTTATTTTATGTTGAGATTTAAATATATACATTCATAATTTCAAATATTTAAATGTATAGTTATGGCTTGATTACATATTATTAAATGGAATTTAGGATAAATCACACCTAACATTACCTAACTAGACCTCATTGCCGCTAGTTTGAACGAACTTGATTGAAATTTTATCAAATTTGACCTAGTATACCTTAATTTGGCATAAATTAGACTGAATTATGTATATAGTGACCTAATCAGACTTAACCCAAATTATCTCTATATTGACTCAAATGGGACCTAATATATCCAAATTAGACCTAATGTCCCCAAATCATGCATATTTCCCCCAAATCAAACTAGTTTTCCCCAAATTAGACCAAATTTACCAAAATTCGACATGATTTGGCCTAGGGCTGGCAAAACAAGACCCGACCCAAATGACTTGATTGAAAACCGAAATTAAGTGGGTTAGAGTCTTAAGATTTTTCGACACACCCAAAATTGACCCGAACTCGGAATTCATTTAGGGTCTGGTCCTAGTTTGGACTTTACACTCGAATTTACCCGATTGACCCAAAATTCACAATTGTATATTCAAATAAAATTACAAATACTAAAGTTTAAGACACCCAATGGTCTCTTCAAATTACTAATCCAACACTCGTGAAGTTTATTTCGGCAATTCTATATAGTTTTGTATTGGTTTGTATGATTTATTATGCTAATTTTTTTATGAATTTGTGTTTAAAACTCTCAAACAAACTACAACAAGCTTTATATGTATTTCTCAATCACATTGTAAGTTTGCTTACATTGAAATTTGTAAATTACACTAGGTAATTATCAATAATTAGACAAATTGTAGCATTATTTCAAATTGTTCTCTTGGTATTTGGATTCACGGGTTAGACTCAATAAACCCAAAAATATTTGCCGGTCGACTTGGGGTCCAGGGTTTCAAGCAAAAATCCATCTCTTGCAAGTTTAGGGTCTAGCTAAAAAGTGTTGGCCCGAGATGAACTGAAATAAAAACTGATCAACCGGAACCCGATTGCCACCCCTAATTTGGCACAAATATAAACCTAATACTGCATAGCACGGCCTTACAAGACCTAATTATCTCAATTTTTTCTTATGTTGACCTAAATTAGACCTTATTTGACTAAATTAGACCTAACCTCCTCAAATCATACTTATTTCCCCAAATTAGACCTAATTTGCCCAAATGTGACATTATTTGGCCTAAATCAAACCTAATTGTGCATAACCTGAGCTAATCAAGCCTAACTGCCCCTTATTTGCCCTATAATATATTAATCAAAATGAGACCTAATGTCGCCAAATTATACCTTATTTCACCAAATCAAACCTATTTTACCAAAATCAGGCCTATTTTCCCCCAAATCAGACATAATTTACCAAAATTTGACTTGACTTGGGCTAAATCAGACCTATTTCAACCATAAAATTACCCAACTTGATCTAATATGACCAAATCTAGACCTAACTTATGTTGATTTGCCCTTTAAGTGGCCTAATTTGGGCCTAAAAGGCCTTGGGCGGCCACATTAGTGACCTTAAGGGTTGGGGGGCGGTTTGAGGCCTATAAAGCCTTAGCGGGCCGGTGGATAACTAAGGTCACCGCTTTTCAAAACTATGAAATCGTATAAATTGATTAATGTGTATTTAATGTCAACAATAATATCCTAAATTTCATTGTCAATTTGTATCATTTGCATCGAGTTTCAACACCATGTACATTGTCAAATCCCATCAACAGATCGAAGGTATCTAGAAATTGTCAAAATTTCTATTTTCATGAGTGACAAAATACACAATAAATCCTTCGCCTCTCAGTTCTATCATGATTGGTCAATCACATGGCAAAGTCGGGCAATTCACATATGCAGTTCTTGGATTAAGTGCCTCTCTGATTTGGGCCTAGACCTACAGGAAAAATAAGGTGTCCAGATGCTGCAATATTTACAAGAAAGGGTGTGCAGATCCAAGAGTGGGTCAAGGAGGAAACACGCATCTCTGTTTGATCCCTTCAATGGAAACCAGTTCTACCACTCATCAGTACAAGCTTTATAAGGCAACCAAGTTTGTACCAAGAGCATGCCAGGGATAAAAACATGATGGAGGTAGAGTTAAAGGGGAGGAGAGAGATCACAGTCACCAGTCTATGGCACGCATAGTAGTGCTGGAGAGGAGATTATATGAAGGGAGAACCAGAAACCTTACGGTTGCAATGGACTAACTAATTATGAACGGTTGAATTGTTTATTGTAACTATGCATAAAAATCAGTGCTTGTGAATGTTTATTAATGGTCAGAAATGACGCTTAATGAGCAAATTTTCAGAAATGAATATCGAGGCTTCTTTGACGAGGGCATAGTCTCAACTCCATTGTTGGAAGCATAAGTCCATATTCTTTACACTTCTGTGCTAAAGGTTACAAGTACTTTATATGATAATTGGAAGTTGCATCCTTGAATCAGAAAATAATGAGAACCATATAAGAGGCAATGGTAACAGCAAATTAAAAGTGACTACCAGAGCTGGCCTAAAAGTTATAATGCCAATAAATGAAAATACTAGGTGCAAGAAAAAAAGGTAGTAACAAATTGAAACTCTATGTGTATAGAAAATCTTACAAACAACTATTACACACCTTGAAGAGCGTTCAGTGCAGTAGCAGCACATTTGATATCAGTGAACTCGACAAAGCACAGAACACGAGCATTATCCCCAGTCTGCCAAATAATGGATATTGGAGAGTTTAGCAACAACAAGCAAGGCATCTCAAAAGTCATTATCTAATATGTTGACAATAAATGAAATCGTATAAAACTAAGAAGCCATCAACTAGGGTAGAGGAAGTTACATCAGAACTCGTAAACCTGACTTAGTAGTTGGAAGAAACTAGGTTCGGGCAGAGACATTGTCAATCCAGGTTGGTTTTGGATTTGGAAGTTATTGGCAACTCTAGGTTGACAAATCTGAACATTATAGGTTGAGGTAAGGATTCAGAATCAGATCCATATACAATTTTAGGTCTTAGCATCATACAATAACTAATATTATTTAACATCATAAAAATATATGATACAATAACAAAAATATAATTCTGTGTTAACTATTCTCTTATTTATTTTAGATTATTTGAGTATACAAAATTATGGGAACTGAGCTCATTTCCGAGCTAGGAAGCATGGACACGTGACAGAAAAATTCAAAAATATAGGAGACAGAAACAAAATATACATATACATTTATATTATTTTTATGTACAAGACAGCCCATTCAAACATAAAGATTATTTCGTTCAAGCTATATTATTCATATGTTCATTCAAACACACATTGCACACATCAGGAAACTAAGCCATCAAAGGCTACTATCAAACAAGCCCACATTCTAAACACAATAATAGTTAAAAGTCATAGAATTTATCCACAAATATTAACGAGTTAAACACTACAAGTATGAACTTACAATAAAATATTTGCACATCTAAATGTGGACAGTAAAAAGTTAGTGATGGTGGTGGGCCAACACAGAAAAAGAGGAGGTATGTTGTAATTTATAGAAGAGATTTAAACATTGATGTACATTCAGAACTAGGAAGAAAAGGAGGGGAAGAGCAGGTTGTTGTTGGTGATGGTGGAGAAATAGAGCATAGGTATTGGAGGTGGAGGGAAAATAGATTGAGGAAGAGAAGATATTGGCAACAAGTGGAGAGAGAAGAGAGATCAGAGTCTATAGGTGGACGAAGAGGAGTCGTTACCCAAGTGGTGCTGTGATAAGGAGGGGAAGACGTGTGTATCAGGAGTGGTGAGGACGAAGTTTATGTGCAACGAGATGTTTCCCCTTCTAAATCAGTGATGGCCGTGTCCTACTGTGTCCAAGCCATGTCCCAGACTTCTCCAACTCCTGATACAAAAATTGAGAACTTGGATTCTGTTCACATGTGTCCACGGGGTGTCACGCTGGACACATGTCGGATACGGACACGGCAGCCTCCGAGAAGTATCCATGCTTCCTAGATTCCGAGCATTCGGACCCCCATCCACACTTAACATTTTGCTTAAAATTTGGGTCTGGATCAGCTTCAGGTTGGATATTTTGCATAAACACACCAACCCATATCAGGTTTTTCGGCATCCTTACCGCAAAGGGGATATAACATAAAAATAATAAATTCGACATATTCTAAGCAGTATTATATATTCAAATTTGGATGCATGATCTTAAGAGATTCATTTTTGCACCTTATTCCACATCAAAACAACTATCAATCTATCATAAAGTTATTAAAGTTCTGGTGATGCATTTAACTTGGACGTATATGGTTGTATTCACGTGTGTCCACGGGGTGTCATGTTGGACACATGTCGGACACGGACACGGCAGCCTCCGAGAAGTATCCATGCTTCCTAGATTCTGAGCATTCGGAGCCGCTTCCACACTTAGCATTTTGCTTAAAATTTAGGTTTGGATCAGCTTCATGTTGGATATTTTGCATAAACACACCAACCCGAATCAGGTTTTTCGGCATCCTTACCGCAAAGGGGATATAACATAAAAATAATAAATTCGACATGTTCTAAGCAGCATTAGATATTCAAATTTGGACGCATGATCTTAAGAGATTAATTTTTGTACCTTGTTCTACATCGAAACAACTATCATAAAGTTATAAAAGTTCCGGTGATGCATTAAAATATCAAAAGTCAGGTTAATTCTAGCATTCTCTTATTAATGGTTTTCATCTATGTATCCATCTTCTTACTAATCATTATGTTGACTATTAAAATTTAACTTGTTGCCAACTACATGTTCCAATTCCTCTTCACATATATGATGAAGACCAAACGAAAATTATGTAATTACTAGTAAATAGTCTGGGTATTTTATCCAACAGCACATATAATTACTTAAAATTTAGAATATAAAAACTGTTTTTGTCCATCTTCTAACTAAACTATCTTTTAAAATGATTGTTTAGGTAAATTTAGATATAAAACTCTTTAACTTTATGAGCTGAGTTTGGGCCGAATCCGTTAAGCTTGAAAGAACCTACTTTACTTTTTTACTATATAAAAGATAGTTGTTTTCAGTGAAGTTGTTGCTACTTTTTTGTTATATCTCCTTTCACTCCCATTTTCTATTTTTTTCACCAAGCAACAACATTGTTGCTATGAACTTTTTTGTCATTTCTTCTTTCCCTCCCACAATCCTTCATTTTTTTCTCTTTTTGTTCCACCAAGAAGCAATGTTGTTGCTCTATTCTTCTTCTTTATCTCATGTTTGCTATAGTTTCAACCTTCCCCCTAATGTTCCTTCCACTCTGTGTTGTTTCATTTTTTTTCACATCCCTGCTACTTTTTGTTACTGTTTTATTTCTTTTTCCTTCTATTGTTTTCCCACCACATTCATGATGCTGCATTTTGTTTTATTTCTTCCATCTCCCACACTATCACTCCTCCATTTTTAATCTTCCACTTCCAAAATTTAATCATCTTTCTATTGAACTCCTCCAAATTTTACTCCCTTTCCAACCGGTTCAAATAGTGCTCATAGGTTAATACATAACTATATATTTGATGAAAAAATAAACCTTAGAAAATCCTAGTCTTCTGTCTGGTGCCTAGGCCCCTTGGGGACAGGTGGACCACCTAGCCACCTAGACAACCTTGCTTATACTAAGCCCTAAGCCATAACTGACGCAATCCATGAAAGGGGATTTGCATAGGAAGCAAGCCCAAATCCAAGACAATCCTGATTTGAGTTTACTCGGTTCAAGTTGGGCTTTTATTTTGTTCTTTATGCACTTAGGAAATTTAAGTTCTATTTTATTCCGAATTTCTTTATTAGGATTTTAATTTCTTGTTTTATTTTCTTGCATTAGGATTTTAGTCTCCCATTTTGTTGACTTGTACATCAAGTCGTAAAGTCTTATATAAGCCAATCTTAAAGCCTTTGTCTGGGCATTTGAACATGAATTAGAATCTAATTTGCTTGTTGCGAATTTATCTCTCTAGTTCTTCTCTGTAGCATGGCTACATCAATAATAAAAGATAACGAGACCCAAGCCCAAATACCACTTCCATGATAACTCCCCCTCAAGCGAGAGTGTACGTTGTGATAGTCCCAACTCGATACCCATAAGTCAAGAACGAGTTGGAGATAGTGACTTTGTGATAGGTTAGCAACTTGATCCCCAGTATGCATGTGAGGTGTCATGGTTTTCTCCTTTGACCAAATCCAGCACAAAATGGCAATCTATTATTTTGTGTGTTCATTGAAACTTATGTTGTGGGTAATAAGAAACTTATATGAACAAGAATCCCAACCTCAACTTAGATTGTACCCAGTGCATAAGTTGCAATATGCATGGGTCATTGTTATATATTCTGCTTTTGTGTTAGATCAGGCAATGACTAATCATTTTTTGCTTAACCAGGCAACGAGTGATTATCTAACATGATAAACAGTAGAAATTCAAACCAGCGGACTTGAGCATCTCTAATCCAATCTACATTTGCATACCCAAAGATAATAATCACCTTTTGCATAGGTCGATTATAGAAAAGTCTTCTTCCTGGGGCACTCCAAAGGTGTCTTAGGATACATTTATATTGCACCAGTGAGCTTGAAGAGGAGCACATATGTTGAGCACCCACCAGGACGGCGTAAGCAATACCTAGTAGGGTAATTGTCAAAAAGATCAATTTCCCCACAAAGCAATGGTACTTCTCTAGAACTTGGAGCTTTATACAATAGTCCATCAGAGTTGAGACCAGTTTGGCATTTGTCATCCCAATCTCCTGCACAAGATCCAAGAAATAACATCTTTGAGATTGACCAATTCTTGTGCCTGAGTAGAGAGCTACTATGCCGAGAAAATATCACAGATTTCCCATATCCTTACCTATGAAAGTGGGATTGTTGGGATCTCTTGAAACTCAAGAAACCCTCAATTCACTGCCAGTGATAATTATCATCCACTTATACAACTAGACAAGTGTGGCCCCCAAACGAGGAGAAAATAAGGAATCCTATGTAGTAAACCTTTTGAAGCATAGTTGTTCAAGAATAGTCCTTAACTTATTAAACAGGGCACGTGGAGACTAACTTAGAGCATATAAAGAGTGAAGAAGTCAGCATACCTTGTGAGAATACTCCCCCTCAACAACAAAATTGGAAGGTTGTTGCATGTATACTTCCTTTGATAGATTGTGTCATGGAGAAGGCATTTTTAACGTCTAGCTGACGTAGACCAATATAAATGTACATTCAAAGAGATCGAGATACAGATGGAGGCAATCCTAGTAATCGAAGAAAAAGTCTCATTGTAGTCAACCCCAAAAGTTTGGCTAAATCCTTTAACAACCAATTGGCTTTGAATCTCAACATAATAATGATTCGGAAAAAAAATCCAAAGATAGCCAATAATATTCTTGTCATGAGTGCACAAAATCCCACGTGGCATTGTCAGACTACATTTGCATCTCGTCCATCAATGCAACTTTCACCCTAAGTATCAAAGGGCATCAGTCAGGCGTTTAAGAACATAGGTATTTTAGAGGTTGTGGCAAAAGCAAGTGAGACAACATGAGTTAGAAATCAGTAGTTTCATCGTACAGGAGTTTATATCTGCAGAGGATTGTATAGAAATAGACGATGATGGGGCACAAGTGCATGTGTATCAACTTCTTTGCATTGGTGATAAGACTTGAAAAGGGGGGAATTGTGGTAACCAAGGTGGTAGTGGTGGTGGCAAAATTGATGGTGGGATTGCAGATAAAGGGCCAAAGAGAGAGATCATTGCATTCGGAGACACTAGAAGATGGCGAAAAGTAAAATTTATCTTCCGGAAAGATACATTTTCCGAGACACAATGGCGACCAGCCACAAGATCAAGACCCTTACACTCTTTTTGAATTTGAGAATATCCTAGAGAAATCGTCATAAGTGCTCCGATGAAAAGTTTATCATCATTTGGGTTGAAATATTTACAAAGGCAATGCAGGCCATGCAGTTGAAAGCCCGAGGACTGAACGAAAATAAATTTTTCAAAGGACATACTCAAATCATAAGCATTTTCTTTTTAGGATAGACGAAGATTGGCGATTGATGAGGAATCATGGAGTGAAGATAACTTTGAACCATAAATGTTTTGCAAGGTTGGCATGGATGGCAAGAGAGAGCATAATGTCAAGGAGATGATGATACTTATGTTTAGCAATACCATTTTGTTGTGGGGAGTAGGTGCAGGAGCGTTGATAAAGCATCCCCTTTTCTCGAATAAAACAAGGACATGCAAGTTGGGTATATTGGGAGCACAATTGGTGAGGAATAATTTCATGTGTAGAAAATTTAACCAAAATGATCACACAAAATCACAAGGGAAAGACCTCATCATGCGCTTTAAGAAGACAACAATGTCATGCAAGAAGCCTCCGAGAAGTCATAAAACAGGTAAGAACTTATTGATAACCATTATAATTAGGTGCACAAAAAGGGCCAAAAACATGACTATGAATAACATCAAAAGGTTTTCAGAGTGCTTTCTAGTTCTGGCCGAAAGAGAGACATGATGGTGCTTTCCTAGTTAACAAGTCGCACATAAAATAGAAGAAATTGATGAAACAGACGAGTTCAAAAGTTTCACTTTGCCAAATGAAAGATGACCAAAATGTAGATATACATAATTATTAAGTATATAATCATAAGAGACTATTTTATGCTTATACATTATTAAATAGTAATAAACTTTAAAAGTTTATACGCTTCGGCGTATACATATATTCTATGTGGTCACCTCTCATGTACATCACATATTGCATTTCAAAACTATTAAAGTACCAGCAAATGATCTCTAACTTATTATTTCTAATTTCAAAATTAAATTAAACCATTATATATTAAAGTATCATCAATTCCAAGTAGACATGTATTCTTTGTGGTTGCCTCTCTTGTACATCGCATACTGCATTTCAGAACTATGATGCAAAGAACATTAGTGAGTATCAACCAGTAAATGACCTCTAACTTGTTATTTCTAATTTCAAAACAAAATTAAATCATTAAATTTCAACCATCAATTCTGAGATAACAATTTGTAAGCCGTGGTCCAAAACGGCATGCATGCATTATAATTAAATGATTCCACAGCACTGTTTAAACTTCAAACAAATTGACCGTCTAAAAATAAACCCAAATTCCACACAAATTCCAGTAAAATAAATCCAAAACGTATATCGATTTCATTAAAGACATAATTTTTAAATAGTATTATTCCATTAAAATAAATCCAAACCGTATATCAATTTCATCAAAGACAAATAATTTTTAAATAGTATGTAACCTCACACAAACAAGACATTGTTATCTTGACCACAAAGAATATAAGGTATATATGTTTAAACATTAATCACATGAAACCTGAAGTCAAGTGACTGTCATATCAGTATCATATGAAATGCATATCATCGAACTGCTGATTAAAAAAGAAATTCCGTCCTCTCTTTTCCATACCCTTGCCTTTCTAACTACAACCATTGCCACCTCTCCACTCCTCGGGAAACCACTCATGTCTTCATCCCCCACCATTCTCATTAGCACCTCCATCTCAGTAGCAGCAACACATTAAAAGATTTAACACCATACTTGTTATTGCCACACGACACTTAAGTCGAGTAAAAAGATTCAAGACCAACGTTATGCGCCTTGGTACACTCGGGCACCATAAAACTTTACATTTTAGCAAGGTATCAGAACCGGACCGATCATCGAACCGGCGAGGCTACCGGTTCCCGGTTAACCGGTCTAACCAGTGGTTGGACCGGTCCAACCGGTGATGTCATCAGTGAGGTCATATATACATATATATACATATACATATATATATATATATATATATGTATGTATAATGCTAAAAACATATACAACAAGATGTGAAGATCAAAAGAATATGATCCAATTGAACTATGACGAAGTAAGTGGGATCAGACTTTGCTTGTACAGAAGAATCCTTGCAGTGTAGTGTCATTTCTATTATCTACAAGGGTTAATGTAAACAGTAGTTGGGTGGTAACGCAAACAGTAGATGAAGCATGAACTGACTAGGGGAAGAAAATGAAAAAAAAAGGAAGACTGATGATAGCAGTAGGTGAAGGTGTGTAGAAGATGAATAAAAAATGTATATAAGACAACAACACAGCAGGTGAAGGGGAGCAGGAGAACGAGGAACAAAGAAGAAGAAAGCCTGAAAACCAAAGAGAGAAGCGCAACAGGTGAAGGGGAGTAGAAGTTATAGAACCAAAATAAAGCAAATCAAACTAACTTGTGTTGGAGGACACCAGCCATCAGCAACAACCTCTCCAAGAGGTGGTAGGACAGCAGCAACCTCCAAGGAATGGAAGCTGGCGCAGCAACTTCTGCAACCGTCTGGAAGAGTTGTATCCAGGGTAAAAACCGTTGTTGATGGGGTGCTTTATGGGAGCCGGTATAGATGGATTTGAGGAGAACAGCGGAATCACTATTAGGGGGAGTCAGGGGAAGGTTTGCGAGAGGGTTTTAAGCAGTGTTTTCAGAACCGGACCAGTCCGACCGATGAACCGGCGCCCAAGCGGTCCGGAAGTTGAAAAACCGGGTGCAGCTCGTTGACTAAATGAACCGGTCAAACCGGTCGAACCGATGGACCGGCTCAAACCGGATTGGACCAGCGGCTTAAACTAAATTTTTTAGAAAATCCTATTAACGCTGCACACAATCTGACTGTTCGAGTACCGAGAATTAACTCTAGCAGCCGAAAACGTAACCCTACCGTGCGGTTGTTATATTGTTCATCTTTGCGGCGGAAAGATGCACGGCGTATACAAGCTAGGCTGAGTACCGTATGTGATACGTCCATTGACACCATTTACTTCTCCTACTGGGCTAAGTAGTTGTCGTTGGTCATCATCTTGTATTAGACGGACGGTGATTGTTTGTCTGACATCGAGGAAATTCTCCGATACTATTGCTATTTGATTCTGGTCTTCGTCTTCTATTGGGTTCTGTTGCACTGATATCATTCATTCTATCGGTAGTTGGCCATAAGAAAGATTTTGCATAGTCGCCTTGGATTCTTGATTATCGTGGCATATTGAGGTGAGTATTCTACTACCTTATTTATTTACAAACCGTCCAATACAATGATGAACAACACCGGAATGTTTATATATACAAACAATGTACGTTTCGTCAGTGTTTTAAAAAGCGGTCCGTGCGGCCTTATAAGCAACCTTATAAGCGGTGCGGCCTATGGGCAGACCTGTATAAGGTGAAGCGGACCTCAAAGCGGACCCGGACCTTGGAATCGTTAGCACGGGCGCATACAAGGCCTATTAAGCGCCGATTTCTTTTTTCACTTAAACCAAAACCCCTAGCCTAACCCGACTCCCCTCGTTCATCCCCCCGACTCCCGTCATTTTTCCCCCGACAACTAGACGCGGAGCTCGCTGCTGCGACCTGGCTAGGGTGTCGGCAGCTTCTCTTCTCTTCTCTCTCCAGCGGCTTCTCTTCTCTCCGACGACTTCAACTCTATCTAGCGGCGGCGACGACAGTGTTGTCTTTGATTCTCAATAGCGGCGGCGACATTCTTCTCTCCAGCCGTCGACAACAGCTCTCCAGCAGGCGACAACGACACCTCCAGCGGGCCAGCGGCAGCTCCAGCAGGTGACTCTGGAGGCAGTAGAACTCGGTGGCGGCTCACTCTTCATCTAAAGCCGCTGGTACTCATTTCCTCCTCCCATCTTCCTCAGTTCTCCTCTAAATCGTATATGTTCCTTTTTTTGCATTTTCGTTCTCCTACTGCTTGTCTGTTTCTTTTTGTTTGATTTAATTTTTTTGTTGCAATTTGATCCTCCTATCTACATTTGGTTCTCTATTCCTTATCTTATTTTGATTTTCGGATTCCCCTTTCCCCCTTCTTTTCTTTCCATTCCCCTCATTCACAACCTACTGTCAACGTGCTGCAAACTCCTTTTCTCCTGTTCCGATTTCATCTTCCATTTCCTATTTTTTCTTTCTTCTTCCATTACCCAACTTCCATTTCCCACTTCCCCAACTCCCTTTCTTCCATTTCTCAATTTGATTTCCTTCATTCACAAACCATGTTCTCTTTTCCATTCCATGTTCTCTTCTTTTCCTGTTCGCCCCCCATTCCCAATTTCCCTATTTGCCTATTAATATTATTCTTGTATGTGTGGTTTGGTCTAGTGGGTCTCATTCTCATGTATTATTCTTGTATATGTAATGTAGTTTGTTTGATATGTATGTATGATAGCATTCTCTTGATTTACTATTTTGTTGTATGTCTTGGACATGAATCACATACTTATTTAGCAGTTGTAGTTTTGAACCTTTGAGACATGTTGACATCGTTTTGTATGTTTTAGTTGGTCTTTATTATTATGTAACGTGCGTGTTGTGTTAAACCATTTCATGTTTGACTTCATTGGAGTTTATGCTTAAATGATTCTAGAATGTGCATTCTAAATGGTGTAGTTTTATTTGAAGCTTTATATTTGAAATTTGGAATCTATCTCAAGTTTTAATGTCTACTTATGTAATTGTTCACATTATAATATGTAATTGTGGGATTAAATTATATATAATAACTAATAAATTAAAAAAAAATCCAAAACCGCATATACTCCCGCATACCGCATATACTCTACAAGGTGACCTCTCCGAACGCATAACGCATACCGCTTTTTAAAACATTGTGTTTCGTAGTGACCAAAATGTATCTCATCATCTTATTATTTTTAATTCCGCTACTGAAAAGTTTTGGCTTCTTTAAAAAACAAATTTTGCTGGCTACTTGCTTGTTGTCTTGCATCTAAGTATGTAGTCTTACATCTAGCCGAATAAAATGTCCATATAATTCATTCTAAGTATTTTAGATTCACTTTATATATGTTTGTATTTGCATGATTGTGCAGGTGGATGCTAATATTGGACCTAATGATTCAGTTAATGCTGAGAATGTTGATTCTCGTATTCATGATACAAATACAAACCCTAATCAAGCTGAGACAAATTACACTCAATCAGTTCGTCGAAAGTCTGATCCGGCTTGGGAGTATTATACTATAGAACCATCCACAAAGAAATTTAAATGTAATATTTGTTCAAAGATCAATGGTGGAGGGGGGGTTCATAGGATGAAGGAACATTTAGCAAAAATAAGGGGACAAACTGCTCCATGTAAGAAGGTGCCTCCTCATGTTGAATATCAGATGTTGAAGGATATAAATTCATTTAAGGAAGAAAAGGGGACAGAATATAACAACGTATCAAGCTCACAAAGTGAACATGTTATTTCTAGTGTAAGCATTGGACATTCTGCAAACAAAGAAACTCTGGATAGAAATTTTATCTGATTTTTTCCCACCTATTTCTCAGGCAACTCTACGTACTGTTTTGACAGATTCAAAGAAAGTAGCTGGTACAGATTTTGTAGTCGCTAGATGGCTGTATGAGGCATGCATTCCATTTAATGCTATTAATTCGCCTTATTTTCAGAAGATGGTTGATGCTATAACTTCAATTGGATTTGGATACAAATCACCATCTTATCATTCTGTCCGCACTTCTCTGTTAGATGCAAATGTCGATAAGGTTAAAAATTTTGTAGAATCTTATAGACGTCACTGGGAGACTATTGGTTGCACAGTTATGGCAGACGGTTGGACAGATGGAAGGGCTAGAACTTTGATAAATGTTCTTATATATTGTCCTCAAGGTTTAGTCTTTCTGAAATCTGTGGATGCTAGTGAACATTCTAAAACAGCGGAGATGTTATTTGAATTGTTCAAAGAAGTTATTGAATTTGTAGGTTCAAAAAATGATGTTCAACTCATCTCAGATAATGCTTGTAACTATGAGAAAGCTGGAAAGATGATTTCTCGACAATTTAAGCATATTTTCTGGACTTCATGTGCTGCCCATAGTTTAGATTTGATCCTTGAGAAATTTGAGAAATTACCTGATGTCAAAAAAAGTGTTGAAGAGACAAAAAAAATCTGAATTTTTTGTATAACACTATAACTACACACATGTGTTGCATCTAATGAGAAAATTTTGTAAAGGTGACCTACTGAGGCCAGCAAATACTAGACTTGCTACTAACTTTTTAACAATTCAAAGTTTGACTGGTAAAAGAGATATCTATGGTGACGAGTAGAGATTGGGTGGATCACAAGTTGTCTAGAACTAATGTGGCTGTTGAAGTGAAAGAGATTATAATGAGCACATCATTTTGGAATGCATGTGAGTTGTTAAAGTTTTTGAGCCCCTTGTGTGAATGCTACGCCTGGCTGATAGTGATGTAAAACCCGCCATGGGATATTTCATGAAGGCATGAGAAGGGCAAGAGAATCTATCAAATCTACTTTTAATGGGAATGAGCTATTATATTCTGCATATATTGATCTGATTGATGAGAAATGGGATGAAAGAATTACACTACCTCTTCATGCTGCTGGTCTTTTCTTGAATCCACAATACTTCTATAAGGATCAGGAATATTGCAATTCAAATAAAATTTGGAGTAAATTTTTGGATGTTGTAGAGAAAATGTACTACGACAATGTGAATTTGATTGACCAAATAACATAGGAATCTAGGCTTTATAGGAATGCCTCAGGTGAATTTGGTCGACAAACTACTATAAGAAACAGAGACAAGATTCTTCCTGGTAAGAGATTGAATTTTATGTTATTTTTTATTGCATCTAACTGCTTTCATTGGATTATCTACTTACATAAGTTTTTTATTATAGCTGTGTGGTGGGAAAATTTTGGAGGTGATGCCCCTGCATTACAAAAAATGGCAATTTGTGTTCTTAGTCAAACCGTAAGTGCATGTGGTTGTGATAGAAATTGGAGTGTGTTCGAAAGAATACACACCTCCAAAACAAATAGACTGAAACATGAAATATTAAACAAACTTGTATACGTGCAATACAATCTGAAATTAAGGTTAGTTGTGCTTGTAGTAAGACATCTTAAATTTTTAAATTTATTTTATTTGTAATCATAATATACTGATGATGTAGGGAAAATACCTTAAGAGTAAAAGATGTTGACCCCATAAGTTTGGAAGCAATGAATTTATTTAAGGATATGATCGAGGAGCCTATTATTAGTGAAGATTATCTAAATGCTTGGTTGGATGAGGAAGTGCAACCTTTGGTTGAGGATTTGACAAATTAAGGTAACTTTATTTGTTTAATCATAATATTTATGATAATTTACAATTAAATTTGTTTCTTATCTTGCTTTTAAATTTTGTAGGTACTCTGTCAGATGATCGTGGTCTAAAAAGTTCATGTTTTTATTTTTTTGTTTATCATGAGATGATGGAACTTTTGTGGATTGGATAAATTTATTTACATCATTCATGTACGACAAGTTTAAGAACTATTTTTATTATCAACACACTTTATATACCTTGTCCTTATGTTTCTTATAATACGTTGGTCTACATGTAAATAACATGCCACATAGTACACCCAATTATTTTTTATCATTGCAGGTCAATGGTCATGTGCATTGTATACATCTTGTTTACATTTACCATTACATATTGTGTGAATTCATTTTTCATTTTTGTCGAAAGTGCGCTACAAGTTGATAATGGGGCTTGTTATTCTCATTAATGAGTGAATAGGATGAATTTAAAGTAATATTTTTGGATACATAATAAATATAAATTTAAAGTAAAATTGTGTAGCCAAGTATTATATATATGTATATATATGCATACATACATGCATGCATGCATATATATATAGCCGACTTTCTGGATGACTCAAGGGGATATCACTGGTTCGACTCTTAGAAGAATGGAAATCATGCTTGCTGATTTCGTTTGGGGGAGTTCCTTTCACCCAGCTAGCTGGACCAGGTTGGCTTTTCCTCTCCACGAAGGTGGCCTAGGCCTACCTGTTCTTCAGGAACTTGCTGATATGTATACACTACGAAGGATTGAAGATCTGGTAAAAGGTGAATCGACGTGGGCGATTTGGATGACTAAACGATATGGTGGCATGCCTGACAGTAAACCGAGGCATAGATGGGGTTTCTCGACAATGTGGAGACGCATGACTGATATGTGGGACAGATTTATTCCGTCAGAAAATAAGGAAGCTACATGGGAGCGATGTAGACAGAAGCAAGAGACTGACGACATTGCTAAATTGATTTGGGGACAGCATCATCATCCGAGATGGAGCTACTCAGCCTTCAAAGCTCATATGAATTATATGGTCACCTCAGAGAGGATCTGCAGCTGGATACCAGGAGAAACGAAAGCCTGCTACTTATGTGAAGAAGGTGTCGATTCTATATCACATCTCTTTGGTGAATGCAAAGTTTGGAAGTACATCTGGGCTAGATTTGGGCTCAAACTAAATCTACCTAGAGAGCTGAACTTCAGACAAGCTATCTCGCTGATCAGTAATTTGAAAGAAGGTGACGCTGCCTTAGCTCGATGGAGCATCACTGGATGTATCCATTATATATGGCAAGACAGGAACCAGAGGAAACATGGAGGCAAGGGGAGTGACTCGCTCGTCTTGTTTGCAAAAATTGAACATGAGATGGGGGTCCTATTTAGTGTCTTCAAGACTAAAATAGGAATTGTGTCAAAAACTAGCACTAGAAACTTGGAATTTATGTAACCTCGGTTATCCTTTGTAATTCACATGTTTGTGTGTGATTTGTAAATTTGTGCCCATTTGGGTTCGGAAATATATTTACCATAGTTCTGATATATATATAGCCGACAAGGAGTGGCTCAAGTGGTCAAGCACGGTGTCTCCTCACGAAGGGACCCGGGTTCGAATCCCAGCTGTCGCCTTGATTTACCACCCTCCCGGACGTTCGGCCTCCGTCACGGGCGTGGGAGAGGGGGAGAGAATGCCGCTCTTTATATATATATATATATATATATATATATATTTTTTTTTTTTTTTTTTTTTTTTTTGTGTGTTCCCGGTTCAATCGGTCTGACCGGTCCGACCGCTATTTGCCTTACATAATGGTGACCGGTTCGGTCTTTTCCGGTCCAAAGTTCTGCTTATGTCATGATGACATCATTTCCGGTCCAACCGGTTCGACCACTCCGGTTCAACCCGGCTCATTCCGATCCAAGTCAATACCAGTTCAACCACCGGTCCGGTTCTGAAAGCATTGGTTTTAAGTGGCACGTGCCACACAGTTGACCTGCCCCATTAAAAAAGAGCAATGGTCTGAAACCGGCTCGTTCTGTCTAACCGGACCGGTTCTACCGTTCACAGTTGAACCGACTGGTTGGCCGGTTTTGGTCGGTTCTAGAGTGACTACCGGGTTTGGAGCCTAACCGGACCGGTTTGGGCACCGGTTCCCGATCCAACCGGCCGGTTCAATCTGGTTTTAATAACCTTGCATTTTAGGCTATTTTCCGTCCAGTATACATATATTTCATTAAGTTTGTAAATGTTACTTTATGTATAATTGTATTTACATACATTTAATAGTGATATACATGAACAATTAGACATACATAATAATGGTTAAATACACAGATATATACATTCATTTATTCTTAATCCCAATGAGCATACCATATATGTAAAGATTATAAGAAATTATATTTTCATTAATAAAATGGATATTTCTGATATCCTATAGTAGACAAAAAATGAATCTAATATAGGTATGATATACATAAACAATTAGACGTACATAACAATGGCTAAATACATAGATATATACATTCATTTATTCTTAATCCCAATGAGCATACCATCTATGTATAGATTATAAGAAATTATATTTTCATTAATAAAATGGATATTTCAGATATCCTATAGTAGGCAAAAATGAATCTAATATAGGTATGATAATCTTTCATATTGCAAGATAAATCCCTGATAAGGATACATTATCCTTACAGAGCATAGAAAGTTTTTTTTAGGTTATGTTTACGCTTACCAGGCTTATATACAAATATCTCATAGAAAATACGGCTATTTGGGGTTCCTATTATATGCAAGACCAGCCGTGATATGAGTACTTCGATCATTACATTACATTCAACTTGAATTCCTAATAAATACAAAGAAACGATAATCAACATATAATAGGTGCAATGCGGAGACAAAGACAAATCAAAAAATGGATATTAAGGGTTAGTCTAATATGGATATGAATAATAAGTTTGGACATAGTACCCTATGAATGACCATTGATAGGCATTCGTAGGACTTGAGTCGCACAAGATTACCCAAGGCGGCAAATATGTTGCAGGGCGAGTCAAATTACACCCCACTAGAGCGCCTAGATGCCTAGCTGTGCCTCAACAAGCGCGATGAAGACCATTCAATATACACTCATTCAGCCTGATAAGTAGGAGATACAACACAAAAGCAACATGGCAGAGATTCTGTAGGAACAGAAATGTACAACACCAAGACTGCCCAAGTGCCTTGCCGCCTAAGCAATGCTTTGCACAACTAAAGTTTGCCTCTCAATCCCAAGAAATCAAGTATGCACCTAGACATGGCTTGTGCATATTGACCAACAGGAACCGTTTCACTGAGCATAGAAATTTGTCATTCCTTCACAAGCACAATCAGTTCATCTCCAACACACAAAAAAATGATTACTACCACTCCCCGTAGCAGCTACCCTCTTCTTCTTTCTTCCTCATCCTATCATCTCATGTGCATCATCAAACACAGTAGCATCAGGCCAGGGACTCTTCTAGAACATGCCCAAGTGCCTTGCCGCCTCAAACACACAACTAAAGTTTGCCCATCAATCCCTCGATGTCAGGTATGCACTTGTACATGGTTTCTGCATATGGACCAACAAGAACCATCTCACCAAGCTCACCAATATTTTTTCCTTCACAGTCTCCATCATCTCCAGCAGAAAAAGAGATGATCACTACCACTCTCCCTAGCAGCTACCGTCTTCTTTCTTCCTCACCCTATCATCTCATGTGCATCATCAAGAGGTTGATGAGGGAAACCCTTGGTGATGGTGTAGGTGAACACAAGTTACATAACAAAGAAGAAATAGAAGAAAGCCGCTGTACTTGGAGCTATTATTAAGTGCTTACAGGGGAGGCACAATTAAGTTCTCTTCATCTAGTTTCAAGGTATGCCAACTCATGACAGTGATTAATTAACAATGGAGTTCCAAAGATCAATGCCATAATTACATTTGTTTCAACATGTGTACAACATTTGTACTGGCAACATTATAGATGGCATTTACCCCAAATGTGACATAAGAGATAAAATTAGTATGTAGGTTTAAAGTTGGAACCATACCAATTATTGTTGATTTTGTGAATCAAATCATGAGAGAGAAAGATAATAGCCACGAAATCAAGCAAAGTTGATTATAACACAGAATTTTTAAGCTGGCCACATTATGGGCTAAAGTGGCTTTTTGTTATCTTTTTCAATATACTTAATCTGCAATAAGCATCGGTATATGGGTCTAATATTAGATCACTATACGCTTGTTAAACTATGTGACTACTTAGTAACCGAACTAAATAGAAAGCTTAAATAAATGAACACCGGATAATTACCCTTCGTGGCTCTTTGTGAATGAGTCTGATTTCCTTAAATCCAATAAAAGGACGGAATAGATCTATAACCAAGCGTTAAAGATTCCAAAGAAAGAGAAGGAAGGGACTCCATAAAGAGAAATACAAAAGCAGTTTCTTTTACAAAGGATACGCCCCACTTCTCTGCGTGTGCAGTCTTGAGGAAGACAATCAACGAAGAGCATATTTGACTCGTCGCCGCGAAGAGCTTCAGAGCTCTTCAAAGCAGAGTTCTCTCTATCCGCTATACCTAGTGAAACATCTCTCCTTAACAAAGGATCCTCCAATCGACCTGCTACACCTAGTGAAGCATCCTTCCTTAGCAGAGGATCCTCCAATCGGCCTGCTACACCCAATGAGGCATCCCTTCGTAGCAGAGGATCCTCCAGTCGGCCAAGTCCTCCAACACCAACTGCAGTAGGTAGAGCTCCAAGCCCCTGGGTGACTCGGCTTCCAAAGGCTGCGACATTATCATAGTTATAACTTCCAGGTCTTAGTGGCTGCAAAAAGGCATATAACAGAACCCAACAGTTTATCATCAGTAAAAATTTGTAGAAATAGTTAGGTATTTAATCAGAAATTCAATGCCATCATACATCAAGTGGGATCCGATCAGCAGCAACCCACGGGGCATGCGAAGCTAAAGCAGGTTCAGTGGGTACATAACCAGGAATGGCAGGACGCAAGTCTGTGCATGATTCAAGCGAGGAAATGTGAGCATTTATACACAATTAATGCACATCATTGGTGGCAGGAAAAAATTGAAACACGTGGAGCAAGTAAAACGCGCATATGAAGGGAAGAGATCTATGACTTGCTAGTCTGAATCATAGCAAAAAGTTTAAATGTTAAAAAAATTCAGAGATGGGAGATAACAAGCAAACCTGCGAAAGCATATAGATATGAAGGCGAATATAGTCCGAAAATACAAAAGGTTTGAATAGCGGCGGTTACACTGAAAAAACATGTAGATCATGTTTGTTTCAATTTAGTAGGATTGCACTAAATACATTGTAACATTATCCAAGTCAATCCCGTACATCTATACATACAAGACCTTAGGGTCGATCAGTAATTAAGATGATACAACTCTGGGGATGTCGCTATGCATGCTGAAGAAGTTTGCTGCAGTTAAGACGAAATCTCTTCATAAAATCGGCAAACTTCAAAGTTTGAACTTCCAAACAACTTGGTAGAAAACAAGCTTAACGAGTTAGGGTTCATTTATTTTGTAAAGCTAGAGAATGCAGCAGTCTGACAGCCTATATATCAGACGAAAGCACCCCGCGATGGATGGACCCGGAAAACATCAAAGCTTCAATGTACCGATCGGTTTTCATTTGTGCAAATCAGAACAAAAAAAACGGCTGCAGGGACCGAACTTTTGATCTGGCGCAATCTCTGAGATGCAATCGCCGTAGGAAATGGACTCAACACGGACAGCGTGCACTTGGAGGAAAGGAAAAGCGGGGGAGATGACCTTTGTCAGCGGAAGCATATCTCCAGTATGGATCGGCCATCCCACTCGGCGGTCCGGCGGCGTCGATGCTGGAAGAAAACCCAAAACCCCAGCGCTGCTCGGCTGCTGCTTACCGAACACCCGATTCGGGCTTTACCGTTTCCGCCGTTCTAGCTTGTTGCGTCATTTCATTTTATATCTACTAGTGAACGCACAAAAAATTTGAATGTGTCAATTAAATTAGAAGTATACGTTGATGTATTTATAAAACACAACATACAACATTTGCTAAGTATATATTTTACATTTGAATTGACATTTGAATTTAAACAAAAATTATTCTTAATAGTTGAATTGAATTAAAATAATTATATACCAACTGAATTATACTTCAACACAGACATCATTTGTCATCTATTTTGTCGAGAAAGATAATTTTAAAAAATTAGTCTTGCACAAATATTATTGGTCAATGTTTTTGAATAGTAGTTTGCTTTTTGTGATATAGGAGTATTTGTCACCACGTGTTTGGTCCTAAAATTATTTTGTTGGTTGGTTCTAATATGACATTACCTAGATGAGATTCCCTGAATAAAAAAAATGTGACAATCTAGTTGCTTCTTATGAACTATTAGTTAAATTTGTAAGCACTCCAATTAAAAAAGTTGCACTCAAGTAGCACCAGTAATAGTCTATGTTACCGCTTTTGTATATGAAATGAACTATAAAATTATCTAATAGTCATAATAAAAGTTCACTCACATCTAGCTGGAGTACCAGGTAAAAGAACTCAACCACACAAATAGGTAGCTTGAATAATAATCAGTATAGACAATTGTACCTCACAGACTCATAATTCATATTGTATTGCAATATATAATTAATAATATATACAACCAACTAAGAGAGAAAAATTCTCAATTAATACTAAGTTGACTCCCATCAACCTATAAACACACAAACATATTTGATTGATCAGCACACAGACAGACTACTGGAACACAAAGAATGAATGGACCGATGAGCACAAAATCAAACTACTGGAACACACACATGTGCATGATAAATAACCTACTCACTCCCTCCAACATGTAGCATATTATGATCAAAACCTAAACCCAAAAATATTTTATCATCGAGATCACAATTATGTAGCATTTTGGGATGTGTCTGATGCTACCAATGCTCTAATATAGTGAGATTAATCGCTACATGATTTTTGTGTAGTGAAAAATTGGCCTTAGTGGATGTTGTTTAATGCTCAAAACAGTGTAAATGTAAAATGATGAGTAATCTTATATTTGGTGACAATAGTATTGATTTTTAGTTTTCCATTCCTACCTATCTATGTCTGAGAAATCACCCCCGCTTTTCCAAATGATGCATATGTACTATATATCATGTAATAGTTTCTATGCAACCCACTAATACTTTGTTTACGGTTAGTTGACTCACTCCAATGTGTAGGCATACAAATAGACTGGAACAATTATTACTTAGATAGACTACTTGAACGCACAGACACACTAGATCTATTAGCACACAGACAGTCTGATGAGACTCCCTCCAAACTCAGAACTACTTTTTCCACCATGCTAATAATCAGTAGCAATATATAAGTTAGAAAGTGAATTGAAAAAAAAATGAGAGTAGTTGTAGCAACTCGGGTTATAAAAAGAAGATTAAGAAAATGGCATTCAATTGACGAATAATAAAGGTTAAAAGAATGGAAGAAGCACACGTTTTAGTAGCTCAAAAGTAGGATCAGATGGATGAAACTATATACTTCACAAAAACACATATATTATATGGGGATTGTTTTCTTACACCTTACAGCTAATCAAAATATTCAACGACATTGTTGGTTAAAACATAATTATTTTTGTAGGTGACTATACGATTCTTGTAAAATAATTACAGCCCCAGATCCATGTCCTTAAAAATCAAATCTATTAATGTCTTAATTTTAATTAGCAAATCAGTATTCACATTTATAAGTGTTTCATACATACTTATCTACATTCCTATAAGAAACAAAATTCTCCAAATTCATCAACTCGGAACAGACCGCTTTGTCAAAATTTAGACTTGAAACCAAATAGGTTTTGAGTCAAATATAAACTTCTACACTCATAACCAATTGACCAAATCCAAAGCCAAAGACATGTTTTCCTTGGGCATGCCAATTATGAATTAAGGGTTCAGACATAACTTTGACAGACAATGTCTTATGATTTCCAATGGTGCAATTTGGGCATTTCACAAATGAAAAATTCAGAATAGATTGAGTTGTCAAAACTCAAAATTGGAACTAATTATCTTTAGAGTCAAACATCTTCAATGACATTGTTATTTAAAACATAATTATTGTAAGGTAAGTGGTTGTATGGTACTAGTAAAATGAGTACATTCCCAGATCCATGTTGTCAAAAGTCAACCCTATTATTGTCCTAATTTTAATTAGAAAATAAATATTCACATTTATAAGTGATTCATATATAGTTATTTGCATTCATATAAGAAACAAAATTCTCCAAATTTATCAACTCAGAATATGTCGACTTATCAAAATTTAGACTCAAAACCAAATAGGTTTAGATTCAAACATCAACTTCTACACTCATAAGTAATTGATCAAATCCAAAGCTAAAGACATTTTTTCCTTGGTTGGCACAATTGTGGTTTATGGGTTTAGATATAACTTTGACAGATAGCGTCTTATGATGTCTAATGGTGCAATTTGCGCATTTCACAAACAAAAAACTCAGAATTGATTGAGTTGTCAAAACTCATACTTAGAACCGATTAGGTTTCGAGTCAAACATCTTCAATGGCATTATTGTTTAAAACATAATAATTTTTAGGTAATTGATTGTACGGTTCTTGTAAAACAAGTACATGCACATATCCATGTTGTCCAAAGTCAAACATATTATTGTCCTAATTTTAATTAGCAAATAAGCATTCACATTTATAAGTGATTAATACATACTTATGTATAATTGTATAAGAAATAGAATCTTCCAAATTTATCAACCCAGAACAGGCGGGCTTATCAAAATTCAAACTCAGAACCAAATAGTTTTCAAGTTAAACATCAACTTCTACACTCCTAACCAATTAATCGAATCCAAAGCCGAAGACATGTTTTTGGCCAATTGCGATTTATGGGTTCAGACGTAACTTTGACAAATAGTTTCTTATGATATCCCATGGTTCAATTTATGTGTTTCATACTAAAAACTCAGAATATATTGAGTTTTCAGAACTCATACTTAGATTCAATTAGGTTTCGAGTCAAATGTCAACTTCTAAACCCAAAACCAGTTGATGAATTTTAATGTTTGAGTTGTCTTTTTCCTGAGTCGGGCCAATTATGATTTCTAATTTCAAACATAACTTTGACAAACATAGTGTATTATGTTGTCTACTAGTGTAACTTGTATATTTCACAAATGAAAACATCAAGTTATAGAATAACTACCCTTATAATAATGAAGTTAGACAATGATTCAATAAGATAAGCTAACACACATCCTGTTAAAGAAAGACCAACCAGAAGATGCACATCCTTCTAAAAAAATAGACCAGAGATAGACACATAAGCAATAAGATTAGTTGACAAAATGACTATCCATCAGACATGTAACTCGCGAAAAGTAGAATAAGAATGTCACCCGTGAAAAAAAAATGAAAAAAAACATGCACGCATATGTAGAAGCACACACACACTAGGAGGAGGAGAGGGCATGTCACCTGCTCTTCTTTGTATGGATACAGATATTCTTATTGAATGAAAGTAAATTCACAGTAATTAATATGGCCAAAGAAAGATAATTTATTCTATTTCCAAAATACTAAAAGGGTATACTATAAGGTAATAACAATATGCAAAACATAAATACAATATAATGAATAATAAAATATGAATACATAAATCATATACACATATAATGAAATTTAATATTGGATGGAAAAATATTGAGAGACCCCTAACCTTGCTTAAAGTATTGAACATACTTAACTATCATAATTGAATGTTTAGAACCTTAATATAACCTTGTTATATGCTTTTTAATCATTATCCAAGCTTAAGTTCAAGTTTGGTCCAATTTGGACACTGTTTGTGTAAGTTATGCAATTTTATGCACATTTTGGACTTTTCTGCAATTTACCCAATTGAGAGGTTTTATTTGCAATTTATCACTTGCATTGTGTTCTTTGGATATTCTATCATCATTCTTGGTCTTTTTGATCCATGGGTAATCTAGTTGAACCTTGGTTTGTAAGTGTTTTCCTCAAGGGTATTTTAGGGTTTACCCCTTTATGGATGAGCTACCTTTAGGAGCTATCAACCAATGATTTATTTGATTGGCTTGGAAATTTGACAAAAGAGAGCTAAGAAGGTCTCTATGGATTGTGGGGGAGCTGCTTGTGTGGATACTTGTATATCCTTAATAGTTTAAGGCCATGGATGCATGGAGAGCTTTTTGAACACCTCATGCTTCTTCTCTCCCTTATCCTAGAGCTTTATATATCTATTTTTGAGCTCCCAAACAAAATTTTTGCTTTCCACCACTTACCTCCTACTAATAACCTCGTTCCCTATCTGTTTAGATGTGGATGACCGATCCAAGGTAGAAGAAGAAGGTGAATTTCTTGGTAGAAGCTCCTAGGGTTTTGTTTTACTCACTTTTAAGGTTTTAAAAGCATCCTTCTAGTGATCATGACCTGAATGAGTAAGAATCCCCTTCCTTCCTTCATTTCTTTCTCTATTATCCTTCCTCCTACCATTCTCCAAGTCGGAACCTTGTTGTTCCATGGTAGAAATTGCTCTAAAGCTCTAAAACCCTACCTTTCTTACTCCTTATGCTTAGGGGTTTGCTCATTTGATGAATAAAGGTGTTAGATGGATGAGTTCACAGCTTATGCTTGGATTTTCTACCCTACCTACTCATGTTTTCTTCTGTTTGGGAGTTTATCTTCTAATTAAAGGCAAGTTTTAGAACTTGCTCCATGTTTATTTCTTACTATCAGCTTGCTAGCTCATGCTCTTGCTTTTAAATGATGATCAATGCACTAAAAAGCTATGCTTGACTTAGATTTCAATTTTTATGATGTTCCCTATTCTGATTTCAGTTCTAGATGAACATGTAATCATGTGTACATTATTCCTAAGATATAATATGACTTGGATCAGGTTGGTTTGACAACCGATGGTGCTAAACACCCTTCAACCAATGGTCAATTTTAGGGTTTAAAGTTGATTTCTTCTATAAACACATGACTCAATGGTGGTACCATTGCAACAACTAATGGTGTTGTCTTCATGACAACTGATGGTGGTGACCAAGGGTGTCAACTAATGTTCACCCCTTAGGTCAGGTGTTGGCCTAATTAGAAGCTTAGTGATTAACAACTAAGTACCCTAATGATGCTATCAATCAATGGTGATATTAGTTTGATATTCGATGGTATTTAATGAATATAGTATTGATCTAACAACCTATGGTGACTTAATGTCACTACTGATGGTGGATCAGGTCTCCACAACCTATGATGAGTTAAGCATGTAGTTGTAGCATCAATTAAGCCTTAAACCAATGGTTTCTTGGGTCATTTGATGCAATGGTTGGACCTATACTCCAGTTGATGGTTTTAATATATGAACTTGACCTAATGGTTAAGATCGAATGTTTATTCATCCAACAAATTGGAATGATGTCTAAATATAATATTTTGGTCCTAATAAAGTGATTTAAATGGTTTCCTTTATGAGATCAACTTAAGAATCTCATTTACTGACGACTTGTTTTAAATAAACAATCGCTTGTGGGTTTTACCCTACTCTCAATGGAACTTTTTATGTTATTAATCAAGGGATGTATAGGGATAGATGGTGACTCTTTCTAGAGAACAACTCAATGACTTCATAGGTGGTTTGTTCAAGATTTTTACTTACGTAAATGACCAATGGCTTTACGTTTTCAACATTTAATGGTTAGAAGATGATGCCTTCATATTCCCATTATTTTGGGTGAAGCCTATAGTGTAATGTTATGATTCTAATGATGAGAATTTGATGGTTCAATGCATAAACTTGTATTCTTACCCTTACCCTCATATGATTATGATTGATAATCACCATAATGAATTAATGGGTAACCCTAATCAGGTATAGCTTGTTATACCTAGCTTTAGTATAACTAAATGATGGTAATTGGTTATGAATAGTCCTTGAATGATTAATACAATCATGGAGTACTCTCTTATTGTTGTTAAAGCCTTATTATGCTATAACCTAATGGTTATACCTTGATTTATGTGTGGATTCATACTTGAGAATAGTATGGAATGTGATGGCACTACTACAGAAATGGCTTATAGCATCACTTTTACAGGCGTCAGTTGTAAAATAACACAGACGCCTAAACCATAAAGCGTCGGTTAAATAAAAAAAACCAACATCTATATCTGAAGGGCCACCAGACACGGGTATCACTTTTATTTAGTGTTGGTTCCTTAATAAGAAACCGATGCCTAAAATTAACCGCCAAATCCAAATTTTCCAGTGAAACAAATTACCTCCAAAAGTTAACATACAGTGTCGGTTGTTAAAAAAGAAACCGACGACTAAAGTTTTTCCGCGAGATAGAAATTTGACCAATTTTTATCGTTGATAGTCTTACAATAACCGACGCCGTTGTGTTTTCACGCGCTTAACCGCGAAACTTTTCACCTCCCATTAGCGTCAGTTTTATACGAAAACCGACGACTATGGTCTTATTTCGAAAACATTTATTTTTGTCAGCATATATAGATAGACGTCGGTTTGCTATTTGGAACCGACGACTATCATTGAATATAAGTGTCGGTTTGGTAGTGGCAACCGACGCCTAAAGTTTTAAGCGTCAGTTTTTTTAATAATTGACGTCGAATGTTGACTTAATAGAACCCGTGCGAGCATGCACTCTCCCTTTCTCCGTTTCATTATCGATTCTACCGGTTAGGGTCTCGCGATTCTGCCAGTTCCCCTCCCCTGCTCCTGACGCGATGTCGCTCCCCTGCTCCTTGTGCGCCGCCGCCGCCGTTGGTCCCTAGTCGCCACTCTGGTCCCTGGTCGCCGCTGCTCCGACCGCCGCTCTGGTCCCCTAGTCGCCGCTCCCCTGATTGCCGCCTACTTGTTGCTCCGACGACTATCACCTACCTCCAACCCAACCTGGTCACCGCCTGCTTCACTCTTGATCTCGCCGGCAAGGGAACCCCTACAGCATTTAAGCTCTTCACAAGTACAATCACCTACCTCCAACCCAACCTCGTTGTCTGCTTTTTGTTCCATTGTTAAAATGTCCGCCCACTGCCTCTGTGTCAGTTGTTGCATGCTAATTCTGCTGACACTGCTAACTCCTCCATCACCACCACTACTGACTGCCATCCCTATTGCTTCTACTACTATCTCTTAAAAAAGAGCTATCTCTTTATACACTCTCTTATTCCCATGTTGCATCGATTGTGCTCCTCTCTCTTTGTGATTTTTTCCCTTCTTGTATGTGCTGATTGTCAAATGATGCTTGATGCTTGCAACATTTTTATATTTTGGTTGATGATAATCAATTCATAATGATAGATTAATGCAATTGATGATAAATTGATAATCTAATATTTTAGTTTTAAGTATTTCAAATTATATGTTGGAGTTATACTTCCTAAATGGAAATGTGGAGAAATCCAGAAAGGGTTTGTATGCTAAATTATCTTTAATGTGTATTTGACTATTTATGTAACCTATTTCATAGGTATGTAACTTAAATTAAATGTGTATTTGATTATTGCTTTGAACCTTGAAACATGCATGTTAAAGATACATTGATGTATAAAACTTAACTCACATGTGGGTCTTTTATTATTTACTGACAAGCATGATTAAATAATGTTACATAAAACTTAAGATATGAATGATGAAACTAGGATTGTAGGTATAAGAATGACAACACATGTATTTGTTGGCCTAGAAACCCGTCCAAGATTTACTCATTATGAGTAAATCTTGGATAGTCCCCGGTTTGGGACTGTTCTTGAACACCTAATCTCACTTAGGATGTAAGTGTATAATGTGTAATGGGTTTTCAAGAAAATTTCAGCAGCATTTCCCCGTTTGTTCTCTAAGTACATATGTACTTGGAGAACATCGGAGAAATGTTGCCAAAATTTTCTTGAAAACCCAATACACATTATACACTTACTAGTGAGATTAGGTGTTCAAGAATGGGATAGGTGGTACACATTTATTATATATAAGAATGACAACACATGTATTTGTTGGCCTAGAAACCCGTCCAAGATTTACTCATTAGGAGTAAATCTTGGATAGTCCCTGGTTTGGAACTGTTCTTGAACACATAATCTCACTTAGGATGTTTTAATCATTAATTATATATAAGACCTTAAACCCTAAAGTTTTAACCATAAACCCTAATCTTTTAACCCTAGGCCCTAATCTTGTTCTAATATATACTTGTTTTCTATTTGATCATAGAATGGATAGATCATGGATGCCCATTCCAAATCGCTACACCCCTGAGTTTATTTCTGGTCTTGACCAGTTTATTAGATTTGTTGAGGAACATAGAAAACAACCTGGAGATAGGTTTTACTGTCCATGTAGGCATTGCGGTAACAACTTGAAAGTCAGTACTGGTGACGAAATCAAAAGTCATGTCATGTGCAATGGGATTGTACAAGTCTATACAGAATAACACTGGCATGGAGAGATTTCAAACTTGAAATCAGTGGATGTCGATAGCAGTGCTTGTGTGGAAGAAGAAATTGCCTTCGACGATGTAGATGTGAACGAACCAGTTCCAGTAGACATCGTTGATGCGATGCTGGATAGTTGTAGGGTAGAGCACACTGATCCACCTCCCATGTTTAGAAACATTGTGCATGATGCCGAGATACCATTATACACAGGTTGCAAGTTTACGAAGCTTAGCGCTGTGTTGAGATTGTATAAAATGAAAGCTAACAATCGATGGAGCGATAAAAGCTTCACGTCATTGGTGTCTTTGTTGAAAGAATTTCTTCCTGAAGGAAAAGAGCTGCCAATCTCAACATACCGGTTAAAGAAATTGCTGTGCCCAATGGGAATGGAGGCCAAGAAGATACATGTATGCCCGAATGATTGTGTATTATTTTAAAAGGATTGTGTGGATTTGAAAGATTGTCCGAAATGTGGTGCGTCAAGGTATAAATTGACGACTTCGGGGGAGTCCAAAACTAGTTCTCCTGCCAAGGTGATGTGGTATCTACCTATAATACCATAGTTTCAACGCTTGTTTGCCAATCCTATAGATGCAAAGAATTTGAGGTGGCATGCGGATGTTAAGAAAAATAATGATGGGGTCCTACAACATGCGTCTGATTCCCCACAGTAGAAGAAGATTGATTTATTGTAACCTAAATTCAGTGAAGAAGACAAGAATCTAAGACTTGGGTTTTGTACAGATGGGATGAATCCATATGGGACATTGAGCAACCAACATAGCACTTGGCCAATTATGCTTGTTATATACAATCTTCCTCCCTGGTTGTGTATGAAAAATAAGTACGTTATGTTGTCGTCTTTGATATCGGGCCCTAAGCAACCTGGAAATGATTTCGACGTTTATCTTGAACCTATGATTGATGACTTGAAGAAGCTTTGGGGTGAAGGTGTGATGACCTATGATGCTTCATGAAGAGAGACATTTCGTTTGCACGCTATGTTGTTTTGCACTGTGAATGACTTTTCAGCGTATGGGAATTTGTCTGGATATAGTGTCAAAAGATCTAAAGCGTGTCCTATATGTGAAGAGAACACTGATTCAATACGACTAAAACACGACGGCAAGACTGTATATCTTGGTCATCAAAGGTTTCTTCTAAAATTTCATCTGTATCGTAGGTTGCGCAAAGCATTCAATGGACAGAATGAGGAACATAGTGCACCTAAACCTATATCAGGGGAGGATGTTTATGAAAGAGTAAAAGACATCGCCAATGAATTTAGTAAGAGATCACAATGTATGATGGCCACACGGAGTGACAAGTCTTTATTCAAGAAGAAGTCAATATTTTGGGATCTTCCTTATTGGGGTTCTTTGACAATTAGGCATTGTATCGATGTCATGCATGTTGAGAAAAATGTATGTGATAGCATCATCGGTACTCTGTTGAATATACCAGGTAAGACTAAAGATGGGATAAAATTTAGAATGGACCTACGTGAAATGGGAATAAGGACAGAATTAATAGAAGTAGTTAGTAGTGATCAGAGAACATACTTACCTCTCGCTTGTTACACATTTTCTAGAAAGGAGAAGAAAGCTTTTTGTGAATGCTTGGTAAATGTTAAGGTGCCACAGGGTTACTCATCCAACATCCGTACATTGGTATCAATGAAAGATCTGAAGTTTATAGGTCTTAAATCTCATGATTGTCACACTCTTATGCAACAAATATTGCCTGTGGCAATTCGATCTATATTACCGAAGCATGTACGGTATGTAATCACCAGACTTTGTTTCTTTTTTAATAGTCTGTGCAGCAAAGTTATTGACCCTGATACTCTCGATAAATTCCAAAGAGAAGTGGTTGTTACCCTATGTCAGCTTGAGATGTATTTTCCTCCTTCATTCTTTGATATCATGGTACATCTTGTTGTCCATTTGACTAGGGAAGTGAAAATGTTGGGACCAGTTTTCTTGCATTGGATGTATCCCTTTGAACGATACATGAGCATTTTTAAAGGTGATGTTTGAAACCGTTATCAGCCTGAAGGGAGTATTATTGAGGGTTATGTGGTGAGAGAGGTTATGGATTTTGAAAATGACTTTCTGAGTGCTAATGACGCTCCTGTGAATGACAAAGAATATTGAGGAGCATTTTGGCAAAGGAATTTTGGGATCACGGGTGAAAGTAATCAGCCGTGATCAGTTGGAGAAAGGTCACTTATATATTTTACACAACATCGACAAAGTGAGTGTTTATATCGAGGAACATACCAATTTCATCAACAGACAATATCCTCAATCCAATTCAATGTGGCTTTCTAGAGAGCATAACAAGACATTTATTAAGTAGTTTGAAGATAAAGTCTTACATCAACTATCTCAAACACCAGATAATCTTACTGAAACTGTGACGACCGTCTCACGAAAACAAGATTAACTAATGTGGAAGCGTTCATCAAGCAGCGGATTAGCGAAAATCACTAAAAATTAAAACTTTTTGCAAAGGGATCCATTCATAGGAAAACTCTTTCATTCAGAACCAAAGTAAAACTTTACATCCTGGTTCATATATATACATCTCATGTACTTTTGCTTCTTGAGGAATACAAACATTAACTACTCTGTCTTAACTGTACACAGGTAGTATAAAACCCTCGAGGCACTAAGCCAAAATCTCGAAATCATTAACTACTACTCCAAGGACCTGAGAGTACAGAGACGACACATAGGACTTCTATATACATCTGAACATGACATGATAGTCAATGTCTCCACCTGAGACTTTACTGCTGTCCCTGCTACTGCTGATGTCCTTCACCTCCTGAAGGATTCCTGTCTCCTCGTCCGCGTACACCTAAAAATGTGGTTCCCACGGGGGTGAGACAATTATAAAAATTGCCCCAGCGAGAGATATAACTCTCCGCCAGAAACATTATTATTGCAACTTAATAAGATAAATGTGAATAGGGAAATCATATTTATTTGACAACAGATATTTTGATGTCTAACAGATTAAATCATTATTCTATATCAAAAGCATTGCAACTGTAACTTGATAGAATAAACATGTTACTATTCCTTTAATGAATATGAAGAACATGTATAACATCTATTCAAACTACAGAATCATTATCACTGCATTAACTCTCTTCAGGCTTAGATCATATGACTAAATCCTGGCATTATCATTGTGGAGTCATGGCCCGTAGCCATACTCTTTTCACAAGGTGTTGGGATCTTAATCCCTCATTTCAACACTGGGGCTTCTCATCCATTCTCAATTTCAATACCATAACCATGAAATCCTGGGTATTCAAACCCTTTGTTCATCACTTGAGCACTATTACCTCTTTCTCAGGTAACTAACACCTTTAGGTCATTTGACCAAGGTAAGTATGATACTTGCTACACAAGCATCCATCATGGCACTTGATGCACATTAATTCTCTTGCCACCTCTTACCAGGCACAAGGTATATTATGGCACACAAGGCCCAATTAGCAATTCAAACTAATAATACATCATAGCTCATACCTGGCTATGGTCATCATCTCATAATACCTGCATGGTTAGCACATATAATAGCAGTACATCAATTATCTATCAATACCATGCAAAAACAATGTATTAATAATTCAAGGGTATTACCCTTAATCCTTTATCAGGATTTGGGTTTCCATCACACATGGCTCATCAGAACATTGTACATCTTGTCACCTTTCACTAGGCAACAACTTTATTCACATGGCTCACAAAACCATTCACATCTTGTCACCTCTCACTAGGCAACAACTTTATTCACATGGCGCACAAGGCCATTCACATCTTGTCACATCTCACTAGGCAACAACTTTATTCACATGGCACACAAGGCCATTCACATCTTGTCACCTCTCACTAGGCAACAACTTAAAACAAAGGCTTACAAGCCCAACTCATCTTGTTACTTCTTTCTCAGTAACAAAAACATAATGGCACATATGGCCAATCAATTCTTATCAAATAAACATCATAGCTCATACCTGGCTATGATCATCAACTCATGAAACCTGCATGATTGTCACACATGATAATAGACTTATCAGGTTTACAACACATCATGCAATACAGGGTAACACCGCTATTCCCTTACCAGGGTTAGGGTTTACCATCAATTAGGGCTTTCTCTCACATATCATTACCCTTCATTAAGAATAGGGTTTTCCATTATTAACCATTTAGGTTTTCAAGATCATATTATCAATGATCAAACCCTAGTTCATTGCTCCCCACATCTAGGAGCCAACATTTATACCATAAGTATTCACTCATACTTATTTATTCTCATCAATTATCATTAAATGATTATCATCACAAGGTTTGAGTATCTCTCTCATCCTTAAGTTGAGAATTAACAAAACGACCATGTTAGGTCACTTTCAATTCAGCTCTAAGTCAAGCATAGACCACCACGGCCGTGCTACCTTGCACGGTCGTGCAAATAAAGCTACCACGGCCGTGCTACCTTGCACGGTCGTGCTGAGTAAATTCGCCACGGCCGTGCTGCGTTGCACGGTCGTGCTACATAGGATCATCACATGAATCATATTTATATATGAATTCTATTATTTGATCCTTTCAACTTGATTAGGTCACATCAACCCTTCAATCATATGCATACAACTATGATTAACATAGGGTACCAAGTCATTGGTCCTATAAGCAATTAGGGATGCATTCCCAATTAGGGTTTCTCATGAAATCACCCTCAACTAGGGTTCCACATGGATGCACCCTCAATTATGGTTTCACTTGGAATCACCCTCAACTAGGGTTTCACATGGAATCACCCTCAACTAGGGTTTCACATGGAATCACCCTCAACTAGGGTTTCACATGGAATCACCCTCAACTAGGGTTGAATTCAATAACCCTGTCAATTAGGGTTTATGTTCATGTTTAGGGTTTCATGATCTCTTTGATTAAGGATCATAACCCTTATACACCACATGATTCATATTCATGTATGAATTCATGCTATCAGCTTCTTAACTTGATTAGGTCATATCAACCCTTCAATCAAGTACATACAACTATGATTTACATAGTGTACCAAGTCATTGATCTTATCAGCAATTAGGGTTCATCCCTTAATTGACACTAATCACTTAGGTACTATTAGGGTTTTAACCTTTGTTCCTTCATTGGTTAACATTACTAACCATCATTGGATCAATAGCACATTCATCATCACATTGGACCTCCATTACATAAGGTATCCAAAGGAATTAGGGTTTACTATTCATCCTAATTAGTGATTTCACATGTAGGCAACCTCTTAATAGGGTTATACATGAAATCGGCCTCAATTAGGGTTTACATCATGTATTGGATCCATGCATTTGTTATGCATTAATGACTAGTACCATTAAAGGTATCTCCCACCTAATCACATTATGTTTTCAAAAAGGTTTGATCCATTGAACCTTTAATGACATAAGGTATCCAATTGAATTAGGGTTTCCAATGTTGATTCCTTCAATCATTGGATTCATGGAACCAATCATCAATTGGACCTATACCCATACTTCAATTGAGTTTAAATAGGTCAACCTTCAACTTATTTGACCCTTAATTAACCCTCAATTGGTCATCAATTAGGGTTTGATTCAATTGAATTAGGGTTTGGAATCGATGATTCAACAACACTAATCAATGTAAGACTAGTTGCTTTGAAACCATTGAACCATCATCCAAGTTGGGTATGACCTGACCCCAAACGGTCTTGAGGTCGTTTGGATGACCTCCAAACGGTCTTGAGACCGTTTGCCCATCATATCACTCAAATCCAAGCCATCCAATTAAGGTTTGGATCATTGGATTGATCACCAAATCAGCATTGCATTGTATAACAGCTTGGTACCTTTAGACCTTCAAACACCTAACCATACTCAACCCTAGACCTCCAAACGGTCTTGGGTGACCACCAAACGGTCTTGAGACCGTTTGCCCATCATATCACTCCAATCCAAGCAATCTAATTAGGGTTTGGTTCATTGAAGTGCTCACCAAATCAGCAATCTATTGCAGATCAACTTGATATCTTTAGACCTTCAACCACTAAACTATACTCAACCCTAGACCTCCAAACGGTCTTGGGTGACCACCAAACGGTCTTGAGACCGTTTGGATGACCTCCAAACGGTCTTGAGACCGTTTGCCCATCCAACCTTTGGACTCTAGTGAAAATTCATCATGGATTGGTCTATCGAGTTGATCAACAAATCAGCATTTAGTTGCAGTATGATTTGGTACCTTTGGACCTCCAATTGGTCAACTATACTTGACCCCAGACCTCCAAACGGTCTTGGGGGTGATCCCCAAACGGTCTTGAGACCGTTTGGGTGATCCCCAAACGGTCTTGAGACCGTTTGGGCTAATCAACCCAAAATCTCAACTTAACTCATTGGAATTTCAGCACTATTTTCAATTAGGGTTTGCCTAATTGATTAGTCTTCAACTCATGATCCCTTTGGAATTAACCCCTCAAATTTGGAGGGTCATTAACCAACATCATTAGGAACAAAAATATCATACGGTCAACGCTTGGTCAACGCACTCAAACGGTCTTGAGACCGTTTGCCCAAGCAGGTCAAGTTGATCAGGTTGAAAATCAGCACTTAATCCAATTAGGTTTCCCTAATTGATTAGGCTTCAACTCACGATTCCTTGGGAGTTAACCCATAAAACTTGGTGAGTCATTATCCAACATAATTAGGATCAAAAATCTCATACGGTCAACGATTGGTCAACGCACTCAAACGGTCTTGAGACCGTTTTCCCAAGCAGGTCAAGTTAATCAGGTTGAAAATCAGCACTTAATCCAATTAGGTTTCCCTAATTGATTAGGCTTCAACTCACGATTCCTTGGGAGTTAACCCATAAAACTTGGTGAGTCATTAGCCAACATAATTAGGATCAAAAATATCATACGGTCAACGCTTGGTCAACGCACTCAAACGGTCTTGAGACCGTTTGCCCAAGCAGGTCAAGTTAATCAGGTTGAAAATCAGCACTTAATCCAATTAGGTTTCCCTAATTTATTAGGCTTCAACTCACGATTCCTTGGGAGTTAACCCATAAAACTTGGTGAGTCATTAGACAACATAATTAGGATCAAAAATCGCATACGGTGAACTCTTGGTCAACGCACTCAAACGGTCTTGAGACCGTTTGCCCAAGCAGGTCAAGTTAATCAGGTTGAAAATCTGCACTTAATTCAATTCGATTGCCTATTTGATTGGCCTTTAACTCTCGATTCCTTTGGAGTTAATCCCTCAAATTTGGAGGGTTATCATCCTAAATAATTAGAAACAAAATTCCCAAACGGTCAACGCTTGGTCAACCATCACAAACGGGCTTGAGACCGTTTTCTCCCAAACGGTCTCAAACCGTTTGCCCTTAAACGGTTTGCTGAAACCGCATAGCCAATCAAATTAAAACGATTTGGAGTAGCTATCAAAACGGTTTTGATTGGTAATTTTCTTTGGATAAGCATATAGGATGATTTCATCATCCCCTTCCTTCGAACAACCAAGAACAGCAACCGTTCTTGATGGAAATTGCAGCAAGAAACAAGAGTGCATCAAATTGAAGAAATCAATCAACAAAGCATAGAGAATTGATGCAATAACAATGTTTAAGGGTTTGAGTTATAAAACCCACCTCCAATTGAGCTCCAAATCTCCAAGCTCACTCCATTAATGGTGGATGAAGCTCTTGCAACTCCCCCTAGGCTCGTCCTCAAGCTTTTGATTGCAAAAGTTGGCTAGGGTTGAAGTGGAGATCAAAATAAGAAGGAATCCATAATTTATTTTCGATTTCCACCATGAAATCAAGGAGAACGAAGGTCAAGGGCTCACCCACAGGTTGGGGAAGTGCTCCCTGCTCCTCCCTAGCTCCTTGGTCGGTTTTGCAAGCAAGGGAAAGAAGAAAATCCGAAATAGCCTTTCATTTGGCTTGAAAAAGGCACTTTTATAAGGAAATTGATGAGAGAGAAAATGCATTATTAAAATGCATTAAATTCCAAAAATATGGCCGCCTCTTCCCCCTAAAATCCCTTAAGGACGAGGCACATTCCTTTGCCTTTAATTCTCCTTCATTATCCTTGATTTAAAAATAATCAAATTAAGCACCTTAATGCTTATTATATTAATATCCATATGTGAGTGGGTTTTATTTTTCTTATAATAAGGTGAGTGGAATTTCACCTACTTAGGATATTTTCGTTCCTTATCTTGGCAAAGTAACGTTCATCCTTATTCAAAATCAACCCAAAACATTTTGGTTGAAATCCCTTCAATTATTTTTATTCATTTTTGCCCTAAATCAAATTAGGGTTTCAATTAGGCATTAATCTTGATTATTTTAATATCAAGATTCTCTCTCCTCCAACTTAATTCAAATGAGGCACCCATCTCATTTTATTTGCTCTACATGTTTCCAAGAAACATTAGGGACCTTATTGAAGTGGTAATTTGTATATTGAACCCTAGGTTTTGGGTAAATTGCACTTTTCACCAAAACTAGGTTTTAATGCACAACACTGCTTTACAAGCTTTATCTTGGTGCCCGAGCTTGTGAAAGCCATACCACTACATCATATTCATTCTTATGATGTCTCAACATCAGAGGAACATCTTACCATACAACATTTGCAATTTAACCCCTCAACTTGGGTAATTTGCACTTTGGTCCAAAATAAGCAAACATTGCTTCAACATTGTTCAAACAGGACCAAAATTGAAACATAAGTTTCTCATGAGACCTAATTACTTTTCACAAGATAAGATTAAGAATCTTCTTAACGTTTTTAAGAAAAACAATCTAGGGTTAATTCATAACCCAGGTCAGGGATGTTACAAATTATAAACCCCTAACAAGGATTTCGTCCTCGAAATCCGAGGAAAAGGAGGAACATATTGTTCATTAATCATGCCCTCAATTCTCCACATATCATCTTAATATCATGGAGATATCCTGAACTCTGTGATTCCACACAAAGCTCCTTTCATTAGCTCAACCTCATCAATGTTTATGCAGAGCATAAACCCCTAACATATGATGTCCATATTATTGAAAGGAAGAAACATAAAAGAACATACTTCAATCATTACTCAAGAATATATACCAAAAGAGAGACATATATATCTAACAGAGATAATTTACACAGTAATCCTTTAACAAACTCTATGTAATTGGTATTGTTCACATAGTTCTTCTTATTAGTTGGAAATGCCACATAGCTTTTCCCTTTTTGATTGGGAATGACACATAGCTCTTCCCTTTTTGTTGGGGATGACACATAGCTTTCCCTTTTTGATTGGGAATGACACATAACTCTTCCCTTTTTGATTGGGAATGACACATAGCTCTTCCCTTTTTGTTGGGGATGACACATAGCTTTCCCTTTTTGATTGGGAATGACACATAGCTCTTCCCTTTTTGTTGGGGATGACACATAGCTTTCCCTTTTTGATTGGGAATGACACATAGCTCTTCCTTTTTTGTTGGGGATGACACATAGCTTTCCCTTTTAATTGGGAATGTTCACATAGCTCTTCCCTTTTGATTAGGAATGTTCACATAGCTCTTCCTATTAGTTGGGAATGTTCACATAGCTCTTCCCTTTTGATTAGGAATGTTCACATAGCTCTTCCTATTAGTTGGGAATGTTCACATAGCTCTTCCCTTTTGATTAGGAATGTTCACATAGCTCTTCCTATTAGTTGGGAATGTTCACATAGCTCTTCCCTTTTGATTAGGAATGTTCACATGGCTCTTCCTATTAGTTGGGAATGTTCACATAGCTCTTCCCTTTTGTTTTCATTATACTCTCTAGATTGTTTCAGAATGATTGCTTGATCAGGGCAATCAAAAAGATACCAATCTTAGAGTTTCCATACTCACTTTATCATCAATAGTTGTATACCTGGCCAGGGTTTACAAATATTGAGATCAAGTAGTATGCACTTACATGCTATCATATTCCTTGCTTTTCATATCATTATACACACACGATTTTCCCTTGTTCCAACATGACTAAGTCATTTAGGAACTCTTTTAAAGCTCAAACTTTCTATATTAAGGACTGATAATCTAGGTTGTAAGGCTAGTATCCAGTCCACTATATGCATTACTATTACCCTAATCTGCCCAATAAGAGCATGATCATAGGATTCTCTATCCTGATCAGGTCTTAATGGGGATTCTCATGCACTCATACTATTCTCGTCTGATCCCTTGCACCTCTTCTTGGTGCAACAACATTGCCCTCAGCAATGTGTTTCTTGTGTTCTCCAGTCATTTTAAACTTTACCCTTTTTCTACACAAGCAGAAATCATTATAGGGTATACTGGAGGACACTAACACAGACTCAACAACTTAGTCCTATGTCTCTGTAGACTCAGCAAACCTAGAGCTCTGATACCACTAAATTGTGACGACCGTCTCGCGAAAACAAGATTAACTAATGTGGAAGCGTTCATCAAGCAGCGGATTAGCGAAAATCACTAAAAATTAAAACTTTTTGCAAAGGGATCCATTCATAGGAAAACTCTTTCATTCAGAACCAAAGTAAAACTTTACATCCTGGTTCATATATATACATCTCATGTACTTTTGCTTCTCGAGGAATACAAACATTAACTACTCTGTCTTAACTGTACACAGGTAGTATAAAACCCTCGAGGCACTAAGCCAAAATCTCGAAATCATTAACTACTACTCCAAGGACCTGAGAGTACATAGACGACACATAGGACTTCTATATACATCTGAACATGACATGACAGTCAATGTCTCCACTTGAGACTTTACTGCTGTCCCTGCTACTGCTGATGTCCTTCACCTCCTGAAGGATTCCTGTCTCCTCGTCCGCGTACACCTAAAAATGTGGTTCCCACGGGGGTGAGACAATTATAAAAATTACCCCAACGAGAGATATAACTCTCCGCCAGAAACATTATTATTGCAACTTAATAAGATAAATGTGAATAGGGAAATCATATTTATTTGACAACAGATATTTTGATGTCTAACAGATTAAATCATTATTCTATATCAAAAGCATTGCAACTGTAACTTGATAGAATAAACATGTTACTATTCCTTTAATGAATATGAAGAACATGTATAACATCTATTCAAACTACAGAATCATTATCACTGCATTAACTCTCTTCAGGCTTAGATCATATGACTAAAGCCTGGCATTATCATTGTGGAGTCATGGCCCATAGCCATACTCTTTTCACAAGGTGTTGGGATCTTAATCCCTCATTTCAACACTGGGGCTTCTCATCCATTCTCAATTTCAATACCATAACCATGAAATCCTGGGTATTCAAACCCTTTGTTCATCACTTGAGCACTATTACCTCTTTCTCAGGTAACTAACACCTTTAGGTCATTTGACCAAGGTAAGTATGATACTTGCTACACAAGCATCCATCATGGCACTTGATGCACATTAATTCTCTTGCCACCTCTTACCAGGCACAAGGTATATTATGGCACACAAGGCCCAATTAGCAATTCAAACTAATAATACATCATAGCTCATACCTGGCTATGGTCATCATCTCATAATACCTGCATGGTTAGCACATATAATAGCAGTACATCAATTATCTATCAATACCATGCAAAAACAATGTATTAATAATTCAAGGGTATTACCCTTAATCCTTTATCAGGATTTGGGTTTCCATCACACATGGCTCATCAGAACACTGTACATCTTGTCACCTTTCACTAGGCAACAACTTTATTCACATGGCTCACAAAACCATTCACATCTTGTCACCTCTCACTAGGCAACAACTTTATTCACATGGCGCACAAGGCCATTCACATCTTGTCACCTCTCACTAGGCAACAACTTTATTCACATGGCACACAAGGCCATTCACATCTTGTCACCTCTCACTAGGCAACAACTTAAAACAAAGGCTTACAAGCCCAACTCATCTTGTTACTTCTTTCTCAGTAACAAAAACATAATGGCACATATGGCCAATCAATTCTTATCAAATAAACATCATAGCTCATACCTGGCTATGATCATCAACTCATGAAACCTGCATGATTGTCACACATGATAATAGACTTATCAGGTTTACAACACATCATGCAATACAGGGTAACACCACTATTCCCTTACCAGGGTTAGGGTTTACCATCAATTAGGGCTTTCTCTCACATATCATTACCCTTCATTAAGAATAGGGTTTTCCATTATTAACCATTTAGGTTTTTAAGATCATATTATCAATGATCAAACCCTAGTTCATTGCTCCCCACATCTAGGAGCCAACATTTATACCATAAGTATTCACTCATACTTATTTATTCTCATCAATTATCATTAAATGATTATCATCACAAGGTTTGAGTATCTCTCTCATCCTTAAGTTGAGAATTAACAAAACGACCATGTTAGGTCACTTTCAATTCAGCTCTAAGTCAAGCATAGACCACCACGGCCGTGCTACCTTGCACGGTCGTGCAAAGTAAAGCTACCACGGCCGTGCTACCTTGCACGGTCGTGCTGAGTAAATTCGCCACGGCCGTGCTGCGTTGCACGGTCGTGCTACATAGGATCATCACATGAATCATATTTATATATGAATTCTATTATTTGATCCTTTCAACTTGATTAGGTCACATCAACCCTTCAATCATATGCATACAACTATGATTAACATAGGGTACCAAGTCATTGGTCCTATAAGCAATTAGGGATGCATTCCCAATTAGGGTTTCTCATGAAATCACCCTCAACTAGGGTTCCACATGGATGCACCCTCAATTATGGTTTCACTTGGAATCACCCTCAACTAGGGTTTCACATGGAATAACCCTCAACTAGGGTTTCACATGGAATCACCCTCAACTAGGGTTTCACATGGAATCACCCTCAACTAGGGTTGAATTCAATAACCCTGTCAATTAGGGTTTATGTTCATGTTTAGGGTTTCATGATCTCTTTGATTAAGGATCATAACCCTTATACACCACATGATTCATATTCATGTATGAATTCATGCTATCAGCTTCTTAACTTGATTAGGTCATATCAACCCTTCAATCAAGTACATACAACTATGATTTACATAGTGTACCAAGTCATTGATCTTATCAGCAATTAGGGTTCATCCCTTAATTGACACTAATCACTTAGGTACTATTAGGGTTTTAACCTTTGTTCCTTCATTGGTTAACATTACTAACCATCATTGGATCAATAGCACATTCATCATCACATTGGACCTCCATTACATAAGGTATCCAAAGGAATTAGGGTTTACTATTCATCCTAATTAGTGATTTCACATGTAGGCAACCTCTTAATAGGGTTATACATGAAATCGGCCTCAATTAGGGTTTACATCATGTATTGGATCCATGCATTTGTTATGCATTAATGACTAGTACCATTAAAGGTATCTCCCACCTAATCACATTAGGTTTTCAAAAAGGTTTGATCCATTGGACCTTTAATGACATAAGGTATCCAATTGAATTAGGGTTTCCAATGTTGATTCCTTCAATCATTGGATTCATGGAACCAATCATCAATTGGACCTATACCCATACTTCAATTGAGTTTAAATAGGTCAACCTTCAACTTATTTGACCCTTAATTAACCCTCAATTGGTCATCAATTAGGGTTTGATTCAATTGAATTAGGGTTTGGAATCGATGATTCAACAACACTAATCAATGTAAGACTAGTTGCTTTGAAACCATTGAACCATCATCCAAGTTGGGTATGACCTGACCCCAAACGGTCTTGAGGTCGTTTGGATGACCTCCAAACGGTCTTGAGACCGTTTGCCCATCATATCACTCAAATCCAAGCCATCCAATTAAGGTTTGGATCATTGGATTGATCACCAAATCAGCATTGCATTGTATAACAGCTTGGTACCTTTAGACCTTCAAACACCTAACCATACTCAACCCTAGACCTCCAAACGGTCTTGGGTGACCACCAAACGGTCTTGAGACCATTTGGATGAGCTCCAAACGGTCTTGAGACCGTTTGCCCATCATATCACTCCAATCCAAGCAATCTAATTAGGGTTTGGTTCATTGAAGTGCTCACCAAATCAGCAATCTATTGCAGATCAACTTGATATCTTTAGACCTTCAACCACTGAACTATACTCAACCCTAGACCTCCAAACGGTCTTGAGACCGTTTGCCCATCCAACCTTTGGACCCCAGTGAAAATTCATCATGGATTGGTCTATCGAGTTGATCAACAAATCAACATTTAGTTGCAGTATGATTTGGTACCTTTGGACCTCCAATTGGTCAACTATACTTGACCCCAGACCTCCAAACGGTCTTGGGGTGATCCCCAAACGGTCTTGAGACCGTTTGGGTGATCCCCAAACGGTCTTGAGACCGTTTGGGCTAATCAACCCAAAATCTCAACTTAACTCATTGGAATTTCAGCACTATTTTCAATTAGGGTTTGCCTAATTGATTAGTCTTCAACTCATGATCCCTTTGGAATTAACCCCTCAAATTTGGAGGGTAATTAACCAACATCATTATGAACAAAAATCTCATACGGTCAACGCTTGGTCAACGCACTCAAACGGTCTTGAGACCGTTTTCCCAAGCAGGTCAAGTTGATCAGGTTGAAAATCAGCACTTAATCCAAATAGGTTTCCCTAATTGATTAGGCTTCAACTCACTATTCCTTGGGAGTTAACCCATAAAACTTGGTTATTCATTAGCCAACATAATTAGGATCAAAAATCGCATACGGTCAACGATGGGTCAACGCACTCAAACGGTCTTGAGACCGTTTGCCCAAGCAGGTCAAGTTAATCAGGTTGAAAATCAGCACTTAATCCAATTAGGTTTCCCTAATTGATTAGGCTTCAACTCACGATTCCTTGGGAGTTAACCCATAAAACTTGGTGAGTCATTAGCCAACATAATTAGGATCACAAATCTCATACGGTAAATGCTTGGTCAACGCACTCAAACGGTCTTGAGACCGTTTGCCCAAGCAGGTCAAGTTAATCAGGTTGAAAATCAGCACTTAATCCAATTAGGTTTCCCTAATTGATTAGGCTTCAACTCACGATTACTTGGGAGTTAACCCATAAAACTTGGTGAGTCATTAGACAACATAATTAGGATAAACCATCTCATACGGTCAACGCTTTGTCAACGCACTCAAACGGTCTTGAGACCGTTTGCCCAAGCAGGTCAAGTTAATCAGGTTGAAAATCAGCACTTAATTCAATTCGATTGCCTAATTGATTGGCCTTTAACTCTCGATTCCTTTGTAGTTAATCCCTCAAATTTGGAGGGTTATCAGCCTACATAATTAGGAACAAAATTCCCAAACGTTCAACGCTTGGTCAACCATCTAAAACGGGCTTGAGACCGTTTGATCCCAAACGGTCTCAAACCATTTGCCCTTAAACGGTTTGCTGAAACCGCATAGCCAATCAAATTAAAACGATTTGGAGTAGCTATCAAAACGGTTTTGCTTGGTAATTTTCTTTGGATAAGCATCTAGGATGATGTCATCATACCCTTCCTTCGAACAACCAAGAACAGCAACCGTTCTTGATGGAAATTGCAGCAAGAAACAAGAGTGCATCAAATTGAAGAAATCAATCAACAAAGCATAGAGAATTGATGCAATAACAATGTTTAAGGGTTTGAGTTATAAAACCCGCCTCCAATTGAGATCCAAAGCTCCAAGCTCACGCCATTAATGGTGGATGAAGCTCTTGCAACTCCCCCTAGGCTCGTCCTCAAGCTTTTGATTGCAAAAGTTGGCTAGGGTTGAAGAGGAGATCGAAATAAGAAGGAATCCATAATTTATTTTCGATTTCCACCATGAAATCAAGGAGAACGAAGGTCAAGGGCTCACCCACAGGTTGGGGACGTGATCCCTGCTCCTCCCTAGCTCCTTGGTCGGTTTTGCAAGCAAGGGAAAGAAGAAAATCCGAAATAGCCTTTCATTTGGCTTGAAAAAGGCACTTTTATAAGGAAATTGATGAGAGAGAAAATGCATTATTAAAATGCATTAAATTACAAAAATATGGCCGCCTCTTCCCCCTCAAATCCCTTAAGGACGAGGCACCTTCCTTTGCCTTTAATTCTCCTTCATTATCCTTGATTTAAAAATAATCAAATTAAGCACCTTAATGCTTATTATATTAATATCCATATGTGAGTGGGTTTTCTTTTTCTTATAATAAGGTGAGTGGAATTTCACCTACTTAGGATATTTTCGTTCCTTATCTTGGCAAAGGAACGTTCATCCTTATTCAAAATCAACCCAAAACATTTTGGTTGAAAGCCCTTCAATTATTTTTATTCATTTTTGCCCTAAATCAAATTAGGGTTTCAATTAGGCATTAATCTTGATTATTTTAATATCAAGATTCTCTCTCCTCCAACTTAATTCAAATGAGGCACCCATCTCATTTTATTTGCTCTACATGTTTCCAAGAAACATTAGGGACCTTATTGAAGTGGTAATTTGCATATTGAACCCTAGGTTTTGGGTAAATTGCACTTTTCACCAAAACTAGGTTTTAATGCACAACACTGCTTTACAAGCTTTATCTTGGTGCCCGAGCGTGTGAAAGCCATACCACTACATCATATTCATTCTTATGATGTCTCAACATCAGAGGAACATCTTACCATACAACATTTGCAATTTAACCCCTCAACTTGGGTAATTTGCACTTTGGTCCAAAATAAGCAAACATTGCTTCAACATTGTTCAAACATGACCAAAATTGAAACATAAGTTTCTCATGAGCCCTAATTACTTTTCACAAGATAAGATTAAGAATCTTCTTAACGTTTTTAAGAAAAACAATCTAGGGTTAATTCATAACCCAGGTCAGGGATGTTACAGAAACCATCAAATGCCTCACCTTTAAACCAAAATTGAATGTTATGTCTTATGAAGGGTTTGACATAAATGGATTCTCGTATTACACAAAGCATCAAGATGATAAGAGTGTCATCCAAAACTGTGGGGTCACCCTTCAAGCGTCTTCATTGTTTTTTGCAAGTGCAAAGGATAAGAGTCCAAGTGAAGCTAAAATGTCATATTACAGTGTCATTGAAAACATATGGGAGTTTGACTATGTAGATTTTAGAATTTCGCTCTTTAAATGTAATTGGGTTGACAACAACAAAGGAGTTATAGTGGATGAATTGGGTTTTACGTTAGTGAACTTTGAAAAGATTGGCGAGAAGGGTGAACCATTCATATTGACATCACAGGCGAAACAAGTATTTTATATCGATGATCCTGCAAATGATAAATGGTCGGTTGTTCTTCATGGTAAAAGACAGTTCATTGAAGATTCTATAGATGAAGAAGAGTACTATGATAAGTATGATGACTCCAGTCCGTTCTCAGTTGGGTTGCCAACACCACCAAACATTGAAGCTGGGGATCACAATGACTTGTATGTTCGCGGGGATCACAATGAAGGATTGTTAATTGATAAAAGATCACAATATTAGAGGCATGAATGTTTATATTTTTTATATGTTTTATTTTTCTGAATGTGAACTTTACAATGTGAATGTGGACTTTACAATGCAAATTACTTTACAATGTGAATGTGAACTTTACAATATGAATGTGAACTTTACAATGTGAATTACTTTACAATGTGAATGTGAACTTTACAATGTGAATTACTTTACAATGTGAATGTGTACTTTATAATGTGAACTTTACAATTAGTTTTATTTTAAAATGTGAAATTTATAATTTGAATGTGAACTTTCAGATGGCTGGGTATTCCCATGATGACCGTGCTGATGATCACCGTGAGGGTGAGGACGTGCTTGCGCCGCCTGAAAATGTAAGTTTTAAGAATATATCCCTGAGGTTTCTATGTATATGTTCATTTATAATTATATTATGTAAGTGTTTTTTTTATCAAATTTTAGGTTGGTGATGTACCCCCTGAAGAAATTACAACACTTGATGAGCAAGAAAAGAAAATTGAGAAAGTGAGGGGCATCACAATGATGAACAAGTTAATACAACAAAGGGGCAATGGAGCCAAATTGGCTGTGGATTTCGATCATGCAGGAAATCCATATGGAGTGAACCGCAACTCATTTGTTTCATATCTTGGGGTTCTTACTCGCAGCCATTACAGTCCTATCCTAGAATCCTGGCATAAAGTTCCTAAGGGGAAGAAAGACCACATATGGAAGGAACTATGTGTGAGTTATTATTATTTGTAATTCTATTTGTGTAGATTACTAATTTTTAGGATACTAGTTAATAGCGATTCTATTTAATTTGCAGAGCATATTTGATCTGGATGAAAAACTACATCGTAAATGTGTGATGCAACGCTGTGGGAGGGTCCTAAGGAACTATAGGACCAATCTCACCCGAGATTACATACGCGATGCTGATAAGAGGTTCTTGATTGATTTCCAATTCTAGACATTGATCACTATTTCACTAACTCTACACTAATAATTTTTGTTTGTATTCTCTTTAAAAAATAAATTTAGGCTGAAGGAAGCCACAAAGCAATGAAACTACATGGACCCCAAAGACTGGGAGGCATTTGTTACCCAAAGAAAAATAGATGAATTCAAGGTATTAAGCGCCACTCTTAATTTAATTAATATACATTTTTATGTATTCACCTATTCAAGATTAACCTTTAGTGTTACTAACCAAATCAATGTGCTAACTAACTAGGCCCTCAGTGAGGCACAAAGAGCAAGGTGTGCAATGAATTTGCACGACCACACAATGGGTCCAAGAGGATATGCAGGCGTTCGCCAAAGACTACAGGCTGAGTCTGCTCAGCCTACCATTACTCAGGAGACTGCAGAGTCCTCTACTACTGCTCTCGCACCTCTGCCTCGCCATGCTATGTGGATAGTTGGGAGGCAAAACAAGAAGGGAGACATACCGAAGCACACAACTGCTGAGGCGACTACAAAAATGGTAAAAATCAACTCTTAGAGCAATCGATCAATATTGATTATTGTTATGTTTAATTACTTACTAATTTTTGTTGATGGTGATTAGCGGGAGCTGCACGAGCAGAGGAAGGAAGGCAAGTTCATCCCTCAAGGCACAAGGGATGAACTGACAGTTGCTCTGGGTAACCCAGAGCATCCTGGACGTGTTAGGGGTGCATGCACTGGTGTGGGCATCAAAGCGTTCTTTGGGTCATCCCAGTGCAAACCTATCCCAAAAGCGGGACTTTCACAAGCTGAGGTAACCTATTCTCTTATTTTAGAATGTTATTGTGAAAGGGAATTCAATAATCAGAAGCTAGCATTTCTTTTATCCATGTACATGTAGATTCGTTAATTAATAGGAAAGTCGAGGAAGTACTTGATCAGAGACTCCATGAAGCAATTAGCAAGTGGCAGGCGTCTCAGACTGCCACTTAGACAGTACCTGTAGTGGGCTATTCTTCTCCTACTGCTCGTATTACAGAGGTTGGGAGTAATCTTATAGACCCACCACCTAGCACGTCTTCTGTAAGTATTTTTATGACATAATAGCTAGTCTGTTCAAGATGATATGTTTGTGTATATATGCATATAACACGTCCTCTTTACGTAAATTTGTAGAGGTTGAAGCCATGCTGACTAAAAAGTCAAGAATATATCGTTGTAGATGCGTCGGCTTACCCACCCCTTAAAGGGTGCATGTTTCATGGGTATCCAGTGGTGTGGTACGTGTGAGCCCGATACATGTACTCCCCGACTGGACGGATCTTGTACTGCCTCATGCACACCCAGATACTGAAACATTTGGTGAAGCAGTAGGCGGAGTGATACTGTGGCCCGAAGCGGATGTCCTCTATACTGATATTGTATGATAAATTTCCATTACTTTAATTTGTTAGTGTGTATATATGAGTCAATTGATCTGAAATTATATATACAGATAAAAATACGAGATCTGCTACATCTCAGCCTCCACCTCCTCAACTACCAAGTTGGCTTCTAAGGGACCTATACGCCTTGATAGGTCCTAATTATAGGGGTGTGGCAGTATGGATCGTCGAACATGATACAAAATTCCCTATAATTGTTACTATTCCAGAGGATGTTGTAGGTAAATCATACGATAACAATCTATTTATACACGTTTAGCATACATATTAATACATATGTATAACAAGTTCTGCATACGTACATATTAATGTAGGTCAATCATACGAAAATAAGATATTTATACAAGATATTTTGGAGTTGTTTAGTTATGAATGGCTGAACACATCTATGATAGAGATGTGGATATGGTGATATCTTATTTATACTTCCATATACCTTGTTTTATATACGGTGATCTAGTTTCTTATATATTAATGCATGCATAATACATGTTTTGCAGCCACTTACACAAGATATGTACAAATTTTGGGTTTTCCCATGTGGGATTTTTGGTTCCATCTTTGATTAGTCTTGTAGATACAGACCCTTCTTCAGTTATTTCATATTGATGTGATGCTTTTCAATATTTTGGTAAAAATAATAAGACAGTGATAATAGATCCATTCAGTGTCGAGTAAGTTTACTTTGCTTATTGATAACCTCCTATTTTAGTAGTTTATCTTAGTCTTTTTCTTTAGTTTTCCTTACTCTTTCTACATTTATATTGTACTTAAACCTAATTTTACCCTTTTTTGTAAATACATCATCAAACTAACTTTTCCCTTTATAATTGCAGAAAAAGCACAAAAAAATAACAAAAGAATAAACCAGCCCAAGGGTCGAGTGGATTCAAACGGTCCCGAGACCGCATGAAGCCAAACGGTCCCAAGACCGCATGGAGTTCAAACGGTCCCGAGACCGCATGAAGCCAAACGGTCCCAAGACCGCATGGAGTTCAAACGGTCCCGAGACCGCATGAAGCCAAACGGTCCCGAGACCGCATGAAGCCAAACGGTCCCAAGACCGCATGGAGCTCAAACGGTCTCAAGACCGTTTGACGCCAAACGGTCCCAAGACCGTTTGGCGCCAAACGATCTCAAGACCGTTCGACGTCAAACGGTCCCAAGACCGTTTGGCGCCAAACGATCTCAAGACCGTTCGACGTCAAACGGTCCCGAGACCGCATGAAGCCAAACGGTCCCAAGACCTCATGGAGTTCAAACGGTCCCGAGACCGCATGAAGTCAAACGGTCCCAAGACCGCATGGAGTTCAAACGGTCCCGAGACCGCATGAAGCCAAACGGTCCCAAGACCGCATGGAGCTCAAACGGTCTCAAGACCGTTTGACGCCAAACGGTCCCAAGACCGTTTGACGCCAAACGGTCCCAAGACCGTTTGAAGCCCAAACGGTCCCAAGACCGTTTGAGCCCAAACGGTCTCCAAACCGTTTGGATCTCACTCAAAGCCTATAAATAAGACCTCAGGGCCGTTCATGAAGAGAGAGTCCAGACGTCCAGAGGCTGTCTCTCCACTACCAGAACAACTCCATCACTCGAGGCTGCCAGTCTGAGACTTACGTCCATTGCAAGCTACTTTCTCCTTCATCAACAAAGAAGGTGAGAGGAGAAGATCCGTCATCAAGCAAGCTACGAAGGGTGAAGATCGTTGCTCTCTCCACCAAGGGTTCAACCTTCTCTCCTCAGTGGAGATGATGTCCTTTCTATCTCTTCTTGCCTCCTTCTTTGTTGCTCCCTCTATGAGGAGCGAGTAGTTCCATCCACTGGGGTGCGGGGACTAGCCCCGCTGCCCATGTTTTGTATTTTGTACTGTAAAAAAGATGTTATCATTTCGTTTTAATGCTAAATCGTTTCACACATGCTTGAATGGTGGCCACGTTCTTGTATGCATTTATTGTCTTTCGTTGTGGTTTGTCTACGACCGCTATCGAGGCTTGAATACCGATTTAGTGTTGGTTTCTGGTGTGTGTATCCACCACGCATCCGTTTCGGTGTCTAGGAGTGTATCTCAAAGAGTGGAGTAAACTCACTACCATCTGGCACACTCCCATCTGTATGGAAGAGACCTTTGGTAAGTCGAGGAACACACTTTGCGAGGGGAATGATGTAAAGCATGTGACCATTCGTTCGGGGATGGCTGGCGTTGCATCATTCCCGCACTTCTCGTAGCTAGGTTATCCCTCACCGGAAACTAGGTCTACAAAGACGCTATTCGATTTGATAATTATCGCTCGCTTGTTAGTTTTAGATGCACGTTTCATGAGGTTGAGTAAGATTCTCTTTTCGGAGACTACATCCTTCAGTGACGCGTAGGATGTACCGTATTAGAGTTACTTAACCCTTGAAGGATGAGATGCATTGCCCTTTTCTTATATGGGCATTGGTCTTGTGGAACATCGAAGGGTGCAATGCATCGCTCTTGTCTTATGTGGGCATCGGTCTTGTGGAACACCCTTGGATGCAACACATCGCTCTTGTCTTATAAGGCATCGGTCTTGTGGAAACATCCATGCATCTAGCTTTTAAGTCTTGCTTAGTACATTTACAATGCATGTGTAGCGGTGGTAAATTCCTGCTTAACCCCAGTGATTCATCACCATTTGTTAACTCTTAAGATTTACTTGCTTTATTTACTTTCTTGCCTTACTTTCTTTGTACTTAGTTTAAAACAACCAAATCAAACTTTCGATCTAAATATCAATCTTTAAGTTGTTAAGTAAAAGCTAAACGTTTTCCATCTTGACTTCGTCAAGACCGTTGTCCCGAGGATTCGACCCTTAACTATACTACGATAAGACTTCCACATGTCTTAGCACATGTGGGTGGAGTTCTTACCATAGTACTAGCAAGGCTAAACTTAGAGACTCATCATCTCTAGGATTTTTAGTGGTGTTGCAAACAAAATTCCATCAAAAATTGGCGCTGTTGCCGGGGACAACGGAACTTTTTAGTTTTTACTTACCAATTTCTTGGTTGATTAGGATTTTACACTTTTTCTTTAATAACCAATCCAATATTTCTTGATCTTTTTCATTTCCCTCCATTTTTCCTAACTTGAGATTTTCCTTCTACTCAGGTAGAAAACGTGTATGCAACCCCCGCATAACATCGGATTCTCCCCTGAACCAAAATACGATTCTGAGGTAGAAAGAAGCTTTCACCGAAGGAATAGACTTAACCGCCAAAGAGCCAGACAGATGGCCGAAGAGCAACGCCTTGTTGCAGAAAGAGTCAACGCCGCCATAGCAGCACAACGAGCACAACTTATCGCTGACACTCGTGCTCAGGTGCAAGCTGAGATCCGAGCTGAGGAACGAGCCCGCATCCAAGCAGAGCAGGCTGCTGCTCAACTTGCGTTAAGAAACAAGCAACTTCGGGATTATGCAGTCCCAAAGAATTACGAAGATGATCATCCTGTCCGACCACCGATTATCAACATACCACACTTTGAAATTCGGACGCAATGGATCCAGATCATGCAAGGCATCTCTTTCTCCGGAGCGCACGGAGATGATTGCATGGATCACCTTAAGAGGTTCAAGTCACTCTGCCGACTTGTACCCCAAGCAGGCATTGCAATGGAAGCAATCATGTTACACCTGTTCCACTTCACCCTATCTGGAAGAGCACTAAGCTGGTACAACGCTTTGGATAGATACCCTATCATCACTACCTGGATTCCCTTAGAAGAGAAGTTTCTTGAGAAATTCTTCCCACCTTCCCTAACCTATGAGATCAGGGGACAGATTAATCACTTTTCCCAATTACCTGGAGAAACCCTCTCTGAAGCTTGGGAAAGATTCAAAGAACTCCTGAGAAAGTGTCCTCACCATGGCATTTCTCAAAATCAACTAATAGAAACATTCTACAGAGGAGTAAGTGATGATATTAAGCAATTCTTAGATTCCTCATCTGGAGGAAACTTTATGAGAAAGAACTACGAAGACGCCTGGAATATAGTTACGTTGGGGGCCGAGAACCAATCCAATTGGGGAAGGTCATCTAACCAACCTAAAGGCGTCCTCAAGGTTTACAAAGCGGAAGAATCTATGGAACTCAAAGCCATTGCTGAGGCTTTGAAGACTATTGCTAGCAAGCAACAAGCCCTCGAAACTTCTTTCGGGGAATATGATAAGAAGAAAAGCTCCCAGGTTCAACAAGTTAAGGCAGCTACTGGAATTTGTGAAGCCTGTCATGCATCCGATCATCCCACATTATCATGTGGATTGTTGTACAATGTCATGATGGATTTACAACCACCTAGGCCGCAATATGAACCCATCATCGAGCATCCCGAAGACCAAATGCCAGAGCAAGTCAACTCCATACATTCAATACCTGGCCAAATGAATTACAACCCTGATAAACCAAGGAACCATTCTGGTTTCCAATACGGGAATCTTGCAGGGACCGCCAACCCACAGCAGCAGGCACAAGGTGGATCTTTCAACAGACAACCACCGGGATTTTAGAATAACTTCAGTCAAGGGAATTACAGACAAGGTTTTCAAAGACCTAACTATTCCAGGAATCCCTTTTACCAATACACTCATCCAGGACTACACCCTCAGTTGCACCAGCCACAGCAACCCCAGTCGCGGCAGCCCCTGCAGCCACAGTTAACCGCAAGCAGCCAACCAGAAGACGAACTATCTCTGATAAAGCAAATGCTTCAGTCTCAGCAAACTATGCTAGCTAACCAGCAAGCCCAACAAAGGGCAGTTGAAACCCAGCTAGCTCAGATTGCTGCCCAGTTAAAGTCTTCGGCTGGCATTTCTGATGAGCAGCCTGAACCAAATGGGCAAAATGAACACGAACAGCTGAACGCCATCACCACAAGGTCGGGACGCATTCTGCCTGAACCCACCAAGATCACTCTAGATGATGATGATGTGCCCATTCTTTTGACGAAAGAGATCTCACAACAAGAGATCAGGAAATCTCCCGAAGACACCAAAGACAAAAACAAAGAGTATGTACCCGCAGAACCCAATGTCCCGCAATTCAAACCAAGGATTCCATATCCAGGCAGATTGCAAGAAACAAAAATGGATGCCAGGTTTCAGAAATTCAAGGAAGCAATGAAGAAACTTTATATCGACATCCCACTCCTCGACGCTCTATCCGAAGTACCAGCATGGGCAAGGTATCTCAAAACTTTGCTATCACGTAAGTATATCACCAAAGAGCAGGAAACCGTCAAGCTTGCCCAAACCACCTCTGACATCATCTTGAACAAACTGCCCAAAAAGAAGAAGGACCCAGGTTCTTTCGGAATCCAATGTTGCATTGGAAATGCATCCACAAAGAAAGGATTAGCTGACCTAGGGGCTAGTATATCCATTATGCCTTTCTCAATGTGCCAACGCCTTGGTTTCACAGATCTGCTACCTACAGCAATGACTATTCAACTTGCTGACTCCACCATAACCGCACCTTTGGGAATCATTGAAGACGTTCCAGTAAGAATAGGCAAGGATGCTTACGTTCCATGTGATTTTGTCATCATGGATATTAAAGAGGACTTGAGATATCCGATCATTTTCGGCAGGCCTTTCCTAGCTACAGCCAGAGCGCTAATCGATGTCGAAGCCGGAACCATCATCCTTAGGCTCGGAAAAGAAGCCATTCAATTCCGTGTCCTTGACAGCATGAAAGGCCCTAACATTCAAGAAGAAGTCTTTCTTTTAGACGCAATCCAACAAATGTCGCAGCTAGAAATCTCCGAGCCAATCGACGAACTTGAAAATGCTCTTATCAATCCCGAAGTCGAGTTCTCTGCAAATGAACTAGTCCAGCAATACATCCAATATCTAGAAAAGGTAGAAGAAGCACCAAAGGCTACCTTTGAAGAGCTTAAAGCCATAACAACTATTGAAGCAGCAGAACCACCAAAAACCCCTGAATTGAAGACCTTACCCACAGGGCTCAAATATGTTTTCCTGGATAAGGAAGAGCTATGCCCAGTTATTATCAGCTCCACCCTCACCGAAGACCAAGAAGTTAGACTTCTAGACAAACTAAGGAAACACAAAAAGATCATCGGTTATAAAATAACCGACCTCACAGGCATAAATCCGGCTCTGTGTATGCACAAGCTTCCTATGGTTGAAGAATTTAAACCCACTCGCGAACATCAAAGAAAACTGAACCCAAATTTAAAAGAGGTAGTCCGTTTGGAAGTCCTCAAATTGCTTAAAGCTGGTATGATCTACCCTATCTCCGACTCTCAGTGGGTTAGTCCAGTTCAAGTTGTCCCAAAGAAAGGGGGCACTACTGTAGTGATCAACGATAAAAATGAGCTCGTACCTACTAGGACTGTAACGGGGTGGAGAATGTGCATCGATTATAGGAAGTTGAATAAAGCTACAAGGAAAGACCACTACCCTCTACCCTTTCTAGACGAAGTCCTGGAGCGCTTGGCCCACCAAAAATATTTTTGTTATCTCGATGGTTATTCTGGGTTCTACCAAATACCCATACATCCAGAGGACCAAGAAAAAACCACCTTCACTTGTCCCTTCGGGACATATGCTTTTAGAAGAATGCCATTCGGGCTATGTAACGCTCCTGCTACTTTCCAACGCTGCATGTCCGCCATTTTCGCCGGATTAACTGAATCTATTATGGAAGTCTTTATGGATGATTTCTCTGTTTATGGAGAGTCTTTCGATAACTGCCTAGATAACCTCGAACAAGTCCTACAACGTTGCAAAGAAACAAACCTTATCCTGAACTGGGAAAAATGTCATTTCATGGTAACAGAGGGTATCGTCCTCGGACATAGAGTAAGTGATAGAGGGATCGAGGTCGACAAAGCAAAGATTGATGTCATCTCGAAGTTGTCACCTCCGAAGGACATAAAAGGAGTTCGAGCTTTCCTGGGTCATGCCGGGTTTTACAGACGGTTCATCAAAGATTTCTCAAAAATAGCTAAACCCATGACCCAACTCCTGACAAAAGATGCCGAGTTTATCTTTGACCAAGAATGTATGCAAAGTTTCTCCACTCTTAAAGAAGCACTAGTTTCCGCACCTATTCTAAGGGCTCCTGACTGGTCACAACCCTTTAAAATCATGTGTGACGCAAGTGACTATGCCATAGGGGCCGTTTTAGGACAACGAATCAACAAGAAACCCTATGTCATCTACTATGCATCCAAAACTCTTGATGAAGCACAGAGAAACTACACGACCACGGAAAAAGAGTTCCTGGCTATCATCTACGCCTTTGAAAAATTCCGCTCTTACCTGATCGGCTCTAAAGTAATTGTCTACACTGACCATTCTGCTATCAGACATTTGATTCAGAAACAGGACGCCAAACCCAGGCTCATCCGCTGGGTATTGATGCTTCAAGAATTCGATCTAGAAATCAAAGATAAATGTGGCGTAGAGAACGTTGTCGCCGATCACCTCAGTAGAATCGAGGTTGAAGACAAAGATAAAATCCCTATCAGGGACTCTCTTCCCGATGATCAACTTATGAAAGCCACTCATAATTTCCCTTGGTTTGCAGATATCGTCAATTATCTGGCCACAGGGATTATTCACCCGTCTGCTTCTTATCAAGATAAAAAGAAATTCCTTCATGACGTAAAACGTTATCATTGGGATGAACCCTACTTGTTCTACCTATGTGCCGACGGACTTTTTCGTCGATGCCTTCCGAAAGAAGAAATAACATCGGTTTTGGAACACTGCCACTCCGGACCCACGGGGGGGCACATGGGCGCCAAGAAAACTGCCATAAAAGTTCTACAATCCGGGTTCTTTTGGCCCACCATATCAAAAGACTCACATAATTTTGTCAAATCCTGTGATAAATGCCAATTTTCGGGCAACATATCAAAAAGAGATGAAATGCCTCTTACCATGTGGCCGGAAATTGAGCTGTTTGATGTATGGGGGGTAGACTACATGGGACCTTTCCCCTCATCATATGGTTTCTCGTACATTTTGGTCGCTGTGGATTACGTCTCAAAGTGGGTCGAAGCTGTACCCACTACATCTAATGACTCCAAACCCGTTGTCAAATTGTTCAAAGATACCATCTTTCCAAGATTTGGAGTCCCAAGAACGGTCATATCTGATGGCGTGACTCATTTTCTGGAACGAAGTTTCGAAGCATTACTAAGAAAATATGGAGTCCATCACAAAGTTGCCACACCTTACCACCCGCAAACCAGTGGCCAAGTGGAAGTATCCAATAGACAGATAAAAGCGATTCTTGAAAAAACAGTGAACAAAAATCGCACTGATTGGTCTACCAAACTTCCTGACGCCCTCTGGGCATATCGTACGGCTTACAAAACACCAATTGGAACAACTCCGTTCCGCTTGGTGTACGGTAAATCATGTCATCTTCCAGTAGAACTGGAACATAAAGCCTGGTGGGCCATCAAGCAACTAAACTTCGACCTTAAAAGTGCAGGAGAGAACAGACAACTTCAACTACAGGAGCTAGAAGAACTCCGCATGACAGCATATCACAGTGCCAGAATCTATAAAGAGCAAACGAAAATGTGGCACGATGGACATCTTAGGAGAAAAGATATCACCGTTGGGGACAAAGTGCTCTTATTCAATTCCAAGCTCAAATTATTCCCCGGAAAGCTTCGAACAAGATGGTCCGGACCCTCCACTATAAAACATATCTACCCAACCGGAGCTGCCATTATCATCAACAACAGCGGAGGAGAACGAACGGTCAACGGACACCGTTTAAAAAGATACTACACTCAGGAAGACAAAACACATCAACAAACCTTCGATGTCAGAAACGCTACGCCCGCAATCTCGTCAAGCCAGTGACGTAAAACCAAGGCGCTTCTTGGGAGGCAACCCAAGACCTGAGTATCAATTTCTCCAATTTTCTAGTTTCATTCTCTCTTAATTTTGTTTTGCTTTCTTTCAGTTCTTCCATTACTAACTCTAAAATACAAAAAAATCTACATAATAACAAACTACAAAAACAATATATAAAACAAACAACAAACCAAAATACAAAAAATATACATACACTTATAACCCCTTTTGTTACCTCCAAACGGTCTTGAAACCGTTTGGAACCAAACGGTCTTGAAACCGTTTGGAACCAAACGGTCTTGAAACCGTTTGGAACCAAACGGTCTTGAAACCGTTTGGGACCAAACGGTCCTCAAACCGTTTGGGACCAAACGGTCTCGAAACCGTTTGGGACCAAACGGTCTGGAAACCGTTTGGAATACGATAAGTCACCGCTATAAATACCAACCCCACATCTCCATCTTCCTCTCTTCGAATCTTCGCACTCTACAGTCTTTTCGTGCGCAGAGCTTCACCCTTTTTGCTTCTGTGCTTCCGTGCAAGCTTCTCAATCCACCTCCCACAAGATTGTCCGGCGACTCCAAGCACGCTGCTCACTCCGCGCCACCTTCGCAGTCGCCGTCAAACAATGTTCTTCGTTGCCGTGCCATCCTGTTGCCACTATCGCGCCAGTCGCCGTTTCCTCCACCCACCTTCCAACCCTCGCCCCGTTCCACCTTCGCCCCGTTCCACCTCCCCCCCCCGCGCCGGCAACCTGCGGCTCCTCGCTTTCCAAGCGGTCCTCCAACCGTTTGAGACCAAACGGTCTTCCAACCGTTTGGGACCAAACGGTCTTCAAACCGTTTGGAGCCAAACGGTTTAGACACCGTTTAGGAGCTTTTGTGTATTCAAGCAGCACATATCGCAGTGCACCCCTTTGCAATTTTGTCTTGATATTGTCTAGCAAATTCGTTGCTAGAATTGCAGATTTCGTCTACAATATCAAGACACAATTGCATAGGAATGCACTGCGACATCAATAAAGCTCCTGAGTCAGCGCTACAAGGCACCCCAATTCGCATCCACTCTCCTCCATTCTCCAGGAGCTACCGCAAATTTCGGCTCAGCTCGCAGCCCTTGTTCTAATGACTTCTCAACCTATCACTTTCCCACTCTGAGGACAGCGTGTGTGATAAGTTAGGGGGTGGGGTCATCAGACAAGGGCTAGGTCTTACTCTCTATACACCCTTTTCCTTAATATAAGTCACCCCAACTAACTCTAGAATCATGTTAGTCTCTACAAGTATTTAGCACTTAGACACCAAATGGCGATTTATCAACCCCCATCCACTATGGATCATATATTTTTGCTCAAATTCTTTATCTGACTCTCCATAGGTCAAAATCAGGGCAGAAATAAGCCGAGATCTCAAGGATGAGAGGGAAATCAGGCAAATTCCAAGTCAAAAAGCTCTGCAAGTGGACCACAAACCAAATAAGTGCATGCTGAAAAACTTTAAGAACAACTTTCCTCTCTTCAAAATAAAAGAGGCTTGGCCGCCCAAAATAAATCCTCATCCCAAAACCCATGCCTGTGAGTTTTTGAATAAAAGCCAGAGAGACGAATAAAATCATGAGAGTTGTGCCACGAATAAGGACCTATATAAAGAACTGATAAAGGGCCCACCCGGCCGGCACATTCCGCTGCCCTCACAAAGGCAGATGCGTCGTGTCCGGTAGTGAAACCCTAAAAGTTCCAAGTATATGAAAAGGCTAATAAAGGACTTGCCCGGCCGGTACATTCAGCTGCCCTCATAAAGGCAGATGTGTCGTGTCCGGTAGTGAGATCCTAAAAAGCATAGACAGCCCCTCCCCCACTCGAAGGGGAGTTACACTTCAAAGCCTTTAGCCAACCCTCATACCCTCTCTAGCTTCCAATAGGTTTCCAGAGAGGTATAAAGTCGATTAGAGTCAACAGCGTGCACAAAATAAATGTGGTCCCAAGGCAAACTTTGAGATACGGAAAAACCTGAAATCCAAGCAACTCTCGAAATCCAAAAGGATCAAGGCATGCAATAAGCCTCGATACGACCCCTGGGGAACTCAGGTCAAGAATTAAAGCAAGAGTACGGAAATTTTAATTAAGATCGCCGCGCCATTTCATGTCTCAGCTCTATCTAACTTGAGGACAAGCTAGACTCTAAGTTAGGGGGGGTGATAACCTCCTATTTTAGTAGTTTATCTTAGTCTTTTTCTTTAGTTTTCCTTACTCTTTCTACATTTATATTGTACTTAAACCTAATTTTACCCTTTTTTGTAAATACATCATCAAACTAACTTTTCCCTTTATAATTGCAGAAAAAGCACAAAAAAATAACAAAAGAATAAACCAGCCCAAGGGTCGAGTGGATTCAAACGGTCCCGAGACCGCATGAAGCCAAACGGTCCCAAGACCGCATGGAGTTCAAACGGTCCCGAGACCGCATGAAGCCAAACGGTCCCAAGACCGCATGGAGTTCAAACGGTCCCGAGACCGCATGAAGCCAAACGGTCCCGAGACCGCATGAAGCCAAACGGTCCCAAGACCGCATGGAGCTCAAACGGTCTCAAGACCGTTCGACGTCAAACGGTCCCAAGACCGTTTGGCGCCAAACGATCTCAAGACCGTTCGACGTCAAACGGTCCCGAGACCGCATGAAGCCAAACGGTCCCAAGACCGCATGGAGTTCAAACGGTCCCGAGACCGCATGAAGTCAAACGGTCCCAAGACCGCATGGAGTTCAAACGGTCCCGAGACCGCATGAAGCCAAACGGTCCCAAGACCGCATGGAGCTCAAACGGTCTCAAGACCGTTTGACGCCAAACGGTCCCAAGACCGTTTGACGCCAAACGGTCCCAAGACCGTTTGAAGCCCAAACGGTCCCAAGACCGTTTGAGCCCAAACGGTCTCCAAACCGTTTGGATCTCACTCAAAGCCTATAAATAAGACCTCAGGGCCGTTCATGAAGAGAGAGTCCAGACGTCCAGAGGCTGTCTCTCCACTACCAGAACAACTCCATCACTCGAGGCTGCCAGTCTGAGACTTACGTCCATTGCAAGCTACTTTCTCCTTCATCAACAAAGAAGGTGAGAGGAGAAGATCCGTCATCAAGCAAGCTACGAAGGGTGAAGATCGTTGCTCTCTCCACCAAGGGTTCAACCTTCTCTCCTCAGTGGAGATGATGTCCTTTCTATCTCTTCTTGCCTCCTTCTTTGTTGCTCCCTCTATGAGGAGCGAGTAGTTCCATCCACTGGGGTGCGGGGACTAGCCCCGCTGCCCATGTTTTGTATTTTGTACTGTAAAAAAGATGTTATCATTTCGTTTTAATGCTAAATCGTTTCACACATGCTTGAATGGTGGCCACGTTCTTGTATGCATTTATTGTCTTTCGTTGTGGTTTGTCTACGACCGCTATCGAGGCTTGAATACCGATTTAGTGTTGGTTTCTGGTGTGTGTATCCACCACGCATCCGTTTCGGTGTCTAGGAGTGTATCTCAAAGAGTGGAGTAAACTCACTACCATCTGGCACACTCCCATCTGTATGGAAGAGACCTTTGGTAAGTCGAGGAACACACTTTGCGAGGGGAATGATGTAAAGCATGTGACCATTCGTTCGGGGATGGCTGGCGTTGCATCATTCCCGCACTTCTCGTAGCTAGGTTATCCCTCACCGGAAACTAGGTCTACAAAGACGCTATTCGATTTGATAATTATCGCTCGCTTGTTAGTTTTAGATGCACGTTTCATGAGGTTGAGTAAGATTCTCTTTTCGGAGACTACATCCTTCAGTGACGCGTAGGATGTACCGTATTAGAGTTACTTAACCCTTGAAGGATGAGATGCATTGCCCTTTTCTTATATGGGCATTGGTCTTGTGGAACATCGAAGGGTGCAATGCATCGCTCTTGTCTTATGTGGGCATCGGTCTTGTGGAACACCCTTGGATGCAACACATCGCTCTTGTCTTATAAGGCATCGGTCTTGTGGAAACATCCATGCATCTAGCTTTTAAGTCTTGCTTAGTACATTTACAATGCATGTGTAGCGGTGGTAAATTCCTGCTTAACCCCAGTGATTCATCACCATTTGTTAACTCTTAAGATTTACTTGCTTTATTTACTTTCTTGCCTTACTTTCTTTGTACTTAGTTTAAAACAACCAAATCAAACTTTCGATCTAAATATCAATCTTTAAGTTGTTAAGTAAAAGCTAAACGTTTTCCATCTTGACTTCGTCAAGACCGTTATCCCGAGGATTCGACCCTTAACTATACTACGATAAGACTTCCACATGTCTTAGCACATGTGGGTGGAGTTCTTACCATAGTACTAGCAAGGCTAAACTTAGAGACTCATCATCTCTAGGATTTTTAGTGGTGTTGCAAACAAAATTCCATCACTTATAATTTGGACTTAAGCAAATTACATTTTAATTGTGGATTTTGAATTATTAATTTTCTACTTTCTTACATGTAGTGGTAGGCATTGGGAGTTACTAGTTATTGTCCCCAAGACGTTCACTATCTATTATCTACATCCTACGGGGAATGAGTTGGATACATTATATGGACATGCAATTAAAAGGCCATTATTCTCATGAGAAATATTTCATGTTTTTATATCTGTTAACATCTGTTACTACATTACTATTTAATTATGCAATTTAATAGATTACATTAACATATGTAGGGCTTTATAAGAGGACAAAAAAGCTGGAGGAAAGGTCCCCAGTAAAAAGAATCTATCACTAATTTGGGAGAATGTGAAAGTAATTTTTCGACTCCAATGCATATATTATTTATGTGAACTGTGCTTATTTGTATTTTTGAATATTGTGTATGTTTTAATTTATAGTGTGCTACACAAGACAACGGCTGGGCATGTGCCTACTATGTGATGCTATTTATGGACCTAATCATCAAACACACTGTAATGGAAATCGATAAGATAGAGCAGGTATTATACATAGTCTCATTAGATAATATAAAATATATCAGTCTTATTATATATTATTAATTTTATATATACGTCATTCTCTTTGCAGGTCTTTAAAACTGCTGACTTCAGCACAGGTGGAAAGCGTTTCGATGTACATGCTCCCTATACGAGAGATGAATTAGATGTTGTAAGAGAAGAATGGGCAAAAGCCCTACAAAGAGTGGGAATTTTTAGATATAATTTTATTGACAATGATGACAATGATGAATAAAGAATAACCTTGTTCTCATAATTATTTTTGTACGAATGTGAATGGATTTTTATGAATTGTCATATGTGTGTGAAGATGATCAATACATAAATGTTTCTACATGTGTCTGAATGTGAAAAGAGATGAAAGGAATAGAACTGCAGAATGCTACTGGTTTCTACATGTGTGTGATGAAAAAATAATATGAATTAAATGTGCTTATACATGTGTGTGAATCACATATATATAATATTGTCCATCTTGTTAATTTTTCAGGTTTGTGGCATGTTGTTGGCTGATATCAATGGATGTTGTAAACCTGCAGTTCAGAACTGAACTGCAGGTTCTCATCATGCTGACCAGCCATACAGCAGGCCTGGAAATTGATAAGAAAAAAAATCAAAACATAGGCGTCAGTTATTTGAACAAAACCTACACCTAAGACATACAACGACGGTTTTTGACATAAAACCGACGTCTATGTGACCAGGTACCATGGCCGTGCTGGGAAGCACGGCCGTGGTGGCAGGAAGGAGATATGACATTGGTTATTAGCACAAAACTGACGTCGTTTCAGATGATATGGTGTCGATTATATTTAAAAACCGACGCCCATAGGCCCTTCCTAGTGCATTTTTCAGTGGCGGAAAGCATTTTGACGTCGGTTATTTGAACAAAACCGACACCTAAGACATACAACAATGATTTTTGACTTAAAACCGACGTCTATGTGACCAGATACCACGGCCGTGCTGGGAAGCACGGCCGTGGTGGCAGGCAGGGGATATGATAATATGGCGTCAGTTATATTTAAAAATCGACGCCCATAGGCCCTTTGCTAGCGCTGGCGGGAAGTATTTTGACATCGGTTCTTTTAATAACTGACGTCTATAACAATTCTATAGTGTCAGTTTTAGTAAACAACCAACACCTATAGTCCTTTTTCTGGCGCATTTTCGGTGGCGGGAAGCATTTTGGCATCAGTTGGGAACTGACACCGAAGGGATCCACCTTTAGCGGTGCCCACTTGGGTGTCGCTTGGAAACTGACACTAAAAGCCCTTAATTAACCGACGCTAAAGGCTTGTTCTGTAGTAGTGTGGTGATGCTTCACCTTATGCATCTATGATCCAATGGGGATGTCATGAGTTAGGGTTTGGGTATAAGTATTGATTAGTAACATTAATATAATTTATCTTGTTGAACCTAACTCTGATGTAAATAAATAAAGATAAGTATTCATGTTTAACATTCTTATATGATGTAATGATGGTGAAATAACCTCCTTAATATGATCATAACCTTAATATGTTAATTGGTGGTTTTCATAGCCACATGGTTGATACTTTATTATGCTAAACATGTGCATTGTGAATATGATGAGGGTTAATCATATCTAGATTCCTTGCATGTTGATGTAATAAAGGAATATTCTTAATGTTAATATAACCATGCTATGATTGTTTATGAATATCTCCTAGCTCATTAATGAAATATTGAGCTAATCTGGTGTATTATATGTAAGTGATGTTGTTGAGCTTTGCTATAAGGCATGCAAAGATAATGATGATCTTACAGGGAATAGTATGATGGTCTTAATGACCTTTGGGCATGGTTGAGTCCTGAATGAGGTGTAATCCTCTTATGTTGATAAGGGTTGATACCATGTGATATTGTGAAAAAAAAATCTTGTGATAGTATGATTACTAGTGTAGTCTCATGAATGACAAGTGAATAGCACCATGTGATGATGAGATGAGAAATTATGTTTCACACATTTTATATCTTTTGAAGTTGTGATATTTATATGCTTGCTAGAAGTAAATCAGGGTTTGTATGTCCACTTGTTTGATGTAACCTTAATTCATCCAATTGGCAAACTAATCAAGTACAACTCTAATCATGTAGTTCCCTGTGTCGTAGAGCCATCTTCAGTGTCAAAACTTTTGGATGGTGAAACAAGTATTCCTAAGGGAAACTCAGGGCGCATACTGTTGAGTATGTGCATGTGGCAAGTTGAGGATATATCCTTGTCATCCACAATGCAGGTTATGGAGGATGGCTATGGTCATGCCTCAAACATTTGATGTGATTGAGGACAACTGTGGTTGTACCTCAGATTAGAGGGTTTTGTATACCCTAGTTTCTAGTGTTGTGACCTATACCAAGGGCAGACTAGTGGTTAGCAGCTTGACTATATGTCATTGTAGTGGTAGCTTTGACTGATATGTCACTGCCTTTTTACTCGTACTGACTGAGGGGAAGAGATCTTAGGATACCAACACTCCTAGATCTTGTATGGAACTGAATAGCCCTTCCCAGGGGTCAGTTGGACTTTGGGTGGTATGACTCAAACTCCCTAGGCATAATAAAAGATGTAATACAACCATCTAGCAAATCTATTTAGGGTTATACATGATGCTTCATATTGGATGATAACCCTTGTTGTTATATGTACATAGAGATGATGTTTAATGCATTAAAAGACATTAGATATTCTTATGTTGTGGATATGCTCATGTTATAAATGTGTACATACTATAGTCATGTTTAAGTTGATAGAGATATTATTATTTTTGGCTATGATTATGACATTCGTTGTCATATATTGCTAGCTATGCCTTTGTAACTAGAGATGTCTATACTGCTACTTTGTGGTTCACCACATCTTTTTTTAGGTAATCAGAAGTGATGAAAACAAACTTGTGGCAACAAAGAGAACCTATAGCAATGAATCTTTGAGAAAGTTGATTAGACGTGCACATACTCTCAGGTCCGGGTAAGAAAAGTTTGTGTATGGTTTTTCAAACAAATCAGGATTTTGTTAGCATATTAATGGTTGTTTGTGTGGCATGTACAAATATTGTTCTCCTGTGTATATATGTTGTGGCTAAGGCAGTAGAACAATTTGTATCAAATTCTTGTCATAGTATGGATACAAGAAAGATATTGGGCTCTTATGCAAATATTTCTGAGCGGGTATTGATGTTGAAATCAGTTTTAATTTACCCTTTTTTTGGTATGTGGTTAATTGGTGATTGATTGTGTTTTATGTTTTGAGAATCTCATTTAGTGTAACGGGTTCTTACAAATATATTCTCACATTGGATGCAATACCTTATCTTATACACTCAAAAATTCATTTGGTATAATTCTTTCAGGATTATATAAGATATTTCATTTAATGTGAGAAGCTCTTTTCCCCACCCAATATTGAAGATTCATTACCTCTAGTCTTCATATGGTGACTCATGGTACAATGGGGATATGTTGTAGAAACAAGTTATTGTAGTTTAATATCTTGATGTAAACATGTTGAATGTAATGAATACTAAGTTATTGTGTTAATGTTTTTCTTTACTAATCAACATTTTAACACTTTGGGGATAATCCTAGATATGGGTGACACTAGATGATTCATATTACAAACTACAACAAGGCGGTTTCTTTGATATGTGACCTCCTTAGGTGGACGTTGTCAGCTGCAACTGTTGATGCATCATGTCACAGAGAGGAAATTGGACAGTTATGTAGTCTTGTTGCTCTTAGGATCAAGGTCTCAATGGCTTTGGTAATAGAGGAACACATGACATTGGAAAATTGGTTAGATGTGGAAGTTGTGGGAAGAAAAGGTGAACTCGAAAATAGTCTCATCATTCTTATAGTGGTTGTGATCATTCTTGGTGTTGGTGACAACAACAATGCCCTCACCATGCTCTTTGCATCTGCTCTGGAGAGTACGTTGATGTTGAGTGCATGATTTTAAAGAAAGATGACTCATGTAATTGTAGAGAACACATGCTGAGATAATGGTTTAAATAAATTTTAAACATAGTTTGTATAACACAAGGATGGTTAGGGGTGGGGATGGTAGCTAAAAATGTCCTTACATTTGAGTCAAAGTCCAAAATAGTAATTCATCTCGAGAAGTAGTGGAAGCCAAAGCAATTATCTATGGTCAAATAGTAAATGATATAGAGTGCACTCCTCGAGAAAACATCTCATGCGTTCTAGAAGGAGGGGGAAGAAGCACTTTTATCTTTTGTAAAACTGATAACTTTATAAAGTGTTGCTTCCCATGTTACTATTGGGCCTCGTTAGTTGCGAAATCAATTTCTATGTGAAGTACCATCTTACAGAGTGGCGTTACAGGGATTGTGCTTGGAAAATGCATCAAAACTAATTGTCTATGTACATAAATGCAAGACGTGAAATTGATTTACCAAAAAAGGAATAATAACACATGTTGGGGGAAAGCAGCTCACAAATATATACTATATAATGTACATATGTCAGTCACAAAGGAATCTTAGTAATCAATTGATTTACTCAGTGTAAGATGGGGGTTCACATCCTCTATGCTTGGGACTATGTGTCCAGTAGTAACACTCAGTCATGGGCCCCACAAGTTAGGGGATTAGATGTTATGATCACATAGGATGGGTATAGAAGATTTAGACCCTACAAGATGGTACATCAAATTGGTTTTTTATTGGCAGACCCTACCTCGATATGCAAGTTATTTGAGATCATGTACTAAAGGTACTACTACATACATAGAGCATGCATGATCTATGGTTACAAAACCCTCATTGCTTCATGGTTAACCGTGTCACAGAGGGAGGGGCATGAACAAAAGGGGATGATTGAAGCCCTTTACTATGGCCATTGCTTAGTGAGTTGGTCCTTATACTTTGTGGTGTTGTCAGAGTGGGCACCTACTTCCTATTGCTCCTCAATTTCTCATCCCTCCCACTACCACCACCATTGCCTTTCCCATTACCATGACCAACAAGCTGACTCAAGTTACTCTCTTTCCTCCCTCCAGCAAAAATCTATCCAAAGTGCATCCACAGACTTCCTCAGCATCTCGTTCTCCTCCCTCAAAAAATCTAGCGCCATTCTCACAGAAAAGCATGCCTAAGCCAGGTCATTACCAATCACAAACACCTTGGGATTAATTAGTTTTGTTGATGTTGCTCTTCCAAGAAGTGTTTGACTAAAAGCTTGCTCATCACGAGTAATGGAACCCTGAGTTGTTGCTTTCCACCACCACCAAACACGTCCTCATCAGCAAAATAGTGCACCAGAGCTAGGAGGGAACCCTGACACCCCACGAAACCTTAACTAGTAAGTGCCTATGCAGAGAGAAGAGCATATTGGTGGTGAGCTTAGTACATGATAAGATCCTATCCATCACCCTCACAAGATACATTACCGCATACTTAGACGTCATCACATACCTAATATCTAGCCTTCCACCCACTATCGCAAGTTCCAGTTGTCTATTGTTGTTCCTCTTCCCCTACTCATTGGACCCTTCCCCACTTCCGTCAGAATCCGCCCATTAGTTTCCCCTATCCACCTCTCAATCACCAGTTGTTGCATCTGTACCTTTGTATGTGTTGTTTGTGGTGCATCTTGACCTCCTTAGATGCCACAAGCCTATGGATCCCGAGATCCCCCATTATTGGGCTTGACACTGAGCATGAACCTAGACGTGTCATTGTGGTTAAGGACACCGAAATCGACGAACATGGACAGTGACGACCCCATTGTGCCTGCCCCAATATATATGGAAACACGGGACATGTCAAAAGGGTCATGGCTGGCGGAGAAGGCTATGTCAAAGTTGAGTTGGAGCTTAGCAATGTTGAAGGATAGGCCATTATAAATAAGAAACTATCCACACTTAAGTTAGCATTTTAATGGTGTACGAGATTGAGCAGTTTGAGGATGATCATCCGCATTCATTGATTTGTATATCACAAGAAAGTCAGTTTAAAAGAGTTTGTCCACAAATGATGGCAAAACACGTTGATATAACTATCAATGGTAACAAACCACTCCACCTACTTGCTATGGTTACCACTGAAGATACATTTAAGTTATTGAAAAGGTAGAGAAAAAAGTTTCAAGAAGGAAGGAGAACACATCATTTTGAAATGTTGTGTTTTGATTGGCTAGAAACTTTTTCTAAATAGAGAGAGTAACTCCATTAGTTAGTATGTAAACTCATTCATTTTTCAATATAGTATAGATATAGATATAGAAATATGTATCTTTGAAGAGGGAGTTTTTATAACTAATTATATACACATGCCATTATACCTTTTTAGTCAATCAAAATACAATATTTTGAAATACTACTCTCTTCGTTGCTATCTCTCTCTCTATCTTCTTACAATTATTTACATTTCTTCTTTCATTTTTGTTATCTTTTCTCACAGACGTCTCCCTTTTTAAGTACCAAAAATGGACTAAACTCCACTCAAGTCTCCATGTTTTGGAATCACACCCCACGATGAAGTCTTCATATTCCAAATATCAACCCACTATTAGTTTTGACAGCCCCCACACTAGACCTGATGGATATTTTGTGTCCAATTCAACTTCTCATATTCCCATCAAACATGAATCCTACTACCATTTAAGAACTAAATTCATGTATAATAATCATGTTTCTACCCGATTAGTTATAAGAAATATTTTATTCTATTTTTAGCATAAGGCATAATTATTAATCATATTTGTTTTAGTTTTTGAATATTATCTTTCTACCAATAAAATTTGTTGTCGCTACAATGTCGTTTTCCATCAATAAGAAAAGAGATGTTGAGATTTTTGCAACTGCCTACATGTTTTGTATCTCTCTCTATCTCTCTCTCTCTCTATATATATATATATATATATATATATATATATATATATATATATATATATATATTTGACATTATACCTCCACTTTTTTTGGATAGGGGGTGTCATGAGAGAGAGAACAACCAACAACGTACACCGATGGCTTTTAGTCCCTTCATGTAGCCCCAACGGGTTCACTGAGATTCGATCCCACAATCTGCGCTTCACAAGCAACAAGCTTGACCAACTGAGCTAGCTGGCAAGTTTACAATTATACCCCCACTTTATGACATGACACTTTTAAATTGCAAGACCCGTCTCTTAATTTTTTTTCATATTTTAGCTTTTTTTTGTGCAAAGTAACAACTAATCTCTTTTCTACTTTTTTTTAATTACTTATGTACTGAGTTTTTTGATCTATTTACGTTCATTTTCACTAATGTTAGAAATTTTCAACCAATCATTACTAAGGATTTTGAAGTTCCTATAATTCCTTGAGTATCTCCAACCATTTTATTTCATATATTATTTTCATATTTCTTTCCCTTCTTGTCAATGGATTCTCTCCAAAAAGTAGTGATGGTAAGCCTACAACAACTCATGGAGACTCAAGATTTTTCTTTCTGATTAACTCTCCTCAATAAAAAAAACTCATCTTCTTACTCTTCTCATAAGATATCATTTGTTTACACTAATCTCAAAAGGCAGTAACAACAAGTCAATAACAAGTCCTCTCTTGAATGCCACACATGTTTTTGGTTTTCTCTCCTTGAAAACTCTCTCCTCGTAGCTTCTCTTTTATTGATTTTTTTCATACCCATAATTCCATTGGTAACTTCTCCTAAATATTTTCATGCACTCTACCTGTAAGACCCCTGACCCAACTTTATGCTTGAATATGTTTACCTTGTATAATGAGATGCTTAAACCTTAATCTAAGCTCTTGGGATGTTCTAATAACACATGACATGCTTGTATTTTCATTTTGGTCCAATTTGATTGATGTTTGAGCTATCTATGTTATATATGTGCTTGTTTTGGACCAGGTTGTAATTTACCAATAAGTGAGGGTTATCTTGCAAATTGCCACATGTCGAGAATGCTTCTTATGCTTCAAAATCATGATAAAGAAAATTATGATATGCGGCGCCTTATTTGAATCATGGTTGGTGATGTAACATCTTATGGTGACTATGTTAGGGTTTGAGTGTTGCGACCACTACCCCACTTTTGGGTAAGGGTGGCAACCGCAACACATGCTTAATGAAGTATGGTATCGATTTAGATTACCTACAGGTGGGTTGGTCGAGACAATTTGCCCTCTTATGAAGAGTCTCGACCATGCATATGGCATTTTAGGGTTGGTCGATACCAAGTATATGGAGGTGTCTCGACCGAGACTAGGTAGTAGCCAACCTTGAAGGTCACTACACTTTTTTGGATAAACATAAACTTCTTAATATATTCATATGAGTGGAGATAAGGTTGTTTTCTTGGAGGGCATGTGTCCTTTGATAGTCTGTTATGTTGACACCTCATAAACCTCTACTTCCCTCCTCCTTTGGGTATACAACCCCTTCTCTTCACTTGCAAGCAAATCTTTCGGCCTACTCTCTTCCTTCCTCCTTGTGATCCTTATTAGAGATTCAAGATCATAGGAGGTGTGATCTTGAAGTCTTAGTTGTTGATCAACCTTGCATGTTGAATATCTTGTGCTTGATGAACTCTTTGGTGGTGATTTCTTGAAGATCCTTCTCTTGGTAAGTGGTCTTAACTCTTAATCACATTTTCCCTCTTTTGAAATCTCCATCATATTCTTCCTCCTTGTCCGTAGAATGTGGATCATCCATGGTTGCTTTTTTAAGAAGAAACTCCTCTTCACAAAGGCCTTAGACTATGTTTTTGACATGGTGGTAACTAGTGAGAAGAAGATTTCATATCTTTCTCTTTTCTCCCTTGGTTCGGCCTGGGGTTGTTTTCCCTCTTTCTTGATCTCTCTTTAGACCAAGGTTTTCTTATCTTTTGAGGCAATCCTTTGGACGAAGTGTTGGAGTTTGGTTGGAGTTTTTGGAGCTTGTGATCTTGGGAAATTGGTTCTCTCCAGATGAGGCGGGTCATATAACTTTTTCCTACATCTATTATGTGCATATCAAACCTGATCATAAGTTGTTGTTATATCTATTAAAAACATGTTCTTTATGATAGAATACATAGTATGTTTTAGGGTTTAGAATTTAAAGGATTCTTGAGAAGGTTATTCTTTTTATAAACCCTAAAATGATAGTACCCAATTTTGTGTTGATTGGGAGATGGGTGTGTTTTTTTAGATCCCTATCTATGGTATTGTAATATCTTATTTATGATTAGTTTATCTTGATTAATAGAAGTTTTAATGTTGTTTTCATGCACAAGAAATCTCGTTTCTATTCCCTTAATCATGATCTTCAAAGTGACCTTCTATGACCCATGTTTTAGTGTTTGATGAGCATCGTTGTATGGAAAGTTATTCATTTTGCGTTGGTTTCCTACTTTCCAATCTTCTATTTTGACCAAGTTTGAACTTATTATGGGGATTAGGTACATGATTGGCTCAATATCATAACACCCCTTGGTCTTCCATTCCATTCGACACCCTTGTAGTTGGTGGTTTCGACCGCAATACCTTAAACCCTATAATGGTGGTTGCTACACCTTAGTGGTCGTGACACACCGTTGCTACTTGGTCAGTTAGCATGTTGTTTGATGTTACTATTAAGATGATGAGTGGTGATGATCAAGCACCTACCAGGTTGTGTCTTGTTTGTAACAAGTCAAGGTGGAGTTGGTTTTGGTCATAACACACCAAGAGTAGATGATTGATGCACCTTAACATGGTAGTAGGTGTAACACTATGTTGCATGTGTCTCGGTCGTGACACCTTGGTAGAGTCACAGTCATGATTCCATGCCTAGGTGGTGTCATGGTAATGACAGTTTGAGGTTGAGATGGTTTCAATCATAACACTATGTTGTTATGTCTCGGTCGTAACACATCTTGTTGTGTGAGGGGTTGAGACGCATACCCATGTGTTGTGAGTGGTCAAGATACCTATACATATGTATGTACATGGTCAATACATAGTGTAATCTACATAAGGTGTTGTGAATATGAATGGCTAACCATAAGAATAATGCTTAACCCTAGTACTCTCCAACAATGTGTGAGGTGATGGAATTAGGGTTTAGTGGTTGAGGGATGATACGGAACCCTAATCTTGAGATGTAAAATACATTTGCTCATATTATTGGAATATCATTTTTAGATGATGGTATTTTATCTCTCCTACTTGTGTAACCCTAATTTGTAGGTGAGATGAATGTCATAGCTACGAGAATGCTATGTTGATCCCTATGTAATATAGGGTGGCGATTATGAGTAATATTGAGGCATAATGTGATTTTGAATGTGCAAGAATTATATGAATTGGTCTAATGATCTAGCAAGTGCCTTGTGCATAAATTGAGGTGAAATACTTTAGTGATGTGATTGAGGGATTGATATCCCATAGTGATGTGATATTGGTGCTGACCTTGAAATGGCTTTGATACAATTATCATGTGATGATGAGACAAGTTCTCAGTTTATACATTTATATCTTCTGAAGTTGTATCTTACCCTTAATTTTATAGAGTTTGTTTAGGGTTTATATGTTGTAATTTGATTGATGCATTAAAATATACCCAATTTGAATATCTAATCAAGTGAAACCCTAATCATGCAGTTTCCCTGTACCATAGATCCATCTTCAGCGTCAGTATCTAGCTGGGTGGTGAAATGAGTAACTCCAACGGGAAACTTGGAGCACATATTACTGAATATGTGGGGTACCAGTAGAGGTATCTCTGTGTATCCTTAAATTGTTGATATAGTGGTTTAATGCTTTATTATGGAACAACCACGCGTGAGCCTGTTCTCTAGTGATATTCCATGTACCAAGGCATACTTGTTGTTTTATAAGACCATAGCATTGACTATGAGTTGTTGTCTATAGGATTATAGCTTTGATTGTAAATTGATGTTTAACAGTTTAACTGTTATGCCACTACATTACAGACTCAAACTGACTGAGTAGTGTTGGTGATGATCATGGAGTCTGACTATTCCATAGATCTTTTATGGTATTGATTTTGAATTAGCAATGGTTAGTTGGATTTGAGTGGTACACCTCAAATCCACATGGCATAATAAATAAAGTTATAATATACTCGTGTAGTATATTTGCATAGGATCACATACGAATCACATTGGATGACCCCATGCCTTATTTCTTGTACTGTTTAGTTTATAACACTTATGATGTTCTTCATATTTCTTCTAAAAGCCTAAGATGTTCTACTGCTCAGTTGTAACTGCTTAAACTGCTCAAACAGTATACATGATCTATTTAACTATTCTATTATAATACTATGCTTATAATAGACATTGATAAATAGTTATATCTCTCGTTGGGAAGTTTGGTCTCACACCGTGGATTCAATAATTTTTTAGGTGGTCATGGATGAGGAGGTAGAGATCGTGGTGCAGGTGTTGAGCAGCAAGGAGAGCAGACTGAGCAGTAACTGTTAGAAGTTGGATATTCTGCCAAAGTTTTATAGTAGAGTCCTAAGTGTCGTCCCTACACTCTCAGCTCTTTGGGGAGATTTTTTTGTTTTGTATATCGACACATAGATTTGGTCTTCATGCCATGAGTGTATAGAAATGGCATGTACATATACATAGGTTGTAATATGTAATAGTTGTGGCTTGATAACCTTTGAACATGATATGTAACATCTTTTGGCATATATAGAATGCAGATCGCCTGAGTTGAAGGCTTGTTTATGAAATACTTCTGCTTGAGTTATTGCATTGCAAATGGTTTTAATTTACCATGCTTTGCGGTAATATTGTTATTAGTGATAATTATGTGCTTTGTTTTGAGTAAGGTCGCTTTTTGTGGTGAAGGGCGACACCGTTCGGTTGGTATCAGAGATATAGGTTTGCTGAGTCTATAGAGACATAGGACTAGGGTTTGTGTATGTTCTAATGTTCTTTAGTATATCTTATAGTCACTTCTGCTTATGCAGAAGAAGAAGAAGAAGAGAAGAAAAGATGTCTGGAGAACACGAGGAACATGTTGCTGAGAGCAATGTTGCTACACTAGGAGGTGGTGCTAGGAGGCAAGAGAGGGCCGATGTTGTGCCAGAAGTTCCTCAAGTTGACCCAGACAATGTAGCTAACCATGCATTCCAGTCCATGTTTGGACAATTTATGGCTATAATGACACACATGGTGGATAGGATGCTTGCAACCCAACCTAGGACAATTGTCCCCGGTGCTGAAACTCATGGTTATGGGAAGACTTTTGAAAGACTTTGACATGTAGGAGCGTTGGAGTATGTGGGAACATCTGATCCAGGTGATGCAGACATGTGGTTGACTAAGCTGGAAAAGGCTTTCAAGATCCTCAACATCCTCAAAGAGGATAAGGTGAAACATGTTGTATATTTGTTGAAGAAAAGTGTTGGCCACTGGTGGGCCATAGAGGAGGAGAAAAGGTCAGGTGTTGTACTTGGGAAGAATTATGATGGGATTTTGTGAGTCGGTACTTTACAGAGACTTATTTAGATGAAAATATTGTATAGTTTGAGAATATCCAGTAGGGATTTATGTGAATCAGTTCTTATGAAGCTAAATTTATGCAACTTCTAAGATTTTGTCCACACATGGCTGCAACGGACAAGGAGAGGATCATGCACTTTGAGAAGGGTCTAAGTACTGAGCTGACGACTCTAGTGTCATCCTTAGAGAATAGAAAGAGGTTTGCCACTTTTGTGGAATTAGTTAGGAGAGTGGAGAGGTCTGTGATAGAGAAGCGTGAGGTGAAGGCCAATAAGAGGCATGCACAATACCAAGGGCAATCTTCTGAAGTCTTCAAGAAGCCTAGGTCCTTAGCACCTCAGTCTCAGCAGAGGTCAATGACGCACTCACAACCAACACAAAGTAGAGGCATAGGCCATGGCTTTCCACCTATAGGAGCTCATAGTGCAACGTCAGTGTCAGTAACGGGGTCATCTAGGCCATGGTACGAGAGTAAAACCTATTTTCAAGTGTGGACAGGTGGGGCGTACTAAGTGGTTCTACCCTGTGAAGGATGAAGAGGTGACTCAGCAATTGAAGCAGAGTCATCTAGGATCACAGTAGTGACAAAAACACAGTAGTAGAGGAGACGTACATGCCTCATATGCTGGTTCTTTAGGATACACTGGTAGAGGAAGAGGGCGACAACATGCAACAACTTGATTCTATGCGATGAGTCAGTCAAAAGGAGTCGTTAACCCTCGGGTTGTGATAGGTCAGATGGAATTATTTCATTCTTATTTGTCTTCTTCATGTTTCATATCTATTTTGATTGACCCGGGTATGACACACTCTTTTATCACTAGAGAAGTGATTGCTAGTTGTTTCTTGGCTGTTAGTTGTAGACATGATAGTCTTCATCTAAAAACTCCTTCAGTTGGTCTCGTAGAGCTACATGAAGTACATATGTCGTGTGTTCTTTCCTTCTTAGGACGTAGCATTCAAGTGGATCTCCTACCAATTGATATGCATGGATTCAATGTGATCCTTGGGATGGATACCTTGGACTGTAGTAACAGGTGTCAATGTTTGTGGATGGTAATGTTTTGTGGGTCATCTAGGGTAATAGGAAGATTCTTTTAACATGTCTAGTTTCATTTATAACACCAGAGAGACTGATGAGACAAGGTTGTGATGCATTTTTGGCACATGTGGTGGATACCAAGGTAAAGAGTTCTAGTATTTAGGAAGTGCTAGTTGTACACGAGTTCGAGGATGTGTTTCCCGACGAGTTTCTAGGTATACCTCCTCCTAGAGAGATTGATTTTGAGATCAATCTAGTTCCAGGTATCCATCCTTGGGATGGATACCTTGGACTGAAGTGCCAAGGTGGCAATGTTTGTGGATGGTAATGTTTCGTGGGTCTTCTAGGGTGATAGGAAGATTCTTCTAACATGTCTAGTTTCATTTATGTTAGTAGAGACTGATGAGATAGGGTTGTGATACGTTTTTGGCACATGTGGTGGATACCAAGGCAAAGAGTCCTAGTATTCAGGAAGTACTAGTTGTACAGGAGTTTGAGGATGTGTTTCATGATGAGTTTCTAGGTATACCTCCTCCTAGAGAGATTGATTTTGAGATCAATCTAGTCCTAGATACCCAGCCTATAACACATACTCTGTATAGGATGGCACCAACTAAGATGCAGGAGTTGAAGAAACAGTTGCATGAACTGCTTGAGAAGGGTTTCATTAGTTCGGGCACGTCTCCTTGGGGTGCTCCCATTCTGTTTGTAAAGAATAAGGATGGATCAATGTGATTCTACATTGATTATCAACAGTTGAATAAGATGACGATTAAGAACACAAGTATTTGTTGCCACATATAGATGATTTGTTTGATCAGTTACAAGGTGACACAGTCTTCTCTAAGATAGACTTGAGGTTAGGTTATCACCAGTTTTGGATTAAGGCAGATGATGTACCAAAGTTAGCTTTTAGGATAAGGTATGGTCATTATGAGTTTGTGGTTATGTCGTTTGGGCTAACAAATGCACCAACAACGTTTATGGACCTGATGAATAGGGTGTTCATGCCCTATCTATATCAGTTTGTGGTAGTGTTTATAGATGATATCTTGATCTACTCTAGAGATAGCCATCAACACAAGCAACACTTACGTCATGCTTTTTCTTTATTAAAGCAACACCAGTTGTATGTGAAATTCAGTAAGTGCGAGTTCTGGTTCAAGGAAGTGGCTTTTCCTAGGGCATGTAATATCTACTAAAGGAGTCTGTGTAGACCCAAATAAAGTAGAGTCAGGACTGGAGTGGGATCAACCAAAGACACCTATGGAGGTTCATAGCTTTGTAGGTTTGGTAGGATATTACAAGAGGTTCATTAAGAACTTTAATGCGGTGGTGTTACCCCTAACAAAGTTAACAAGGAAGGAATGTGTTGTTTGTTTGGGATGACAGATGTCAATGATCTTTTATGATCCTGAAGGAGAGATTGACCAGTACACCAATATTAGCACTGCCAGAACAAGGAAAGGGTTATGTTGTTTTCTTTGATGCATCTAAGAATGGTCTACGTTGTGTGCTAATGCAATATAAGAACGCGATTTCTTTTGCTTCACGACAACTTAAGAAACACAAAGAGAACTACCCGATGCATGATCTGGAGTTAGTTGTCGTGGTCCATGCCTTGAAGATATGGAGACACTACTTATATGGCAAGAAGTATCAGATCTTCACCGACCACAAGAACATGCAATATATCTTTTCGAAGCAAGAGTTGAACATGTGACGACAATGCTGGATGGAATTAATCAAGGACTATGATTGTACCATAGATTACCATCCAGGGAAGGCGAATGTAGTAGCAGATAGGAAGTCTTCTTCATCATCATCCGCAGAGAAGGCACAATTGAGTGCTTTGGTGTGTCATAAGACAGAGGCATGCTGGTCTCCTTGTGACAGATGAATGTGAAGTTAGAGGTGTCCATGTTAGTAGGTTTGTTGGCATAGTTACAAGTAAAGCCAACATTGAGTCAGTAGACCAGAGATGCACATCCGAATGATACTGCGGTACAACAAATTTGGGCAGAGTTGGGCAATGAGAAACATGATGGCTTCCATGAATCTAAAGATGGGATAGTGTGTTATCATGACATGATAGTTGTGACAGATGTGTATCACCTGAGAACGTTAGTTCTAGAAGAGGCTCACTTTTCTATGTACACCATGCATCCAGGTAGCACCAAGATGAATTAAAATCTAAAAGATTTGTATTGGTAGCTAGGATTAAAGTGTGTTGTAGCCAAGTTTGTGACTAAGTGTGCAGTGTGTTAGTAGGTCAAAGCTGAGCATCAGAATCCTACTGGGACTTTGCAACCATTGCCCATACCATAGTGGAAGTGGAATCATATTACAATGGACTTTGTGGTTGGACTTTCAAGGACAACCAAAGGTCATGATTCCATCTGGGTAATAATGGACAAGTTGACTAAGTCAATGCACTTTCTTCCTGTGAAGACGACATATATAGCTAAGAAGCTTGCATAGGTGTATGTCGATGAGATAGTACGTCTACATGGTATTCCAGATACTATAATGTTAGACAGAGGTCCACAATTCACTAGTTTCTTTTAGGAGCATTTGCATACAACGACGGCTACGTAGTTGAGGTACAATACTACATTCAATCCACAGACAGATGGACAGTTTGAGAGGACAATATAGACCTTGGAGGATCCAATGAAAGCATGTGTAACATCCCAAATTTATGAAAAGGACTCAGTTTAAAATAAGGCTAAAGTACGTACTCAAATGCAAATTTATAAAACTCGAGGGTATTTTATGAAAATTGTCTATACAACATAATGTAGGTGTATATCTAAGTGATTAATTGGTCTTATGACTATATGAGATGATAGTGTCACGATACCCAAGGCATATGAATATAGTATACTCTTATTTCAAAGAGGAACAATGTGTAATAATGGGAATATTTACTGTACATAACCGATCTTTAGTGTCGATTATTTAAGGCCTTTAGTGTCGGTTTCTAAGCGACAATTATGTGGGCGATGCTAAAAGCCCAGCCGTTACGCGCCGGTTCAAAAACTGACGCCCAAACCCTTCGCACGCCATCGAAAACGTGCCAGCAGGGGACTATAGGCATCGGTTATTAGATAAGAAACTAACGCCATATACCTTCACGCCACAGAAAGGGCGCCATCTTGGGCACTATAGGCGTCAGTTATTAGATAAGAAACCGACGCCATATACCTTCGCGCCACAGAAAGGGTGCCATCTTGGGCACTATCAACGTCGGTTATTAGATAAGAAACTGACATCATATCACTCCCAACACGGCCGTGCTGGCCAGCACGGCCGTGGTGTCTGGTCCGCTGCCACGACCGTGGTGTTAAGGAAATAGACGTCGGTTACGAGTAGAAACCGACACTGTAACCGACGCCATATCACTCCCAGCACGGCCGTGGTGTCTGGTCCGCTGCCACGGCCATGCTGGCCAGCATGGCCGTGGTGTTAAGGAAATAGACGTCGATTACGAGTAGGAAACTGACACTGTAACTATGTGGCGTCGGTTTTATACAAATAACCGACGCCTATTTTTTGTTTTTTTCCTGTCAGTCTACAGACCTGCTGTATGACTGGTCGCAGGATGAGAAACCTGCAGTTCAATTATGAACTACAAGTTTTATGACATCCATTGATATCATCCAACAACATGCCACAAACCTGCAAAATTAACAACAAAAATATTCACACATTTAGCAATGCAACCTGCAGTTCTATTTGATTTTCACACATTTAAAAACATTCATGTAGCTAGCAATTTGTAGTTCCATTCATTTTCACATTCACACATGTAGAAACATTCATATAGCAACCAACAGTTTCATTCATTTTCACTCAGACACATGTAGAAACATCCAGACATGTAGAAACATTCACACATATATTATAATTCAGAAATTCATTTACAAAATATCATTCTTTAGTCATTATTCGCTATCAACATCCCAATTATATGTTAAAACCCCCACTACTTGTATGGCTGTTGCCCATTCTTCTCTTACTTCATTTAATTCTCCCGTCGTATAGGGAGCGTGTACATCTGGTAAGGCATTTCCTGTAGTGTGTTCAGTTTTAAACACCTGTAAAGAGAATGATGTATATATAATTAATGAGCTATAAATAAGATTGATATATTTCATATTATCTAATGAAACTATATAATACCTCAGGAATAATATCGATGTCCACTGCGGCATATTTGATAATCATGTGCATAAATCGCATCACATAGTATGCACATACCCATCCGTTGTCTTGTGTAGCACACTATAAATTCAAACATACAAAATATTAAAAAATACAACTAATTAAGCACTGTTCACATAAATAATATATACATATATTGTAGTCGGGAACTTGCTTTCACGTTCTTCCAAATTATTGGTTGGTTCTTTATCGTGGGGACCTTTCCTCCAGCCTTTTTGAACTCATCTAAACCCCTACATGTTAATGTAACACAATACATTGCATAATTAAATAGTAATGTAATAACATATGTTAACGGATATGAAAATGAAATATTTCTCACCAGAATAATGCCATTTTCATTATGTGTCCATATTTTGAATTCAATTTACTCCCCTTAGGATCTAGATAATAGACAGTGAGCATATCTGGGACAATAACTAGTAACTCCCAATGCATACCACTAGAGGTAAAAAAGTTAAAAATTAATAACTCAAAATCCACAATAAAAATGTAATTTTCTTAAGTCCAAATTATAATAAGCAAAGTAAACTTACTCTACATTGAATGGAGCTATTATCACCGTCTTCTTATTTTGAGAAAAATTTGTAAAAGCCTCACAGCAGTATTGTTGAACTGACAGAGGGTCTTTAGCTACTAGACTAATCAAAGATGGAATAAAAAATCCTACATGTTCGAATGCAAAATCTGCACATATCTTGTCTAAGTAGCTGCAAAATATGTATTAATTACGCATGCATTAATAAATAAGAAACCAGATCACCAAATCCTACACAAGTTATATGGATGTATAAAGAAGATCTCACCTTATCCATAGCTGTATCACAGATGTATTTAGCCAATCATATCGAAACAACTCCAAAATATCTTGTATAAATAGTTTGCTTTCGTATGATTGACCTGCAATATATGAATCTATAGAAACAGTTATAGGGCAATTTATATCATGTTCGCCTAACCATATTGCCATACCCCTACAGTTAGGACCTAACGGGACAGGTAGGTCCTGTGGAACCCAACTGGGTAATGTAGGAGGTGGAAGTGGAGGCCTAGATGTTGTGGGTGTCTTCTTTTTAACCTGTATATATATATATATATATATATATATATATATAATTTCAGATCAACTAACATCATATACACACACTAACAATTTAACGTAATGTAACTTTTGTTGGTATGTATGCCCTGAGAGCCAATCATGGGATGATTGGTGGGATACATTAAGATTGATTTGATAAGCATCAAAGGCAAGCTTCCAATTCTTTCTGGTTCAGTCATATGAGATAGTGATAGAACAAATTGAATGTCTAGAGAATGACATTACTCAATGACGTATGCTTTCAGGTTGAGGACCTGAATGATGAGATCATACGGATGCTAAGAGTTTGTACATTCTTGTTATGTCCCTATTCAGATGTCATTGTGGAAGGTAGATAGACAACAATGACACACAAGACTAGATTGTGGTGTTGGTTGATGACAAAATCTCATTAGTCATGATATAGAGATATCAAACCAAACACATAGGTACTTGTTAGAGAACAAGTATACCAGACAGACCCACCGTGAGTTTGACACATGGAACCATGAGATGGTAGTCACAGTCAGTACTCACAGTGATGGTGGTGAGTGTGATTCTTAAACCTGAAATCACTACACTCAACACATGTCATTGGGCATACTTTGACATCATCAAACGCAGTCCTAAAACATGGGTTGTTATAAAGGTGATGATTGGGTGGCTTTGACACATGGGGCTTTTGAGGGGTGAGTGATAGATATGGGATTTGTCCCTCCTGAGGGAGTTTGATATCCAAGGCCACTTGATGAATAGGATTGAGATAGGCGTGCGCACGCATGTGTGAATCAGTATGTGATATTGATGTCATACATATCTCGTTCAATCTACTCTGAGATCAAGAAAGTGAATGAACGTTGACAGGATGACTGTTCCATGCCTCGAGTTCATTCAGGATATCAGTGACAAAGGAATTATACATTCGCTGTAACACCATTCACGGATTGTAGGATGAAAGTTGCTCTCCAACTTTCTACTTTCACTTGGGTAGCAATGATGTGTGACTAGGCACCGCTCTTTGCTTGTGAAGTCATAAGTGTTATGGACTTTCACTGCCAACGTGAAATGGACCTGTAGGGTCACACACATAGGATTTAACCTGGAAGAGGAGTTTTATCCATAAAGCAATGTTTAGATTGATTACTAAAGGAGTTTAGTAGTTCAATTAAACACTCAATCAGTCGATAGCTCAATATCATTTGGTTCAAGGTGTTGGACGCATTGATTGGAGTATCGGATTGATTGAAATCACAATTGACTGATTCTGGACAACCTGCACTCCCAACCGATCGTCTCAAGTGTTGAACCGGTCGACTGAGGTTGCTGAACCGGTCGGCTCAAGTGTTGAGTCGATCGGCTCATGTACAGAGTGAAACGAGCGGTTCAAGTGTTGAACTGATCGGTTCAACTGGTGCAACTGAGCAAGTTGGGAAAGTCAGGTCGGTGAGTATTTTCCTTGTGTTTCACTTGCCCAATTTGATTGGAATAAGGATTGGTATTCGATACCAATTAGAAACAAAAGAAGGAAAGTCAATTGGGAACTGATCAGGACCACGAACCGACCGGTTCAGAAGTGAACCGATCGGCTCATGGGTCCCAACCGACCGGTTCACTTGTGAACCGATCGGTTCAGGTTGCGAGTTGGTTGCTTTTGTGGAAAATCTCAAACCCTTCTACTCCTGCATTTAGTCCCGTATTGCCTGGGATAGAGAACCCTGTCCCATGACCCTCCTATATATATAGGGGTATTGGGGGCTTCTCAAAGTACAACTCAGTGCAACCAGTTACTCTACAAAGTTGTCGTTCTCTCTAGTTTTGGTAACCAAGAGAGAGCCCGAGCAAGTGCTTCCCGTAAAAAGGGAGGTGCAGCAAGGGAAGGACAACTGCAGTTGCAACTAGAGGTAGGAGAGTGTGTTGGCAACTAGTACGTCAACAGGAGGGTGCGACTCCTTCCACTTCCTTGTGGGACAAGGAGAGTGGAGTTCCAGGTGGTCCGTGTGGACTACTACAGAGGCGGGAGGACACTGCCGCTTAGGAGGACAACTGTCATCCGATAGTCCGGTAGGAGTCGTCAGTCCCGGTGCGACCAGGAGCTGCACAGACACCGTCCAAGACCGGAGGTAAAGACCACGCAAGGCGCGAGGTATTGTCACCGAGCAAGCCTCGAGACAAGGTATGATTCCACAAACCATCCTTTCCTAATATGTAGACGTTGACGCGTTTCCTCGGTATGGGTTTGGGGGAGAAAACTTTTTTTTGTTTCTGCTGCCTTCTCTGCCTCCCCTAAAACCCAACAGTGGTATCAAAGCCACGTCAACTATTCTATATTTTAGGAATATCGATATGATCGATTTTGGTTTGTCACCTTTATTTATTGCATACGATGCGAATAATATCGGCTTTATGCATGTCCAATCCTAAATCCACAAATCCCAATTGACATATATGATATGTATTATTAATGCACTCGATACGCGTCGCCCTTAAATGAGTTTTGTGGTGGATGTGTGTAGCATGATTATGGCCTATAAACCCCTATCTATGTGTGGTTGTTTGTGGTTGCTTGCATCTCGGTCTGCGCACCGATCTTCCCTCTCTTATTCCTAATGTAACTCGAAATAATTCGAGATTCTTTCCTACCTTTGCTCCCCCCGAATGTAACTCGGGGTTTCCCTTTTTAAAGCAATGTAAGAAATAGGATAGATTTTTATTTCCTGTTATGTAGAAGACCGGCGGACATCAAGACGACAGCTGAAACGATCGGTTCAAGGCGTGAACCGATCAGTTGACATTGCAGACGGTCGGTTCAAGGAGTGAACCAATCGGTTGATGACCGATTCGAGGAGCGAGACGAGCGGGTGGTGGACATGACGAGATGCACGACGTCCAGGCGAATCTATCGGTTGGAGGAGCCAACCGATCGGCTGGTGGCACCCAGACGACCGACTGGAGAGTACAGATCATTCATGTGATGAGTTGATCAACTCGGATGGCAAGGCACATATGTTCATCTTGTACAGGTTGCATGTGATGTTGACCTAGATGATCGTGATTCCTCTTGGCTCGAGGAATCAAATTAGGATGGCCATTATCATCGCTTTTTATCGTTTTGTGCATGTTTTCTGTGGGATATAACATGTATATGATACGTACTATGTATTATGGTGATTGGATATGTATATGTATATAAAACCAAATCCCTCATTAAAATATTAAGTTTTAGATGTCTTCCAAATGCGACACACGTGAAAAGCTTGATCGACCAAGTGTAGGCACGCCCTAGCGTGGTGCACCATCTATCTCGTGGAAGCGTGAAGGATGAATGTGTGGGTCTGCCCTAGCAGGGTGAATATTCATCGTGTTTGCTTTGGGTCAGACTTAACAAGGTGACCTAGATAGGATCTAGCGCCTTGAGGCATGGAGATGATCATGGTAAGGAGTTGCATATGACATCTTACCAAGAGTTGCATATGATGCAATTGGCAAGAGTTGCCTACCTGAGAGATCTAAGTTGTGGGCAATCAGCCCTAGCTGACTCATGACTTAGAGGATTTCAGAATCTTGCCCACTAGAAGGTTGTACGCTGCAATTTTCCGAATTGATGGTGAGGGCTATCAATTAGAACTAAAATAGTGGGAGCGATAATTAATTAAAGGCCTAATTATATCGTCAAATTTTCAAATCAATCAAATAAGTCAAAATGAGTTTTGGACTAAAATTGCATATTTCCTTTTGTAGTTCAAATGGAAACAAACAACAACAACTTTTCTTTGCGATCGGTCCTTGACAAGGACAAGTTAAATGGGACTAACTTCCACGACTGGTATCGGACATTGAGAATTGTTCTCACTCAAGAGCGAAAGCTCTATGTCCTGGATACTCCAATTCCAGAGGAACCCGCTCCTAATGCACCAAAGGCAGAAAGGGATGCTTACAAGAAGCATGCTGATGATGCCATTGATGCAAAGTGCTTGATGTTATGTTCCATGAACCATGAGTTGTAGAGACAGCATGAGAACATGGGTGTCATTGAGATGATTTAGCATCTCAGGAACATGTATGAAGATCAGGCATGACAAGAGAGATACAATATTTCTAGGGCACTGTTCAAGTGCGTCATGATAGAAGGAGATCCAGTTGGTCCTCACACACTCAAGATGATTGGGTATGTGGAGAACCTGCAGAGACTGGGATTTCCACTGATCCAAGAGTTGGCTACTGACGTGATACTGCAATCGTTTCCAGAATCATACAGTCAGTTTGTGATGAACTACAACATGAACAACTTTGATAGGCCACTGTCAGAGTTGTTGGGCATGTTGAGGACAGTCGAGATACAGATGAAGAAGGACAAGCCTAAGGCTGTGATGGTGATCACGAGCAAGAAAGGCAAGTCCAAGCGCAAGGGCAAAGGCAAAGCTAAGAAAGGTTCTGATGCTAGCCAGGAGTCCAAGCCATCTTCAGCTCTCAAGGCCAAGGGAGGCGTGACCAAGAAAGGAAATTGCCACCACTGTCAAAATCCAGGACATTGGAAAAGGAATTGTGCTCTCTATCTGGAAGAACAAAAGAAGAAGGAGGCGACTGAAGCCTCTACTTAAAGGTGTCATGAAAGTAAACCTGTAACACTTTTGAGGTATATGATACCAAGATGTAAAGTGTAAAGCACTCATAATTGGGGCAAGTGTTTCTGCCATAGATAGAGTACTTTAGTTTATTTTCAGCCTACAAGGCATGTAATACAGTTATGAACTGCTATTTCATATTTGCCAATAGATAGAAACACTTTATTTTTACATATTGTATGACAATGATGGCAATTAATAAAGTTGATGTTTCAATCTTAAAGATATGATCTTTATGGCAAGGCCTTATTTATCTTGTGGTATTTGATATGCATAAGATAAAATGATACCTAAAGGTTATAGATAACTCAAACAATCAAATTAGCATCAATCATGAGACACTCATTTCTAGTTTCCATGTGATGGATAAATCTAGACTCTTTTGGTTAGAGAACCAGTAAGAGACATGAATATCTTAGACATGATTAATCAATCTTCACTAAAGGTAGTGGGAGAATGATTGTCCTATAAGGTATAATACATGTGATGTATTTACATACCTATTGGAACAAATGCTAATACTTCAAATGGTGTTTAGAGAAATACCAATATGAGTATCTTGAAGTGTTCAAGATTATCATAGATGAAGTACAAATTTGGTAAAGTGTTAATTCTTGATGAGATCAATGAATGAAATACTTGGACCAAATGTTTGAGATCCTTATGAGTGATTATGATAGTGTATCATAGTGAACTCATGATTAAGGCATGATGATGTCTAAATCAAGAAGGAATCATACTCTAAGGAGTTAGCGAATGATTATCAAATAACTGAATTCTTCTTAATAAATGAATACCCCACACTAATAAAAGAAATTAAGAATCACAAGGGTTGTGAGTTCTTATATCTTTAACAGATACACCTCAATTATCTATGTGATAAGTTGTTCATGTGATGAGTCAACTATCTAGATGAATACGAAGAACCAAATTTTGAGTTATGGTATAAGACCATTACATCCTAAATGACTTCCATGTGAACCATAAGGTATGACCTTGATGGTAGCACTCATTGGGTCATATCCATAAGTGCAAATGAGTCTTAAGTGTTAAGACACATGGATGACATTTGAGAAGGATGATGCTTGTTGATTGCAACTTAATGACTAAGACATTTGGCATATGGATGCTAAAACCGCATTCCTATGAGGAATAAAACAAGGATGTGTACGTGACACAACCTATAAGGTTTATGAATCCACTAATGCAAATGAAGTCTATAAGTTACAATGGACTAATCAATATGATTGATTGAGTACAAGAAACTCAGAATTGGATCTTTACTTTGATGATATAGTCAAAGGGTTTGACTGATATGTCAAAGATAAAGAAGGGATCTGTGATTTAGTGGGAGCGTGTTCACATTCCACATGTTGATGTGAAATGGAAATGTTCTAGAATGGAAATCCAAAAGTGGAAATTATCTTTAAGGAAGATAGATATGTTTCCTATGTGATAGGAATAGAGATCTATAGAGATAGTTCTCGAAAACCTCTTGACCTGAAAAGAGAAAGCATACATTGGCAATCTGTACTGAAGGGTTCAGTATACACAGATTCAGTGGGAGAAAACTTGTCCATGTTTCATGGAGTTAGTATCCCAAGACCAAAGTGTCCAATTCTTATGAAGAATATGAACACTAAGAATAGATATGATCTATCATGTATGTAATCATCCCATTATCTTGCATGTGTGACATGACAAGAATAACGTGCATTCATCATTTTGCATGTAGGACATGGCAATATGATGTGCTCATCCTAATAACTCATATGTGGGACATGATGAGTGGATGTCTGTCTACTTCCAGTAAGGGTTACTGGAATACCATGAGAACTTGATAAGTACTTGGGAAGTACTAGTTTTATGGAGATAAGGAAGAGTTCGATGTAAAGAGTTACATTGATGCGAACTTCCGAAAGGACAGAAAATTGATCACAAAACATATATATAGGATATATATAAAAGTGAAAGTTTGTTGATAATTGGAAGTGTTCCAATAAAACCATTTAAAAGGAAATGTCGAGTATCTATGCGTTAGAGAACAACAGTAGATACTATATGGATCGGGAAGTTCATGAGATGAACTTATAAGACATTCCTCTCATTGATGACAAGTCTGGAATCCTTGATCATGCAATGTGGCTAAAGGTTAGCAAGGAATACTAGATCACATATTACAGCAACTCCATCTCATACGTGTGACGTACACCGAAGAGATGAGAGACATGCAATTACACTGACTTTGGCAAGGTGTTGCCATTACTCACTATCTTGGCACTAGAGCACAGTAACATGTGGGACATGTTTGAAGATCACTATGAATATGATTCAAGGGTGATTGGCTCGCATGGGAGTCTGTTGGTATGTATGCCCTTATAGCTAATCATGGGATGATTGGTGGGATACATTAAGATTGATTTGATAAACATCAAAGGCAAGCTTCCAATTCTTTCTGGTTCAGTCATATGAGATAGTGATAGAACAGTTTGAATGTCTAGAGAATGACAATACTCAATGACGTATGCTTTCAGGTTGAGGACCTGAACGATGAGATCATACGGATGCTAAGAGTTTGTACATTCTTGTTATGTCCCTAGTCGGATGTCATTGTGGAAGGTAGATAGACAACAATGACACACAAGACTACATTGTGGTGTTGGTTGATGACAAAATCTCATTAGTCATGATATAGAGATATCAAACCAAACACATAGGTACTTGTTAGAGAACAAGTATACCGGACAGACCCACTGTGAGTTTGACACATGGAACCATGAGATGGTAGTCACAGTCAGTACTCACAGTGATGGTGGTGAGTGTGATTCTTAGACCTGAAATCACTACACTCAACACATGTCATTGGGCACACTTTGACATCATCAAACGCAGTCCTGAAACATGGGTTGTTATAAAGGTGATGATTGGGTGGCTTTGACACATGGGGCTTTTGAGGGGTGAGTGATAGATATGGGATTTGTCCCTCCTGAGGGAGTTTGATATCCAAGGCCACTTGATGAGTAGGATTGAGATAGGCGTGCGCACACATGTGTGAATCAGTATGTGATATTGTTGTCATACATATCTCGTTCAATCTACTCTGAGATCAAGAAAGTGAATGGACGTTGACAGGATGACTGTTCCATGCCTCGAGTTCATTCAGGATATCAGTGACAAAGGAATTATACATTCGTTGTAACACCATTCATGGATTGTAGGATGAAAGTTGTTCTCCAACTTTCTACTTTCACTTGGGTAGCAATGATGTGTGACTAGGCACCGCTCTTTGCTTGTGAAGTCATAAGTGTTATGGACTTTCACTGCCAACGTGAAATGGACCTGCAGGGTCACACACATAGGATTTAATATGGAAGAGGAGTTTTGTCCACAAAGTAATGTTTAGATTGATTACTAAAGGAGTTTAGTAGTTCAATTAAACACTCAATCAGTCGATAGCTCAATGTCATTTGGTTCAAGGTGTTGGACGCATTGATTGGAGTATCAGATTGATTGAAATCGTAATTGACTGATTCTGCACAACCTGCACTCCCAACCGATCGACTCAAGTGTTGAACCGGTCGGTTGAGGTTGCTGAACCGGTCGGCTCAAGTGTTGAGTCGATCGGCTCATGTACAGAGTGAAATGAGCGGTTCAAGTGTTGAACCGATCGGTTCAACTGGTGCAACCGAGCAAGTTGGGAAAGTCAGGTCGGTGAGAATTTTCCTTACGTTTCACTTACCCAATTTGATTGGAACAAGGATTGGTATTCAATACCAATTAGAAACAAAAGAAGGAAAGTCAATCGAGAACTGATCAGGACCACGAACCGACCGGTTCAGAAGTGAACCGATCGGCTCATAGGTCCCAACCGATCGGTTGGTGTTCCAACCGACCAGTTCAGGTCTCCAACCGACCGGTTCACTTGTGAACCGATCGGTTCAGGTTGCAAGTTGGTTGCTTTTGTGGAAAATCTCGAACCCTTCTACTCCTGCATTTAGTCCCGTATTGCCCGAGATAGAGAACCCTGTCCCATGACCCTCCTATATATATAGGGGTATTGGGGGCTTCTCAAAGTACAACTCAGTGCAACCAGTTGCTCTGCAAAGTTGTCGTTCTCTCTGGTTTTGGTAACCAAGAGAGAGCCCGAGCAAGTGCTTCCCACAAAAAGGGAGGTGCAGCAAGGGAAGGACAACTGTAGTTGCAACTGGAGGCAAGAGAGTGTGTTGGCGGCTAGTACGTCAACAGGAGGGTGCAACTCCTTCCACTTCCTTGTGGGACAAGGAGAGTGGAGTTCCAGGTGGTCCGTGTGGACTACTACAGAGGTGGGAGGACACTGCCGCTTAGGAGGACAACTGTCATCTGACAGTCCGGTAGGAGTCGTCAGTCCCGGTGCGACCAGGAGCTGCACAGACACCGTCTAAGACCGGAGGTAAAGACCGCGCAAGGCGCGAGGTATTGTCGCCGAGCAAGCCTCAGGACAAGGTATGATTCATCAAACCATCCTTTCCTAATATGTAGACGTTGACGCGTTTCCTCGGTATGGGTTTGGGGGAGAATTTTTTTTTGTTTTCGCTGCCTTCTCTGCCTCCCCTAAAACCCAACAGTGGTATCAGAGCCACGTCAACTGTTCTATATTTTAGGAATATCGATATGATCGATTTTGGTTTGTTGCCTTTATTTATTGCATACGATGCGAATAATATCGACTTTATGCATGTCCAATCCATCTTTTTTTGAAACGACTACAATTTCATATATACATATCATCTTGAAAACATATCATCTTGAATTAAAAAACTAGTTACTATGTCATAAAAATACTTCCCAGGCTCTGGGTTACCCAGAGCAACTGTCAATTCATCCCTTGTGCCCTCAGGGATGAACTTGCCTTGTTTCCTCAGCTCGTGCAACTCCCGCTAATTGCCAAAACAAAAATTTGTAAGTAAGTAAACACCAAAAATAATCAATATTCGAACGATTGCTGTAAGAGTTTTATTTTACCATTTTTGCAGCCGCCTCAGAAGTTGCGGGCTTCCTTATTTCTCCCTTCTTATTTTGCCTCCCAGCTATCCAGACATCATGGTGAGGCAGAGGTGTGCTACCTATAGTAGAGGACTCCTGAGTAGCAACAGACTGAGCAATAGCCTCAGAATGTAGTCGTTGGCGAATGCCTGCATACCTCTTTGGACCCATTGTGTGGTCATGCACATTCAGTGCACGCCTTGATTTTTGTGCCTCACTGAGGGCCTAGTTAGTATGCACATTAATGATTTGGTTAATAACACTAAATGTTAATCTTGAATATGTGAATACAACATATATTAATGAGATTGGGACTGACGCCTAATACCTTGAATTCATCAGTTTGTCTTGAAGCAACAAACGCATCCCATTCTTCTTTGTCCAGGAAGTTCCACTGTTCAGTGGCTGTCTTCTTCCTCTTGTCAGCTTCTTTTATGTATTCTCGAGTGAGATTTGTCCTATAGTTCCTTAGGACTCTCCCACATCGTTGCATCATGCATTTATGATGTAGCTTTTCATCCAATTCAAATATACTCTGCAAAATAGAATTGCTATTAACTAGTATCAAAAAAATTAGTAATCTACAAAATAGAATTGCAAATTAATAATAACTCACACATAAATCCTTCCATATTATGTCTTTCTTCTCCTTAGAAACTTTATGCCAAGAATCTATCTTACAACCGTAATGGCTACGAGTAACATACCCAAGATATGAAACAAACGAATTGCGATTCACACCAGATGCATTTCCTGCATTATCAAAATCCACAACAAGTTTGGGTCCATTGCCCTTTTGCACTATTAACTTATTCATCATAGTGATGCCCCTTCTCTTGTCAACTTTTTGGTGCTGCTGATCTAGTGCCTCAAGTGCTTTAGATGGTACATGTGCATCATCAACCTAAAATTTGACAAAATAAACACATTTACAAGATATAACTATAAATGGACATATAGATATAAATATATGATATATTTTTAAAACTTACATTGTGAGGCGGCGCATTGATGTCCTCACCCTCACGGTAATCATCAGCATGGTCATCAGGAGAATGCTCAGCCATTTGAAAATTCACATTCACATTGTAAAGTAATTCAAATTGTAAAGCTCACATTGTAAAGTTCACATTCACATTGTAAAGTAGTTCACATTGTAAAGTTCACATTATAAAGTAATTCACATTGTAAAATTCACATTTTAAAGTTCACATTAAAAAAAATAAAACATATAAAAAAATATAAACATGCCTCTAATATTGCGATTTTTTTATCAATTAACAATCCTTCATTGTGATTTCCGCGCACATACAAGTCATCATTAGCTTCAATATTTGCTGGTGTTGGCAACCCAACTGAGAATGAACTGGAGTCATCATACTTATCATAGTACTGTTCTTCATCTATAGGATCTTCAATGAACTGTCTTTTACCATGAAGAACAACCGACCATTTATCATTTGCAGGATCATCGATATAAAATACTTGTTTCGCCTGTGATGCCAATATGAATGGTTCACCCTTCTCGCCAATCTTTTCAAAGTTCACTAAAGTGAAACCCAATTCATCCACTATAACTCCTTTGGTGTTATCAATCCAATTACATTTGAAGAGCGAAATTTTGAAATCTATGTAGTCAAACTCCCATATGTCTTCAATGACACCGTAATATGACATTTTAGCTTCACGTGGACTCTTATCCTTTGCACTTGCAAAAAACATAGTCGATGCTTGAAGGGTGACCCCACTATTTTGGACGACACTCTTATCATCTTGGCACTTTGTGTAATATGTGAATCCATTAATGTCATACCCTTCATAAGACATAAAAGTCAATTTTAGTTTAAAGGCGAGGCATTTGATAGTTTCGGTAATATCATCTAGTGTTTGAGATAGTTGATGTAAGACTTTATCTTCAAACCACTTAATAAATGTCTTGTTACACTCTCTAGCAAGCCACATTGTATTGGCTCGAGGATATTGTCTCTTGATGAAATTGGTATGTTCCTCAATATAAACGTTCACTTCATCCATGTTGTGTAAAATATACAAGTGACCTTGTTCCAACTGGTCACAGCTGATTACTTTCACACGTGATCCCAAAATTCCTTTGCCAAATTGCTCGTCAATATTCTTGTCATTATAAGGAGTGTCATTACCACTGAGAAAGTCATTGCAAAAATCCATAACCTCTCTCGCCACATAACCCTCGATAATACTCCCTTCGGGCCGATAACGGTTTCGAACATCACTTTTAAAAACGCTCATGTATCGTTCAAAGGGATACATCCAATGCAAGAAAACTGGTCCCAACATTTTCACTTCCCTAGTCAAGTGGACAACAAGATGTACCATGATATCAAAGAACGACGGAGGAAAATACATATCAAGCTGACATAGGGTAACAACCACTTCTCTTTGCAATTTATTGAGAGTATCAGGGTCAATAACTTTGCTGCACAGACTGTTGAAAAAGAAACAAAGTCTGGTGATTGCAAACCTTACATGCTTCGGCAATATAGATCTAACTACCATAGGCAATATTTGTTGCATTAGAGTGTGACAATCATGAGATTTAAGACCTATCAACTTCAGATCTTTCATTGATACCAATCTACGGATGTTGGATGAGTAACCCTGTGGCACCTTAACATTTACCAAACATTCACAAAAAACTTTCTTCTCCTTTCTAGACAATGTGTAACAAGCGGGAGGTAAGTATGTTCTCCGATTTTCCATTTCACGAAATTTTGTTAATTCTGACCTTATTCCCATTTCATGTAGGTCCAGTCTGGATTTTATCCCATCTTTAGTATTACCTGGTATATTCAACAAAGTACCAATGACACTATCACATACATTTTTCTCAACGTGCATGACATCGATACAATGCCTGACTGTCAAAGAACTCCAATAAGGAAGATCCCAAAATATTGACTTCTTCTTGAATAAAGATTTGTCACTCCGTGTGGCCATAGTACATTGTGATCTCTTACCAAATTCATTGACAAAGTCTTTTACTCTTTCATAAACAACCTCCCCTGGTATAGGTTTGGGTGCACTCCGTTCCTCATTCAATCCATTGAATGCTTTGCGCTTCCTACGATACGAATGGAATTTTGTAAGAAACCTTCGATGACCGAGATATACAGTCTTACCGCCATGTTTTAGTCTTGTTGAATCAGTGTTCTCTTCACATATAGGACACACTTTAGCTCCTTTGACACTATATCCAGACAAATCCCCATATGCTGGAAAGTCATTAATAATGCAAAACAATATAGCATGCAAACGAAATGTCTCTCTTCGTGAAGCATCATAGGTCATCACACCTTCACCCCAGAGTTTCTTTAAGTCATCAATCAGAGGTTCAAGATAAACATTGATGTCATTTCCAGGTTGTTTAGGGCCCGATATCAACAACGACAACATTACATACTTATTTTTCATACACATCCAGGGAGGAAGATTGTATATAACAAGCATGACTGGCCAAGTGCTATGTTGGCTGCTCAATGTCCCGTACGGATTCATCCCATATGTACAAAGCCCAAGTCTTAGATTCCTGACTTCTTCACCAAATTCAGGGTACAATAGATCAATCTTCTTCCACTGTGGGGAATCAGACGCATGTCGTAGGATCCCATCATTATTTTTCTTAACATCTGCATGCCACCTCAAATTCTTCGCATCTATCGGATTGGTAAACAAGCGTTGAAACCGTGATATTATAGATAAATACCACATCACCTTGGCAGGAGAACCAATTTTGGACTCCCCCGAAGTCGTCAATTTATACCGTGACGCACCACATTTTGGACAATCTTTCAAATCCACATAGTCCTTTTGAAATAATACACAATCATTCGGGCATGCATGTATCTTCTTGGCATCCATTCCCATTGGGCACAACAATTTCTTTACCTGGTATGTTGAGATTGGCAGCTCGTTTCCTTCATGAAGCATTTCTTTCAACAAAGACAATGATGACGTGAAGCTTTTGTCGCTCCATCTATTGTTAGCTTTCAGCTTATACAATCTCAACACAACGCTAAGCTTCGTAAACTTAGTACAACATGTGTATAACGATATCTCAGCATCATGCACAATGTTTCTAAAAATGGGAGGTGGATCGGTGTGCTCTACCCACAACTATCCAACATCGCATCAATGATGTCTACTGCAACTGGTTCATTCACATCTACGTCATTGTAGGCAATTTTTTCTTCCACACAAGCACTGCTATTGACATCCACTGGTTTCGGGTTTGAAATCTCTCCATGCCAGTGCCATTCTGTATAGCCTTGTATAATCCCATTGCACATGACATGACTTTTGATTTCGTCACCAGTGCTGACTTTCAAGTTGTTACTGCAATGCCTACATGGACAGTAGAACCTATCTCCAGGTTGTTTCCTATGTTCCTTGGCAAATCTAATAAACTGTTCAAGACCAGAAATAAACTCTGGGGTGCAACGATTGCGAATGGACATCCATGATCTATCCATTCTATGATCAAAGAGAAATCAAGTATACATTACAACAAGATTATGGTCTAGGGTTAACAAATTAGAGTTTTTGCATGGTTAAAACTTTAGGCCAACAAATACATGTGTTGTCATTCTTATATATAATAAATGTGTACCACCTATCCCATTCTTGAACACCTAATCTCACTAGTAAGTGTATAATGTGTATTGGGTTTTCGAGAAAATTTCGGCAACATTTCCCTGCCGTTCTCTAAGCACATATGTACTTAGAGAACAAATGGGGAAATGCTACCGAAATTTTCTCAAAAACCCAATACACATAACACACTTACATCCTAAGTGAGATTAGGTGTTTAAGAACAGTCCCAAACCGGGGACTATCTAAGATTTACTCCTAATGAGTAAATCTTGGACGGGTTTCTAGGCCAACAAATACATGTGCTGTCATTCTTATATATAATAAATGTATACCACCTATCCCATTCTTGAACACCTAATCTCACTAGTAAGTGTAAAATGTTTATTGGGTTTTCGAGAAAATTTCGGCAGCATTTCCCTACTGTTCTCTAAGTACATATGTACTTAGAGAACAAATGGGGAAATGCTACCAAAATTTTCTCAAAAACCCAATACACATTATACACTTACATCTTAAGTGAGATTAGGTGTTCAAGAACAGTCCCAAATCGGGGACTATCCAAGATTTACTCCTAATGAGTAAATCTTGGACGGGTTTCTAGGCTAACAAATACACGTGCTATCATTCTTATACCTACAATCCTAGTTTCATCATTCATATCCTAGTTCTTCAAGTTAGGTGATTAACATTGTCAATATACTCAAAAAGGAAACAAGTTACCAATTTCATAGTTAGGACGGTAGAGATACCCTAAGATCTAGATCTAATGGTTCATAATGAGCCTGTGATAAAGTTACATCACTAGGTGATTCTATAATTTCAAAAGTAGTACACAAATAAATTTAAATGAGTAGATAACTAAATAAAAAACAGTAGACAAAAAAATACAAATAAGTAGATGAATAAATCATAAAAAAATCAGTACAAAAACTGAGCCAAAAGGTCAGGAGTGCCTCTAAACTGAAGCAATTATAATGTGAAAGATAAAATGAAGGATTGATCGTCTCCTTTGTTTACTCAAACAACTAGCCTGGAGCTTCAAAGCTCTGATCCAAATTTGTAGTAAAATACTAATAGACTATAAACCATGGTCACTGGAAGGTCCCTTGAATCACAATGGTCCCAATGATCCTTAACTTGGGTACTGGGAGGTCATAAGCTTGAATTAAAATCCATCATAGAAGAAATAAGTTGAGGATATGAGAAATATGTACAGGACCATCTTGTCAGGATGAAAACCAAAACCATTCGAGTTCAGAAGATCCGCATGAGTGTGCTTGTACAAGGGGTGACGACATCCACAATGGACACACCCAACATTGCTATGGAGATTTGAAGGAATAAAGGGGGAAATAATGGCATACATCAACGGTGGAAATTGATGGCTGTAATAGTCTTGCAAATACACCAGGAGAACATCCAAGCCATCACAGGCATTCTAGGAGATCATGGAATCTCCATCCAGTCCAGAATGACCATCGTAGGTAAAATGAGTAGGCGGAGGAGAAAAGGCAGACGGCGGGTTACCTTGCTTTAGGTCGGCGGCGGCAGAGCTGGCAGAGGAGACAAGCCGGCGGAAGAGCAGCAGCTAGTGGCGCCGGAGCAGCAGCAGCGGAGCAGCGACAGCGGTGGAGGAGCGGTGGAGTAGCAACGGGAGCGGAATCGCTAGACGAGCGCGAGATTAATGAAAAATCAGGAATGAAACAGGAGAGAAAGGGGAACAGTCAGGCTCGCGGGGGTTAAGTTATCAATCAGTGTCGGTTCTCATATAAAACTGACAACTATTTACTAATCGTGTCGGTTCTCATGTAAAACTGACAACTATGTTCAATAATAGTCGTTGGTTTCCACAAAAAAATCGACGCCTATAAACATAAGCCGATAACAAAAAATGTTCTCGAACTCAGCCAATAGTCGTCGGTGACTTTATAAAAACCGACGCTACAGGTGGTCGATATTTTCATGGGGACAACGCGCGTAAACTCATCTATGTCGGTTACTTATGCGAAACCGACGATTAAATTGGGCCCAATTTTTGTCTCACAAAAATCTTTAGTTGTCGATTTTTAAGTTAAAAACCGATGCCATATATTAAATTTTGGAGGTAAATTTTTTCGCTGGAAATTTTGGATTTGGCGGTAAAGTTTAGGCGTCGGTTTTTTATTATGTAACCGACACTGAATAAAAGCGGTACCCGTGTCTGGTTGCCCTTCAGAGATTGGATGTCGGTTTATGTTATCAACTGACACTGTATAGTTTAGGTATCAGTGTATTTATACAACCGATGCCTGTAAAAGTGACGTTATAAGCCATTTATGTAGTAGTGATTAAACTAAAACAAGATTTAATTATAACATGATTTATGGAAGCTTGATTGGTTTCAAATTTTAAAGGACTTTTTGAGTGCTTATAACAAGATCTAATGACAAGATAATTATCTATACACAATAATAGTCATATGGTTTAATTTTAGTCAACTTCAAATAATCTTACATGTTTTAATGGATTTTAGGAAGAATGCAGGTTCATTTACCAAGGTTTGACTTAGATATATGGATTATACAATTGATTTATCAAGTTCACCTAGGTGAGTCGAGTTAATGGCAATCCAATTTGCCATGCGAATTTCTGAGCCATTTTCTCTAATTCTAGTATATGCGGACCTGCATCCACCATTAGATTTATCTCCCTCATAGGAGAACGACTCCAAGATGAACAAGGAATCAAGTTCCCAATCCTAATCACCTTTGAATTTCTCATAATCTTGTGGATAATATTGGAAACTAGGGGTACCATCATCACCGTGACTCCCTCTTGGTCCTTTTAAGCCTATTTACAAACCCTAGTTCTGTCCCCTTTTGGGAAACACCCACGAGTGTCACCATCCTTCTCCAGGGCGGTCCCTTATAGACTTCCAATGGACTAAAGCCAATGCGAGAGAAGCCTTGTGGAGTTCGTGCCTTCTTTCTCTGGCCCTCCATCTATATCGTTGAACCCCCTTAACCCTAAAGCCTGGATGCGATCATCTTCCTCCTTGGGGTCACTGTGACACCACTCACAATAGTCAATGTATCAACCATACAACCCTCAAACCTGGAGCTACCAAAGCCCTCGACCGCTCACTGTGCAGGACTAAAAGACGACAAGTTGCAACGAGACCGTGGATGGGCGTTGCCCCCAAGCTTCCTATGTCCTTCTACCGCAGCCCCAGGCCAGGTACCAGAATCAACACAAAGGCACCCGTGTCCTACCACTGCTCGACAAGGACTCAAAGAGGCTGGTATGTTTCCAGCTACAACAGGAGGGAGGCACCTTAGAGGATGGCTTGTCTTGGTGAACCAAAGGTGGCCGGTGAGCCACTACTTCTCTCGCCCAAACGCTGATGTCGGATACTCTATAAAATAAAGGAAATAGAGCAAGCGCTCCCCGTCCATGCGCGACTGAGAACGAGGGGATCTCAGGTCAAGCGGATCCCGCCCAAGACGGATCCTTCCCAGATCCAATAAAACCCAACAAAAAGTAATTTATTGTTTAAATCATATCTTGTGACCTGTAAGCCCATTTTGAATGAATAAGGTACCTATGTGAAGCTATCAGAGTATAGAATTCTACAAAAATATAATATCCAAGATTTGATGCTTATAGTGGACAAGTAATCATATTAGAATCAATACATGTCACTTTTTGTAGATCGACCAAATTAATGTCATATATCGAAGGATAATTATCAAAGTGCTTATTAGACCCCTGAAGATGTATACTGTTGATAATATATATCTGATCATGTTTCATGTTGAAATATAACATAGTGTATGCCTGACCACCCGATCATGGGTGGTAACCCTAATCTAAGTCAAGAAAATGACATGGTGATAAGTAAATGCCCTAAACATCATCATATGATTAGTTGAACATATGAAATATGTTTATACTCTATTAGACAGTATACAAGTTTAAGTAGAATGAGACTAGGTATGTTCACACACACACATCTAAGATGAAACATAAACCCTAATTTGACCTACGAGGTATGGGATTTGGGTTTATTGGATATTCGTAAGATGTTCATGACTTTTTCAGGTATTAGGATTTTGATTCAAGGATTAAGACCTTAAATTCATGTTTTCTCTATCTCAGGTAAGTGGTCCGTGCCCATGAGTACTCATGTTTTAAGTTCAGTATGTTTACATGTCTCCTGGTAAGACTTTCATAATTTATATGGTTCAATGTTCTAAGATTTTAATGCAAATAAGGATATTCTCATATCTCTATCATTATGTAAGTTCAGATACCCAAAATCTCAAATAGATACATGTTGCTCAAAATAGTTGTGACCCATGGACCAAGTCCATGAGAAAATTAAAGAATCATGTTCCTACAAGATTTCTTAGAAATGTTTGAAATTAATGAATAAGATTGTAAGATAAGATATGCAAGTAATGTAGACATACTTAGTTGGTGATTTGGGATAGCTTTGTATTGATGATTTAAGTACACATATGTTATCAGGATTTCTCATATTTATGGGCATAATTATGTATTACAATTTCAAGTAGAAACATGTCATTAAGATTTCATACATATGTATAGATATCACAACTAGATTCCTTAGAATGAATAATATCCAGGAGTCAAGTACAATGTAAGAATATGAATTTGGAAATGTTAAGACATGATCCATTTTGCTAAATAAATGTACTTTTGGGACTTGAATGTATTGTAAATTGAGTTATGATGATAATATGAATTATGATGTATTAAGTTATGATTATGTTTGAAGATAAATTTATAAGATTCCTATCTTAATGTTTAAGTCAGAAAAGGTAAGATCATATGTAAACATTAAGATTCAGGGTAAGATCATAAATAATAAGATCTTATAAAGGTTAAATCATCTTGTCAGAATTCATGTTTTTATATACTTTATATTTAAGCTACTTTCATAAACTTGACTTAAGATGCTTTGTATACTTAGTATTTCTATATTCAATTTAGATTCTTTCTCTTAAGTCTTTGAACTCATTTATCACATATTTATTGTCAAAAAGTAAGTAAGTCATTATATTCAATAAGAGTATCAGAATAAAGTTTATCTAGATAATAAGAATACCACATCTAGATTCAGACTTAGACTACTCATTGTGTGAGTAGCTAGATATTGAATAAAAATATATGAGAAGGGTTTTAGACCTAAACTCAATTATGTAGTAATTGAGATCCATATTCACATTCAGTAATAGATTCAGTTCACAATTTAAGAGCAGAGATTCAGATTCAGAATTCAGTACATGTTCAGTACTCAGTTTCAGATAAGTTTAGATTTAGAGTTTAGTAAGACAAGACTTAAGATAGTTAATTCAAAGCCTTCACATAATAAATTATATAATAAGTCCTCACCAGAGAGTCCCGAGATGATTCAGAGGGTGCATTGCGCCAGACACTGCAGGTGTCACAGAGGGCATGTTATGCCAACAGAGGGTGCGTTGCACCATAGAGGACACTTCGGTGTCAATAGAGGGCACGTTGTGCCAATGGAGGGTGCTTTGCACCATAGAGGACACTTTGGTGTCAACAGAGGGCACGTTGTGCCAACAGAGGGTGCTTTAGACCATAGAGGACACTTCAGTGTCAAGAGAGGATGACTTATTATATAATGGAAGCCACAGTTAGATAAAATTTGTAAGTAAAAGATACATTAGGCTAGAGCATGCCCATAATCTCACCCATAAGTATGATGAGAGGGAACTAGATAAGATAACTATGACCCATGCACGGTGGTGTAGGTCTTGAGATCCATGTACTAGGGTACATGTTTCCAGAGAATGATAAGGTAGAAAGATAAGAATTAAGATTAAGTAATAAGAGAGAACATGTTATAGATTTTACTCAGAGTTTGATGTTAGTTTCTTATTTATAAAATCCAATTTCAATTCTTTAGCAATGTATATTTTAGAATACTCATGCCACTTACTCTAACAACTATTATTTTCCCAATGCATGGCTGGGGATGCGATGTCCGTAGGTTTTGGAGCAGCCTAGGATTAAAGGAACAAGGAAATGTCTAGGAGATTTCCAAGCTTGCCTAGTGGGGTGCCAACTACCGAGACAGTCCAAAGTTTAGACATCTCTTTTTATGCATAGTCTTGTTACCAGAGTATATTAGATGAGTTGTTGTTTTTCTTTTATCAAGGACTATGTATGAATCGGTTTTACTCGATGCAAAGTGTTTCATTTGCTTTTATTGCAATGATTATCATGTTTGTGACACTCCCTGGAAAAAACCCCGCTTCCGCTCATGAGTTATGAAAATCTGGGTGTTATAATATGGTATCAGAGCAATTTGGTAAATGGCCACTAGGAAAATATGATTCTCATAGTCACCCTAGGGTGAAGATAGGATAATAGGGTTTAGGGATAGATTCCCAAAGAAAGATACAATGACTTAGAATGACTAAGAATTTTCACCTTAGAAGAAATAGCGATGTCATAGATAGATGTTTACCTATTCTAGGTCTCAAGTTTCAACCTAACCCTAGATAATGACGTTGCTCCTCCATTCTCATTGGTTATGGTCATCCAATTGATAATTGAATAGGAATGTCATAAGCACTAGACTTTGATGCATCTCTCATTTGTTACTGGTCCATGTGGTATGGGACACATGCATTAGTAGGTTAGTGAGAGATAGCATGTTTGTATCTCACATCTCTGGGTATGTTCTTGATCAACACATATCTAGAAATGTAGTAGGTACCTGGAAGACCTAAGGTTAGACAATCAACTATACCTAATGTTAGAAATTCATGACATGTTTGAGGTAGATACCTGAAGGATAGTGCCAAGTTTGGGGTAACAAACCCTACACATGAGTTGAGCAGTAGACCAAGATAAAGATTAATTCTCACATAAATATTTATGAAATACATTACATATAACTTTTCATGCAAAAAAATTGAACATAAGTGTACCTTAATATGTTGACTATCAATGAATGAAGAGGTCAGCAGAACCCTAAGGTGGGTAGTAGCCTAGAAAAATTTCGAGGATGAAATTTGTAAAAGGTGGGTAGAATTGTAACATCCCAAATTTACAAAAAGGACTCAATTTAAAATAAGGCTAAAGTACGTACTCAAATGCAAATTTATAAAACTCGAGGGTATTTTATGAAAATTGTTTATACAACATAATGTAGGTTTATATCTAAGTGATTAATTGGTCTTATGACTATATGAGATGATAGTGTCACGATCCCCAAGGCATATGTATATAGTATACTCTTATTTCAAAGAGGAATAACATGTAATAATGGGAATATTAAACTAAGACAAGATTTAATTATAACATGATTTACAGAAGCTTGATTGGTTTCAAATTTCAAAGGACTTTTTGAGTGCTTATAACAAGATCCAATGACAAGATAATTACCTATACACAATAATAGTCATATGGTTTAATTTTAGTCAACTTCAAATAATCTTACATGTTTTAATGGATTTTAGGAAGAAAGTGGGTTCATTTACCAAGGTTTGACTTAGATATATAAATTATACAATTGATTTATCAAGTTCACCTAGGTGAGTTGAGTTAATGGAAATCCAATTTGCCATGCAATTTTTTGAGCCATTTTCTCTACTTCTAGTATATGCGAACCTGCAACCACCGTTAGATTTATCTCCCTCATAGGAGAATGACTCCAAGATGAATAAGGAATCAAGTTCCCGATCCCGATCACCTTTGAATTCCTCATAATCTGGTGGATAATATTGGAAACTAGGGGTACCATCATCACCATGACTCCCTCTTGGTCCTTTTAAGCCTAGTCACGAACCCTAGTTCTATCCCCTTTTGGGAAACACCCGAGAGCACCACCATCCTTCTCTGAGGCGGTCCCTTGTAGACTTCCAATGGACTAAAGCCAATGTGAGGGAAACTTCTGGAAGCCTCGTGGAGTTCATGCCTTCTTTCTCTAGCCCTCCATCTGTTTCGTTGAACCCCCTTAGCCCTAAATCCTGGATGCGATCATCTCCCCCCTTGGGGTCATTGTGAAGCCACTCACAACAGTCAATGTATCAGGCATACTACCCTCAAACCTAGAGCTACCAGAGCCCTCGACCGCTCACCGAGAAGGATCGAAAGATGACGAGTAGCAAAGGGACCGTGGACGGGCGTTGCCCCCAAGCTTCCTATGTCCTTCTACCGCAGCCCCAGGTCAGGTACCAGAATCAACACAAAGGCACCCGTGTCCTACCACTGCTCGACGAGGACTCAAAGAGGCTGGTATGTTTCCAGCTACAACAGGAGGGAGACACCTTAGAGGATGGCTTGTCTTGGTGAGCCAAAGGTGGCCGGTGAGCCACTACTTCTCTCGCCCAAACGCTGATGTCGGATACTCTATAAAATAGAGGAAATAGAGCAGGCGCTCCCCGTCCATGCGCGACTGAGAACGAGGGGATCTCAGGTCAAGCGGATCCCGCCCAAGATGGATCCTTCCCAGATCCAATAAAACCCAACAAAAGGTAATTTATTGTTTAAATCATATCTTGTGACCTGTAAGCCCATTTTGAATGAATAAGGTACCTATGTGAAGCTATCAGAGTATAGAATTCTACAAAAATATAATATCCAAGATTTGATGGTTATAGTGGACAAGTAATCATATTAGAATCAATAATGTCACTTTTTGTAGATCGACCAAATTAATGTCATATATCGAAGGATAATTATCAAAGTGCTTATTAGACCCCTGAAGATGTATAATGTTGATAATATATATCTGATCATGTTTCATGTTGAAATATAACATAGTGTATGCCTGACCACCCGATCATGGGTGGTAACCCTAATCTAAGTCAAGAAAATGACATGGTGATAAGTAAATGCCCTAAACATCATCATATGATTAGTTGAACATATGAAATATGTTTATACTCTATTAGACAGTATACAAGTTTAAGTAGAATGAGACTAGGTATGTTCACACACACACATCTAAGATGAAACATAAACCCTAATTTGACCTACGAGGTATGGGATTTGGGTTTATTGGATATTCGTAAGATGTTCATGACTTTTTCAGGTATTAGGATTTTGATTCAAGGATTAAGACCTTAAATTCATGTTTTCTCTATCTCAGGTAAGTGGTCCGTGCCCATGAGTACTCATGTTTTAAGTTTAGTATGTTTACATGTCTCCTGGTAAGACTTTCATAATTTATATGGTTCAATGTTCTAAGATTTTAATGCAAATAAGGATATTGTCATATCTCTATCATTATGTAAGTTCAGATACCCAAAATCTCAAATAGATACATGTTGCTCAAAATAGTTGTGACCCATGGACCAAGTCCATGAGAAAATTAAAGAATCATGTTCCTACAAGATTTCTTAGAAATGTTTGAAATTAATGAATAAGATTGTAAGATAAGATATGCAAGTAATGTAGACATACTTAGTTGGTGATTTGGGATAGCTTTGTATTGAGGATTGAAGTACACATATGTTATCAGGATTTCTCATATTTATGGGCATAACTATGTATTACGATTTCAAGTAGAAACATGTCATTAAGATTTCATACATATGTATAGATATCACAACTAGAATCCTTAGAATGAATAATATCCAGGAGTCAAGTACAATGTAAGAATATGAATTTGGAAATGTTAAGACATGGTCCATTTTGCTAAATAAATGTACTTTTGGGACTTGAATGTATTTTAAATTGAGTTATGATGATAATATGAATTATGATGTATTAAGTTATGATTATGTTTGAAGATAAATTTATAAGATTCCTATCTTAATGTTTAAGTCAGAAAAGGTAAGCTCATATGTTAACATTAAGATTCAGGGTAAGATCATAATTAATAAGATCTTATAAAGGTTAAATCATCTTGTCAGAATTCATGTTTTTATATACTTTATATTTAAGCTACTTTCATAAACTTGACTTAAGATGCTTTGTATACTTAGTATTTCTATATTCAATTTAGATTCTTTCTCTTAAGTCTTTGAACTCATTTATCACATATTTATTGTCAAAAAGTAAGTAAGTCATTATATTCAATAAGAGTATTAGAATAAAGTTTATCTAGATAATAAGAATACCATATCTAGATTTAGACTTAGACTACTCATTGTGTGAGTAGCTAGATATTGAATAAAAATATATGAGAAGGGTTTTAGACCTAAACTCAATTATGTAGTAATTGAGATCCATATTCACATTCAGTAATAGATTCAGTTCAGAATTTAAGAGCAGAGATTCAGATTCAGAATTTAGTACATGTTCAGTACTCAGTTTCAGATAAGTTCAGATTCAGAGTTTAGTAAGACAACACTTAAGATAGTTAATTCAAAACCTTCACATAATAAATTATATAATAAGTCCTCATCAGAGAGTCCCAGGATGATTCAGAGGGCACATTGCGCCAGACACTGCGGGTGTCACAGAGGGCATGTTATGCCAACAGAGGGTGCGTTGCACTATAGAGGACACTTCGATGTCAATAGAGGGCACGTTGTGCCAACAGAGGGTGCTTTGCACCATAGAGGACACTTTGGTGTCAACAGAGGGCACGTTGTGCCAACAGAGGGTGCTTTAGACCATAGAGGACACTTCAGTGTCAACAGAGGATGACTTATTGTATAATGGCAGCCACATTTAGATAAAATTTGTAAGTAAAAGATACATTAGGCTAGAGCATGCCCATAATCTCACCCATAAGTATGATGAGAGGGAACTAGATAAGATAACTATGACCCATGCATGGTGGTGTAGGTCTTGAGATCCATGTACTAGGGTACATGTTTCCAGAGAATGATAAGGTAGAAAGATAAGAATTAAGATTAAGTAATAAGAGAGAACATGTTATAGATTTTACTCAGAGTTTGATGTTAGTTCCTTATTTATAAAATCCAATTTCAATTCTTTAGCAATGTATATTTTAGAATACTCATGCCACTTACTCTAACAACTATTATTTTCCCAATGCATGGCTGGGGATGCGATGTCCGTAGGTTTTGAAGCAGCCTAGGATTAAAGGAACAAGGAAAGGTCTAGGAGATTTCCAAGCTTGCCTAGTGGGGTGCCAACTACCGAGACGGTCCAAAGTTTAGACATCTCTTTTTATACATAGTCTTGTTACCAGAGTATATTAGATGAGTTGTAGTTTTTCTTTTATCAAGTACTATATATGAATCGGTTTTACTCAATGCAAAGTGTTTCATTTGCTTTTATTGCAATGATTATCATGTTTGTGACACTCCCAGGAAAAAAACCCGCTTCCGCTCATGTGTTATGAAAATCTGGGTGTTATAATATGGTATCAGAGCAATTTGGTAAATGGCCACAAGGAAAATATGATTCTCATAGTCACCCTAGGGTGAAGATAGGATAATAGGGTTTAGGGATAGATTTCCAAAGAAAGATACAATGACCTAGAATGACTAAAAATTTTCACCTTAGAAGAAATAGCGATGTCATAGATAGATGTTTACCTATTCTAGGTCTCAAGTTTCAACCTTACCCTAGATAATGACGTTGCTCCTCCATTCTCAATGGTTATGGCCATCCAATTGATAATTGAATAGGAATGTCATAAGCACTAGACTTTGATGCATCTCTCATTTCTTACTGGTCCATGTGGTATGGGACACATGCATTAGTAGGTTAGTGAGAGATAGCATGTCTGGATCTCACATCTCTGGGTATGTGCTTGATCAACACATATCTAGAAATGTAGGAGGTACCTGGAAGACCTAAGGTTAGATGATCAACTATACCTAATGTTAGAAATTCATGACATGTTTGAGGTAGATACCTGAAGGATAGTGCCAAGTTTGGGGTAACAAAACCTACACATGAGTTGAGCAGTAGACCAAGATAAAGATTAATTCTCACATAAATATTTATGAAATACATTACATATAACTTTTCATGCAAAAAAAATTGAACATAAGTGTACCTTAATATGTTGACTATCAATGAATGAAGAGGTCAGCAGAACCCTAAGGTGGGTAGTAGCCTAGAAAAATTTCGAGGATGAAATTTGTAAAAGGTGGGTAGAATTGTAACATCCCAAATTTACAAAAAGGACTCAATTTAAAATAAGGCTAAAGTACGTACTCAAATGCAAATTTATAAAACTCGAGGGCATTTTATGAAAATTGTCTATACAACATAATGTAGGTGTATATCTAAGTGATTAATTGGTCTTATGACTATATGAGATGATAGTGTCACAATCCCCAAGGCATATGTATATAGTATACTCTTATTTCAAAGAGGAATAATGTGTAATAATGGGAATATTAAACTAAGACAAGATTTAATTATAACATGATTTACAGAAGCTTGATTGGTTTCAAATTTTAAAGGACTTTTTGAGTGCCTATAACAAGATCCAATGACAAGATAATTACCTATACACAATAATAGTCATATGGTTTAATTTTAGTCAACTTCAAATAATCTTACATGTTTTAATGGATTTTAGGAAGAAAGTGGGTTCATTTACCAAGGTTTGACTTAGATATATAAATTATACAATTGATTTATCAAGTTCACCTAGGTGAGTTGAGTTAATGGCAATCCAATTTGCCATGCAATTTTCTGAGCCATTTTCTCTACTTCTAGTATATGCGGACCTGCATCCACCGTTAGATTTATCTCCCTCATAGGAGAATGACTCCAAGATGAATAAGGAATCAAGTTCCCAATCCCGATCACCTTTGAATTCCTCATAATCTGGTGGATAATATTGGAAACAAGGGGTACCATCATCACCATGACTCCCTCTTGGTCCTTTTAAGCCTAGTCACGAACCCTAGTTCTATCCCCTTTTGGGAAACACCCGAGAGCACCACCATCCTTCTCTGAGGCAGTCCCTTGTAGACTTCCAATGGACTAAAGCCAATGTGAGGGAAACTTCTGGAAGCATCGTGGAGTTCATGCCTTCTTTCTCTGGCCCTCCATCTGTATCGTTGAACCCCCTTAGCCCTAAATCCTGGATGCGATCATCTTCCCCCTTGGGGTCATTGTGAAGCCACTCACAATAGTCAATGTATCAGCCATACTACCCTCAAACCTAGAGCTACCAGAGCCCTCGACCGCTCACCGAGAAGGATCGAAAGATGACGAGTAGCAAAGGGACCGTGGACGGGCGTTGCCCCCAAGCTTCCTATGTCCTTCTACCACATCCCCAGGTCAGGTACCAGAATCAACACAAAGGCACCCGTGTCCTACCACTGCTCGACGAGGACTCAAAGAGGCTGGTATGTTTCCAGCTACAACAGGAGGGAGGCACCTTAGAGGATGGCTTGTCTTGGTGAACCAAAGGTGGCCGGTGAGCCACTACTTCTCTTGCCCAAACGCTGATGTCGGATACTCTAGAAAATAGAGGAAATAGAGTAGGCGCTCCCCGTCCATGCGCGACTGAGAACGAGGGGATCTCAGGTCAAGCGGATCCCACCCAAGACGGATCCTTCCCAGATCCAATAAAACCCAACAAAAGGTAATTTATTGTTTAAATCATATCTTGTGACCTGTAAGCCCATTTTGAATGAATAAGGTACCTATGTGAAGCTATCGGAGTATAGAATTCTACAAAAATATTATATCCAAGATTTGATGCTTATAGTGGACAAGTAATCATATTAGAATCAATACATGTCACTTTTTGTAGATCGACCAAATTAATGTCATATATCGAAGGATAATTATCAAAGTGCTTATTAGACCCCTGAAGATGTATACTGTTGATAATATATATCTGATCATGTTTCATGTTGAAATATAACATAGTGTATGCCTGACCACCCGATCATGGGTGGTAACCCTAATCTAAGTCAAGAAAATGACATGGTGATAAGTAAATGCCCTAAACATCATCATATGATTAGTTGAACATATGAAATATGTTTATACTCTATTAGATAGTATACAAGTGTAAGTAGAATGAGACTAGGTATGTTCACACACACACACATCTAAGATGAAACATAAACCCTAATTTGACCTACGAGGTATGGGATTTGGGTTTATTGGATATTCGTAAGATGTTCATGACTTTTTCAGGTATTAGGATTTTGATTCAAGGATTAAGACCTTAAATTCATGTTTTCTCTATCTCAGGTAAGTGGTCCGTGCCCATGAGTACTCATGTTTTAAGTTCAGTATGTTTACATGTCTCCTGGTAAGACTTTCATAATTTATATGGTTCAATGTTCTAAGATTTTAATGCAAATAAGGATATTCTCATATCTCTATCATTATGTAAGTTCAGATACCCAAAATCTCAAATAGATACATGTTGCTCAAAATAGTTGTGACCCATGGACCAAGTCCATGAGAAAATTAAAGAATCCTGTTCCTATAAGATTTCTTAGAAATGTTTGAAATTAATGAATAAGATTGTAAGATGAGATATGCAAGTAATGTAGACATACTTAGTTGGTGATTTGGGATAGCTTTGTATTGAGGATTTAAGTACACATATCTTATCAGGATTTCTCATATTTATGGGCATAACTATGTATTACGATTTCAAGTAGAAACATGTCATTAAGATTTCATACATATGTATAGATATCACAACTAGATTCCTTAGAATGAATAATATCCAGGAGTCAAGTACAATGTAAGAATATGGATTTGGAAATGTTAAGACATGGTCCATTTTGCTAAATAAATGTACTTTTCAGACTTGAATGTATTGTAAATTGAGTTATGATGATAATATGAATTATGATGTATTAAGTTATGATTATGCTTGAAGATAAATTTATAAGATTCCTATCTTAATGTTTAAGTCAGAAAAGGTAAGCTCATATGTAAACATTAAGATTCAGGGTAAGATCATAATTAATAAGATCTTATAAAGGTTAAATCATCGTGTTAGAATTCATATTTTTATATACTTTATATTTAAGCTACTTTCATAAACTTGACTTAAGATGCTTTGTATACTCAGTATTTCTATATTCAATTTAGATTCTTTCTCTTAAGTCTTTGAACTCATTTATCACATACTTATTGTCAAAAAGTAAGTAAGTCATTATATTCAATAAGAGTATTAGAATAAAGTTTATCTAGATAATAAGAATACCACATCTAGATTCAGACTTAGACTACTCATTGTGTGAGTAGCTAGATATTGAATAAAAATATATGAGAAGGGTTTTAGACCTAAACTCAATTATGTAGTAATTGAGATCCATATTCACATTCAATAATAAATTCAGTTCAGAATTTAAGAGCAGAGATTCAGATTCAGAATTCATTACATGTTCAGTACTCAGTTTCAGATAAGTTCAGATTCAGAGTTTAGTAAGACAAGACTTAAGATAGTTAATTCAAAACCTTCACATAATAAATTATATAATAAGTCCTCACCAGAGAGTCCTGGGATGATTCAGAGGGCGCATTGCGCCAGACACTACGGGTGTCACAGAGGGCATGTTATGCCAACAGAGGGTGCGTTGCACCATAGAGGACACTTCGGTGTCAATAGAGGGCACGTTGTGCCAACAGAGGGTGCTTTGCACCATAGAGGACACTTTGGTGTCAACAGAGGGCACGTTGTGCCAACAGAGGGTGCTTTAGACCATAGAGGACACTTCAGTGTCAACAGAGGATGACTTATTATATAATGGCAGCCACATTTAGATAAAATTTGTAAGTAAAAGATACATTAGGCTAGAGCATGCCCATAATCTCACCCATAAGTATGATGAGAGGGAACTAGATAAGATAACTATGACCCATGCACGGTGGTGTAGGTCTTGAGATCAATGTACTAGGGTACATGTTTCTAGAGAATGATAAGGTAGAAAGATAAGAATTAAGATTAAGTAATAAGAGAGAACATGTTATAGATTTTACTCAGAGTTTGATGTTAGTTTCTTATTTATAAAATCCAATTTCAATTCTTTAGAAATGTATATTTTAGAATACTCATGCCACTTACTCTAACAACTATTATTTTCCCAATGCATGGCTGGGGATGCGATGTCCGTAGGTTTTGGAGCAGCCTAGGATTAAAGGAACAAGGAAAGGTCTAGGAGATTTCCAAGCTTGCCTAGTGGGGTGCCAACTACCGAGACGGTCCAAAGTTTAGACATCTCTTTTTATGCATAGTATTGTTACCGGAGTATATTAGATGAGTTGTAATTTTTCTTTTATCAAGGACTATGTATGAATCGATTTTACTCAATGCAAAGTGTTTCATTTGCTTTTATTGCAATGATTATCATGTTTGTGACACTCCCAAAAAAAAACCGCTTCCGCTCATGTGTTATGAAAATCTGGGTGTTATAATATGGTATCAGAGCAATTTGGTAAATGGCCACTAGGAAAATATGATTCTCATAGTCACCCTAGGGTGAAGATAGGATAATAGGGTTTAGGGATAGATTCCCAAAGAAAGATACAATGACCTAGAATGACTAAGATTTTTCACCTTAGAAGAAATAGCGATGTCATAGATAGATGTTTACCTATTCTAGGTCTCAAGTTTCAACCTAACCCTAGATAATGACGTTGCTCCTCCATTCTCAATGGTTATGGCCATCCAATTGATAATTGAATAGGACTGTCATAAGCACTAGACTTTGATGCATCTCTCATTTGTTACTGGTCAATGTGGTATGGGACACATGCATTAGTAGGTTAGTGAGAGATAGCATGTCTGGATCTCAAATCTCTGGGTATGTGCTTGATCACCACATATCTAGAAATGTAGGAGGTACCTAGAAGACCTAAGGTTAGACGATCAACTATACCTAATGTTAGAAATTCATGACATGTTTGAGGTAGATACCTGAAGGATAGTGCCAAGTTTGGGGTAACAAACCCTACACATGAGTTGAGCAGTAGACCAAGATAAAGATTAATTCTCACATAAATATTTATGAAATACATTACATATAACTTTTCATGCAAAAAAAATTGAACATAAGTGTACCTTAATATGTTGACTATCAATGAATGAAGAGGTCAACAGAACCCTAAGGTGGGTAGTAACCTAGAAAAATTTCTAGGATGAAATTTGTAAAAGGTGGGTAGAATTGTAACATCCCAAATTTACAAAAAGGACTCAATTTAAAATAAGGCTAAAGTATGTACTCAAATGCAAATTTATAAAACTCGAGGGTATTTTATGAAAATTGTCTATACAACATAATGTAGGTGTATATCTAAGTGATTAATTGGTCTTATGACTATATGAGATGATAGTGTCACGATCCCCAAGGCATATGTATATAGTATACTCTTATTTCAAAGAGGAATAATGTGTAATAATGGGAATATTAAACTAAGACAAGATTTAATTATAACATGATTTACAGAAGCTTGATTGGTTTCAAATTTTAAAGGACTTTTTGAGTGCTTATAACAAGATCCAATGACAAGATAATTACCTATACACAATAATAGTCATATGGTTTAATTTTAGTCAACTTCAAATAATCTTACATGTTTTAATGGATTTTAGGAAGAAAGCGGGTTCATTTACCTAGGTTTGACTTAGATATATAAATTATACAATTGATTTATCAAGTTCACCTAGGTGAGTTGAGTTAATGGCAATCCAATTTGCCATGCAATTTTTTGAGCCATTTTCTCTACTTCTAGTATATGCGGACCTGCATCCACCGTTAGATTTATCTCCCTCATAGGAGAATGACTCCAAGATGAATAAGGAATCAAGTTCCCAATCCCGATCACCTTTGAATTCCTCATAATCTGGTGGATAATATTGGAAACTAGGGGTACCATCATCACCATGACTCCCTCTTGGTCATTTTAAGCCTAGTCACGAACCCTAGTTCTATCCCCTTTTGGGAAACACCCGAGAGCACCACCATCCTTCTCTGAGGCGGTCCCTTCTAGACTTCCAATGGACTAAAGCCAATGTGAGGGAAACTTCTGGAAGACTCGTGGAGTTCATGCCTTCTTTCTCTATCCCTCCATCTGTATCGTTGAACCCCCTTAGCCCTAAATCCTGGATACGATCATCTTCCCCCTTGGGGTCATTGTGAAGCCACTCACAACAGTCAATGTATCAGCCATACTACCCTCAAACCTAGAGCTACCAGAGCCCTCGACCGCTCACCGAGAAGGATCGAAAGATGACGAGTAGCAAAGGGACCGTGGACGGGCGTTGCCCCCCAAGCTTCCTATGTCCTTCTACCACAACCCCAGGTTAGGTACCAGAATCAACACAAAGGCACCCGTGTCCTACCACTGTTTGACGAGGACTCAAAGAGGCAGGTATGTTTCCAGCTACAACAGGAGGGAGGCACCTTAGAGGATGGATTGTCTTGGTGAACCAAAGGTGGCCGGTGAGCCACTACTTCTCTCGCCCAAACGCTGATGTCGGATACTCTATAAAATAGAGGAAATATAGCAGGCGCTCCCCATCCATGCGCGACTGAGAACGAGGGGATCTCAGGTCAAGCGGATCCCACCCAAGACGGATCCTTCCCAGATCCAATAAAACCCAACAAAAGGTAATTTATTGTTTAAATCATATCTTGTGACCTGTAAGCCCATTTTGAATGAATAAGGTACCTATGTGAAGCTATCAGAGTATAGAATTCTACAAAAATATTATATCCAAGATTTGATGCTTATAGTGGACAAGTAATCATATTAGAATCAATACATGTCACTTTTTGTAGATCGACCAAATTAATGTCATATATCGAAGGATAATTATCAAAGTGCTTATTAGACCCCTGAAGATGTATACTATTGATAATATATATCTGATCATGTTTCATGTTGAAATATAACATAGTGTATGCCTGACCACCCGATCAGGGGTGGTAACCCTAATCTAAGTCAAGAAAATGACATGGTGATAAGTAAATGCCCTAAACATCATCATATGATTAGTTGAACATATGAAATATGTTTATACTCTATTAGACAGTATACAAGTGTAAGTAGAATGAGACTAGGTATGTTCACACACACACACATCTAAGATGAAACATAAACCCTAATTTGACCTACGATGTATGGGATTTGGGTTTATTGGATATTCGTAAGATGTTCATGACTTTTTCAGGTATTAGGATTTTGATTCAAGGATTAGGACCTTAAATTCATGTTTTCTCTATCTCAGGTAAGTGGTCCGTGCCCATGAGTACTCATGTTTTAAGTTCAGTATGTTTACATGTCTCCTGGTAAGACTTTCATAATTTATATGGTTCAATGTTCTAAGATTTTAATGCAAATAAGGATATTCTCATATCTCTATCATTATGTAAGTTCAGATACCCAAAATCTCAAATAAATACATGTTGCTCAAAATAGTTGTGACCCATGGACCAAGTCCATGAGAAAATTAAAGAATCATGTTCCTACAAGATTTCTTAGAAATGTTTGAAATTAATGAATAAGATTGTAAGATAAGATATGCAAGTAATGTTGACATACTTAGTTGGTGATTTGGGATAGCTTTGTATTGAGGATTTAAGTACACATATGTTATCAGGATTTCTCATATTTATGGGCATAACTATGTATTATGATTTCAAGTAGAAACATGTCATTAAGATTTCATACATATGTATAGATATCACAACTAGATTCCTTAGAATGAATAATATCCAGGAGTCAAGTACAATGTAAGAATATGAATTTGGAAATGTTAAGACATGGTCCATTTTGCTAAATAAATGTACTTTTGGGACTTGAATGTATTGTAAATTGAGTTATGATGATAATATGAATTATGATGTATTAAGTTATGATTATGTTTGAAGATAAATTTATAAGATTCCTATCTTAATGTTTAAGTCAGAAAAGCTAAGCTCATATGTAAACATTAAGATTCAGGGTAAGATCATAATTAGTAAGATCTTATAAAGGTTAAATCATCTTGTCAGAATTCATATTTTTATATACTTTATATTTAAGCTACTTTCATAAACTTGACTTAAGATGCTTTGTATACTTAGTATTTCTATATTCAATTTAGATTCTTTCTCTTAAGTCTTTGAACTCATTTATCACATATTTATTGTCAAAAAGTAAGTAAGTCATTATATTCAATAAGAGTATTAGAATAAAGTTTATCTAGATAATAAGAATACCACAGCTAGATTCAGACTTAGACTACTCATTGTGTGAGTAGCTAGATATTGAATAAAAATATATGAGAAGGGTTTTAGACCTAAACTCAATTATGTAGTAATTGAGATCCATATTCACATTCAGTAATAGATTCAGTTCAGAATTTAAGAGCAGAGATTTAGATTCAAAATTCAGTACATGTTCAATACTCAGTTTCAGATAAGTTCAGATTCAGAGTTTAGTAAGACAAGATTTAAGATAGTTAATTCAAAACCTTCACATAATAAATTATATAATAAGTCCTCACCAGAGAGTCCCAGGATGATTCAGAGGGCACATTGCGCCAGACACTGCGGGTGTCACAGAGGGCATGTTATGCCAACAGAGGGTGCGTTGCACTATAGAGGACACTTCAATGTCAATAGAGGGCACGTTGTGCCAACAGAGGGTGCTTTGCACCATAGAGGACACTTTGGTGTCAACAGAGGGCACGTTGTGCCAACAGAGGGTGCTTTAGACCATAGAGGACACTTCAGTGTCAACAGAGGATGACTTATTGTATAATGGCAGCCACATTTAGATAAAATTTGTAAGTAAAAGATACATTAGGCTAGAGCATGCCCATAATCTCACCCATAAGTATGATGAGAGGGAACTAGATAAGATAACTATGACCCATGCACGGTGGTGTAGGTCTTGAGATCCATGTACTAGGGTACATGTTTCCAGAGAATGATAAGGTAGAAAGATAAGAATTAAGATTAAGTAATAAGAGAGAACATGTTATAGATTTTACTCAGAGTTTGATGTTAGTTTCTTATTTATAAAATCCAATTTCAATTCTTTAGCAATGTATATTTTAGAATACTCATGCCACTTACTCTAACAACTATTATTTTCCCAATGCATGGCTGGGGATGCGATGTCCGTAGGTTTTGGAGCAGCCTAGGATTAAAGGAACAAGGAAAGATCTAGGAGATTTCTAAGCTTGCCTAGTGGGGTGCCAACTACCGAGACGGTCCAAAGTTTAGACATCTCTTTTTATGCATAGTCTTGTTACCAGAGTATATTAGACGAGTTGTAGTTTTTCTTTTATCAAGGACTATGTATGAATCAGTTTTACTCAATGCAAAGTGTTTCATTTGCTTTTATTGCAATGATTATCATGTTTGTGACACTCCCAGAAAAAAACCCGCTTCCGCTCATGTGTTATGAAAATCTGGGTGTTATAATATGGTATCAGAGCAATTTGGTAAATGGCCACTAGGAAAATATGATTCTCATAGTCACCCTAGGGTGAAGATAGGATAATAGGGTTTAGGGATAGATTCCCAAAGAAAGATACAATGACCTAGAATGACTAAGAATTTTCACCTTAGAAGAAATAGCGATGTCATAGATAGATGTTTACCTATTCTAGGTCTCAAGTTTCAACCTAACCCTAGATAATGATGTTGCTCCTCCATTCTCAATGCTTATGGCCATCCAATTGATAATTGAATAGGAATGTCATAAGCACTAGACTTTGATGCATCTCTCATTTGTTACTGGTCCATGTGGTATGGGACACATGCATTAGTAGGTTAGTGAGAGATAGCATGTCTGGATCTCACATCTCTGGGTATGTGCTTGATTACCACATATCTAGAAATGTAGGAGGTACCTGGAAGACCTAAGGTTAGACGATCAACTATACCTAATGTTAGAAATTCATGACATGTTTGAGGTAGATACCTGAAGGATAGTGCCAAGTTTGGGGTAACAAACCCTACACATGAGTTGAGCAGTAGACCAAGATAAAGATTAATTCTCACATAAATATTTATGAAATACATTACATATAACTTTTCATGCAAAAAAAATTGAACATAAGTGTACCTTAATATGTTGACTGTCAATGAATGAAGAGGTCAGCAGAACCCTAAGGTGGGTAGTAGCCTAGAAAAATTTTGAGGATGAAATTTGTAAAAGGTGGGTAGAATTGTAACATCCCAAATTTACAAAAAGGACTCAATTTAAAATAAGGCTAAAGTACGTACTCAAATGCAAATTTATAAAACTCGAGGGTATTTTATGAAAATTGTCTATACAACATAATGTATGTGTATATCTAAGTGATTAATTGGTCTTATGACTATATGAGATGATAGTGTCACGATCCCCAAGGCATATGTATATAGTATACTCTTATTTCAAAGTGGAATAATGTGTAATAATGGGAATATTAAACTAAGACAAGATTTAATTATAACATGATTTACAAAAGCTTGATTGGTTTCAAATTTTAAAGGACTTTTTGAGTGCTTATAACAAGATCCAATGACAAGATAATTACCTATACACAATAATAGTCATATGGTTTAATTTTAGTCAACTTCAAATAATCTTACATGTTTTAATGGATTTTAGGAAGAAAGCGGGTTCATTTACCAAGGTTTGACTTAGATATATAAATTATACAATTGATTTATCAAGTTCACCTAGGTGAGTTGAGTTAATGGCAATCCAATTTGCCATGCAATTTTCTGAGCCATTTTCTCTACTTCTAGTATATGCGGACCTGCATCCACTGTTAGATTTATCTCCCTCATAGGAGAATGACTCCAAGATGAATAAGGAATCAAGTTCCCAATCCCGATCACCTTTGAATTCCTCATAATCTGGTGGATAATATTGGAAACTAGGGGTACCATCATCACCATGACTCCTTCTTGGTTCTTTTAAGCCTAGTCACGAACCCTAGTTCTATCCCCTTTTGGGAAACACCCGAGTGCACCACCATCCTTCTCTGAGGCGGTCCCTTGTAGACTTCCAATGGACTAAAGCCAATGTGAGGGAAACTTCTGGAAGCCTCGTGGAGTTCATGCCTTCTTTCTCTAGCCCTCCATCTGTATCGTTGAACCCCCTTAGCCCTAAAGCCTGGATGCGATCATCTTCCCCCTTGGGGATATTGTGAAGCCACTCACAACAGTCAATGTATCAGCCATACTACCCTCAAACCTAGAGCTACCAGAGCCCTCGACCGCTCACCGAGCAGGATCGAAAGATGACGAGTAGCAAAGGGACCGTGGACGGGCATTGCCCCCAAGCTTCCTATGTCCTTCAAACGCAGCCCCAGGTCAGGTACCAGAATCAACACAAAGGTACCCATGTCCTACCACTGCTCGACGAGGACTCAAAGAGGCTGGTATGTTTCCAGCTACAACAGGAGGGAGGCACCTTAGAGGATGGCTTGTTTTGGTGAACCAAAGGTGGTCGGTGAGCCACTACTTCTCTCGCCCAAACGCTGATGTCGGATACTCTATAAAATAGAGGAAATAGAGAAGGCGCTCCCCATCCATGCGCGACTGAGAATGAGGGGATCTCAGGTCAAGCGGATCCCGCCCAAGACGGATCCTTCCCAGATCCAATAAAACCCAACAAAAGGTAATTTATTGTTTAAATCATATCTTGTGACCTGTAAGCCCATTTTGAATGAACAAGGTACCTATGTGAAGCTATTAGAGTATAGAATTCTACAAAAATATTATATCCAAGATTTGATGCTTATAGTGTACAAGTAATCATATTAGAATCAACACATGTCACTTTTTGTAGATCGACCAAATTAATGTCATATATCGAAGGATAATTATCAAAGTGCTTATTAGACCACTGACGATGTATATTGTTGATAATATATATCTGATCATGTTTCATGTTGAAATATAACATAGTGTATGCCTGACCACCCGATCAGGGGTGGTAACCCTAATCTAAGTCAAGAAAATGACATGGTGATAAGTAAATGCCCTAAACATCATCATATGATTAGTTGAACATATGAAATATGTGTATACTCTATTAGATAGTATACAAGTGTAAGTATAATGAGACTAGGTATGTTCACACACACATCTAAGATGAAACATAAACCCTAATTTGACCTACGAGGTATGGGATTTGGGTTTATTGGATATTCATAAGATGTTCATGGCTTTTTTAGGTATTAGGATTTTGATTCAAGGATTAAGACCTTAAATTCATGTTTTCTCTATCTCAGGTAAGTGGTCCATGCCCATGAGTACTCATGTTTTAAGTTCAGTATGTTTACATGTCTCCTGGTAAGACTTTCATAATTTATATGGTTCAATGTTCTAAGATTTTAATGCAAATAAGGATATTTTCATATCTCTATCATTATGTAAGTTCAAATACCCAAAATATCAAATAGATACATGTTGCTCAAAATAGTTGTGACCCATGGACCAAGTCCATGTGAAAATTAAAGAATCATGTTCCTACAAGATTTCTTAGAAATGTTTGAAATTAATGAATAAGATTGTAAGATAAGATATGCAAGTAATGTAGACATACTTAGTTGGTGATTTGGGATAGCTTTGTATTGAGGATTTAAGTACACATATGTTATCAGGATTTCTCATATTTATGGGCATAATTATGTATTACGATTTCAAGTAGAAACACGTCATTAAGATTTCATACATATGTATAAATATCACAACTAGATTCCTTAGAATATATAATATCCAGGAGTCAAGTACAATGTAAGAATATGAATTTGGAAATGTTAAGACATGGTCCATTTTGCTAAATAAATGTACTTTTGGGACTTGAATGTATTGTAAATTGAGTTATGATAATAATATGAATTATGATGTATTAAGTTATGATTATGTTTGAAGATAAATTAATAAGATTCCTATCTTAATGTTTAAGTCAGAAAAGGTAAGCTCATATGTAAACATTAAGATTCAGGGTAAGATCATAATTAATAAGATGTTATAAAGGTTAAATCATCTTGTCAGAATTCATGTTTTTATATACTTTATATTTAAGCTACTTTCATAAACTTGACTTAAGATGCTTTGTATACTTAGTATTTCTATATTCAATTTAGATTCTTTCTCTTAAGTCTTTGAACTCATTTATCACATATTTATTGTCAAAAAATAAGTAAGTCATTATATTCAATAAGAGTATTAGAATAAAGTTTATCTAGATAATAAGAATACCACATCTAGATTCAGACTTAGACTACTCATTATGTGAGTAGCTAGATATTGAATAAAAATATATGAGAAGGGTTTTAGACCTAAACTCAATTATGTAGTAATTGAGATCCATATTCACATTCAGTAATAGATTTAGTTCAGAATTTAAGAGCAGAGATTCAGATTCAGAATTCAGTACATGTTCAGTACTCAGTTTTAGATAAGTTCAGATTCAGAGTTTAGTAAGACAAGACTTAAGATAGTTAATTCTAAACCTTCACATAATAAATTATATAATAAGTCCTCATCAGAGAGTCCTGGGATGATTCAGAGGACGCATTGCGCCAGACACTGCGGGTGTCACATAGGGCATGTTATGCCAACAGAGGGTGCGTTGCACCATAGAGGACACTTCGGTGTCAATAGAGGGCACATTGTGCCAACAGAGGGTGCTTTGCACCATAGAGGACACTTTGGTGTCAACAGAGGGCACGTTGTGCCAACAGAGGGTGCTTTAGACCATAGAGGACACTTCAGTGTCAACAGAGGATGACTTATTGTATAATGGCAGCCACATTTAGATAAAATTTGTAAGTAAAAGATACATTAGGCTAGAGCATGACCATAATCTCACCCATAAGTATGCTGAGAGGGAACTAGATAAGATAACTATGACCCATGCACGGTGGTGTAGGTCTTGAGATCCATGTACTAGGGTACATGTTTCTAGAGAATGATAAGGTAGAAAGATAAGAATTAAGATTAAGTAATAAGAGAGAACATGTTATAGATTTTACTCAGAGTTTGATGTTAGTTTCTTATTTATAATATCCAATTTCAATTCTTTAGCAATTCATATTTTAGAATACTCATGCCACTTACTCTAACAACTATTATTTTCCCAATGCATGGCTGGGGATGCGATGTCCGTAGGTTTTGGAGTAGCCTAGGATTAAAGGAACAAGGAAAGGTCTAGGAGATTTCCAAGCTTGCCTAGTGGGGTGCCAACTACCGAGACGGTCCAAAGTTTAGACATCTCTTTTTATGCATAGTATTGTTACCAGAGTATATTAGATGAGTTGTAGTTTTTCTTTTATCAAGGACTATGTATGAATCGGTTTTACTCAATGCAAAGTGTTTCATTTGCTTTTATTGCAATGATTATCATGTTTGTGACACTCCCAGAAAAAGAAACTGCTTCCTCTCATGTGTTATGAAAATCTGGGTGTTATAATATGGTATCAGAGCAATTTGGTAAATGGCCACTAGGAAAATATGATTCTCATAGTCACCCTAGGGTGAAGATAGGATAATAGGGTTTAGGGATAGATTCCCAAAGAAAGATACAATGACCTAGAATTAATATTATATCCAAGATTTGATGCTTATAGTGGACAAGTAATCATATTAGAATCAATACATGTCACTTTTTGTAGATCGACCAAATTAATGTCATATATCGAAGGATAATTATCAAAGTGCTTATTAGACCCCTGACAATGTATACTGTTGATAATATATATCTGATCATGTTTCATGTTGAAATATAACATAGTGTATGCCTGACCACCCGATCAGGGGTGGTAACCCTAATCTAAGTCAAGAAAATGACATGGTGATAAGTAAATGCCCTAAACATCATCATATGATTAGTTGAACATACGAAATATGTTAGTACTCTATGAGACAGTATACAAGTGTAAGTAGAATGAGACTAGGTATGTTCACACACACACATCTAAGATGAAACATGAACCCTAATTTAACCTACGAGGTATGGGATTTGGGTTTATTAGATATTCATAAGATGTTCATGACTTTTTCAGGAATTAGGATTTTTATTCAAGGATTCAAGACCTTAAATTCATGTTTTCTCTATCTCAGGTAAGTGGTCCATGCCCATGAGTACTCATGTTTTAAGTTCAGTATGTTTACATGTCTCCTGATAAGACTTTCATAATTTATATGGTTCAATTTTCTCAGATTTTAATGCAAACAAGGATATTCTCATATCTCTATCATTATGTAAGTTCAGATACCCAAAATCTCAAAAAGATGTATGTTGCTCAAAATAGTTGTGACCCATGGACCAAGTCCATGAGAAAATTAAAGAATCATGTTCTTACAAGATTTCTTAGAAATGTTTGAAATTAATGAATGAGACTGTAAGATAAGATATGCAAGTAATGTAGACATACTTAGTTGGTGATTTGGGATAGCTTTGTATTGAGAATTTAAGTACACATATGTTATCAGGATTTCTCATATTTATAGGCATAACTATGTAGAAACATGCCATTAAGATTTCATACATATGTGTAGATATCACAACTAGATTCCTTAGAATGAATAATATCCAAGAGTCAAGTACAATGTAAGAATATGAATTTGGAAATGTTAAGATAGGTCCATTTTGCTAAATAAATGTACTTTTGGAACCTGAATGTATTGTAAATTGAGTTATGATGATAATATGAATTATGATATATTAAGTTATGATTATGTTTGAAGATAAGATTTTATAAGATTCCTATCTTAATGTTTAAGTCAGAAAAGGTAAGCTCATATGTAAACATTAAGATTCAGGGTAAGATCATAATTAATAAGATCTTATAAAGGTTAAATCATCTTGTCAGAATTCATGTTTTTATATACTTTATATTTAAGCTACTTTCATAAACTTGACTTAAGATGCTTTGTATACTTAGTATTTCTATATTCAATTTAGATTCTTTCTCTTAAGTCTTTGAACTCATTTATCATCAAAAAGTAAGTAAGTCATTATATTCAATAAGAGTATCAGAATAATGTTTATCTAGATAATAAGAATATCATATTTAGATTCAGACTTAGACTACTCATTGTGTGAGTAGCTAGATATTGAATAAAAATATATGAGAAGGGTTTTAGACCTAAACTCAATTATGTAGTAATTTAGATCCATATTCACATTCAGTAATAGATTCAATTCAAAATTTAAGAGTAGAGATTCAAATTCAGAATTCAGTACAAGTTCAGTACTCAGTTTCAGATAAGTTCAAATTCAGAGTTTAGTAAGACTAGACTTAGGATAATTAATTTAAAACCTTCACATAATACATTATATAATAAGTCCTCACCAGAGAGTCCTGGGACGATTCAAAGGGCACATTGCGCCAGACACTGTGGGTGTCACAGATGGCATGTTATGCGAAAAGAGGGTGTGTTACACCATAGCGGACACTTCAGTGTCAATAGAGGGCACATTGTGCCAATAGATGGTGCTTTGCACCATATAGGACACTTCAATGTCAACAGTGGGCACGTTGTGGCTACAGAGGGTGCTTTGCACCATAGAGGAAACTTCAGTGTCAACAGAGGAGGACTTATTGTATAATTGTGGCCATATTCAGATAAAATTTGTAAGTAAAAGATACATTAGGCTAGAGCATGCCCATAATCTCATTCATAAGTATGATGAAAGGGAATTAGATAAGATAACTACAACCCATGCACGGTGGTGTAGGTCTTGAGATCCATGTACCAGGGTACATGTTTCCAGATAATGATAAGGTAGATAGATAAGAATTATGATTAAGAAATAAGAGAGAACATGTTACATATTTTACTCAGAGTTTGATGTTAGTTTCTTGTTTATAAAATCCAATTTCAATTCTTTAGTAATGTATATTTTAGAATATTCATGCCATTTACTCTAACGACTATTATTTTCCCAATGCATGGTTGGGGACGCGATGTCCATAGGTTTTGGAGCAGCCGAGGATTAAAGGAACAAGGGAAGGTCTAGGAGATTTCCAAGCTTGCCTAGTGGGGTGCCATCTACCGAGACGGTCCAGAGTTTAGATATCTCTTTTTATGCATAGTCTTGTTACCAGAGTATATTAGATGAGTTGTAGTTTTTCTTTTATCATGACTATGTATGAATCAGTTTTACTCAATGCAAAGTGTTTCATTTGCTTTTATTGCAATGATTATCATGTTTGTGACACTCTTAAAAAATATCGCTTCCGCTCATGTGTTATGAAAATCTAGGTGTTACAACATGTGTGTTGTAATTTTTAGATAGTTGGGACATACACCTGAGAGAGTTTGCCTATAATAATAGCTATCAGAGGAACATCGATATGGCACCATATGAAGAGTTGTATGGGAGATGTTGTAGATCTCTGTTGTGTTGGTACAAGATGGGAGAATGTTAACTTCTAGGTCTTGAGATGGCACAACAAATGATAGAAAAGATCAAAGTGATTCAGAAACAACTAAAGGAAACACAAGACATACATAAGTCTTATGCTGATAACCGTTGTAGACCTTTAGAGTTCCAAGTGGGAGACATGATGTACCTTAAAGTCTCTCCTTGGGAAGGAGTTATAAGGTTTGGGAAGAAGGGTAAGTTAGCTCCCAAATATATGGGACCTTACCATGTGGTTGCACGTGTTGGGAAGGTGGCTTATAAGCTAGAGTTGCCCCCTGAATTACACAAGTTACATAATGCATTTCATGCCTCTATGTTGAGGAAGTGTCACCCTGATACAGAGTTGACTCTTGCACCTATTGAAGTGGAGATTGATAGCGACATGTCTTATGCGGAAGGTCCTGTTCTGATCATGGATAAAAGGATCAAGAAGTTGAATACGAAGGACATTGTGTTAGTTAAAATTTTATGGAATCATCGTGGCATAGAGGAAACCACGTGGGAGCTTGAGGATGAGATGCCAAAGAAGTATCCATCTCTTTTTGTGTAGGATTTCAGGGGTGAAATCCCTATTAGAAATTTATGGTTGTAAGGCCCTTGACCTAACTTTATGCTTGATTGTGTTTACCTTATATACTGTGATGCTTAAACCTTAGTCTAAACTCTTGGGATGTTTTAATAACATGTGACATGCTTGTATTTTCATTTTAGTCCAATTTGATTGATGTTTGAGCTATCTTTGCTATATATGTACTTGCTTTGGACCATGTTGTAATTTACCCATAAGTGAGTGTTATCTTGCAAATTGCCACATTTTGAGAATGCTTCTTATGCTTTAGCACCATGAGAGAGAAAATTATAATATGGGTGCCTTGTTTGAATCATGGTCTGTGATGTAACATCTTATGGTCACTATGCTAGGGTTTGAGTGTTGTGACCACTACCCCACTTTTGGGTAAGGGTAGTGACCGCAACACATGCTCAATGAAGTATGGTCTCGACTGAGATGACCTAGAGATGTGTTGGTTAAGACAATTTGCCCTCTTGTGAAGAGTCTCGACCATGTATATGGTGTTTGAGGGTTTGGTCGAGTCCAAGTATACGGAGGTGTCTCGACCGAGACTAGGTAGTAGCCGACCTAGAAGGTCGCTACACTTTTTCTGGATAAACATAAACTTTTTCATATATGCATGTGAGTGGATATAAGGCTGTTTGCTTGGAGGGCATGTGTCCTTTGATAGTCTATTATGTTGACACCTCATAAACCTCTACTTCCCTCCTCCTTTGGGTATATAAACCCTTCTCTTCACTTGCAAGCAACTCTTTCGACCCTACTCTCTTCCTACTTCCTTGTGATCGTTCTTGGAGATTCAATAGAATAAGAGTCTGATCTTAAAGCCTTAGTGGCCGATCAAACTTACATGTTGAAGATCTTGTGCTTGATCAAATCCTTGGTGGTGATTTTTAGAGATTCTTTTCTTGGTAAGTGGTCTTAACTCTTGATCACATTTTCCCTCTTTTAAAATCCCCATCATATTCTTCCTCCTTGGCCGTAGACTGTGGATCATCCATGGTGGCTTTCTTGAGAAGAAACTCCTCTTCACAAAAGCCTTAGACTATGTTTTGACATGGTGGTAACTAGTGAGAGGAAGTTTTCATCTCTTTCTCTTTTCTCCCTTGGTTAGGACTAGGGTTGTTTTCCCTCTTTCTTGAGCTCTCTTGTGACCAAGGCTTTCTTCTCTTTTGAGGTGATCCTTTGGCCGAAGTGTTGGAGTTTGGTTGGAGTTCTTGGAGCTTGTGATCTTGAGATATTAATTCTCTCTAAATTAGGCGGGTTATATAACTTTTTCCTACATATATTGTGTGCATCCTAAACTTGATCATAAGTTGTTGTTCTATCTATTAAAAACATGTTCTTTATGATAGAAGAAATATTATGTTTTAGGTTTTATAATTTGAAGGATTCTTGAGAAGATTATTCTTGTTATAAACCCTAAAATTATAGTACACAATTTTGTGTTGATTGGGAGATGGGTGTGTTTTTATGGATCCCTCTCTATGGTACTGTAATATCTTATTTATGATTCATTTATCTTGATTAATAGAAGTTTTGATGATGTTTTCATGCATAAGAAATCTCATTTCTATTCCCATAATCATGATCTTCAAAGTGACCTTCTATGACCCATGTTTTAGGGTTTGATGATCATCATTGTATGGAAAATTACTCTTGTTGACGTTGGGTAATCCTGCTTTCCAATCTTCTATTTCAACCAAGTTTGAACCTATCATGGGAATTAGGCACATGACTAGCTCAAGGACATAACACCCCTTGGTCTTCCATCCCGATCGACACCCTTGTAGTTGGTGGTTTCGATTGCAATACCTTAAACCCTAAAAAGGTGGTCGGTACACCTTACTGGTCATGACACAGTGTTTCTTCTTGGTCACTTAGCTTGTTGGTTGATGTTATGGTTGAGATGATGAGTTGTGATGATCAAAAACCTTCCAGATTGTGTCTTGGTTGTAACAGGTTAAGGTGAAGTTGGTTTCGGTCGTAACACACCAAGAGTAGATGGTTGATGCACCTTTATATGGTAGAGGGTGTAACACTATGTTGCATGTGTCTCGGTCGTGACACCTTGGTAGAGTCATGATGGAAACAACATGCCTAGGAGATGTCATGGTAGTAATAATTTGAGGTTGAGATGGTTTCGATCATAACAACATTTTGTTGTGTCTCGGTCATGACAAATCTTGTTGTGTGAGGGGTCGAGACACAGACCCATGTGTTGTAAGTGGTTGAGACACCTATAAATATGCACATACATGGTCAATACATAGTGTAATGGTCTACATAAGGTGATGTGAATATGAATGGCTAATCATAAACAATAATGCTTAACCCTAGTTGCTATGACCACATCTGAGCTTAATTGGTAAACTAGGGTTTACCTGGATGATTATATGCTTAATTTGATTGATCATGACTAAAATATAATTAATGATGATAATTCAATTATTATGTTTTAAACCTAATAAGAATGCTAAGTGTTCTATTATTTGAGAAATTAGGGTTTGAGAAATATAAACCCTAGTTGGCTGAAATTAGGGTTTTGACGGTACATGGGTATGGTATTTGATCAGGATAACAGTGTGGTAAATGATTTTTCATTTTTATACAAATTTTGTATTAGATTTAATTTTGTATATGATATGGATAACTCAATAATGCATATTGGAGAAAAATTTCAGAATATTTGAGTGTTGTTTTAATGTGGTTCTCGGTCGAACTATACTTCGACCAAAATGCTGACAGAGTGCTTTTCAGTAGTGTAGCGTTTTATTTTTAATTATTTATTGGTAACTCCAAATGATCTGAAATTTTAATTGGAGATCTAAAACTCAATCATAAACAAAATGTAAAATTTTCATTATTTTTTGTTGCATTTAGACCTTATCAGTAGACGAATTACAATAACTGACATTTCTGTAGAATTCTGGATAGAAGTGCACTATTCGATTTTTACTTATTTAATGGAAGCTTTTAATGATCTCAAATTTTAACTAAAGATTTATAAATCAATTATACACAACATGATAAATTATAATAATTTTTGGAGAAGGTTTGATCTTTGAAATACACGAATTCACAAAAACCTTTTTATGATAGAAAAATCTGCTAAAATAAGAAAAAGTTTAGTGAGGGGTCAATGTGCAATTAACCCAAGCAGCTCAATTGCTCTATATGGTCAACCTAACACACAAGGAGCTCTCATAATTTGTGATTCAATCTAGAGAAACGAAATCCTAGAGAGAGAGAGATTTAGGGTTTGAGAGGAGAAATTGATGGAGATGCTGACCTAGGGTTTTGCGGTCTGAGGAATGATGAAATCATGTAAGTTTAGCTTCTTTGGATATAGTTTCATGGTGAATCTTCTATCACATGTCAAAATTCCATCCCTCATCTGATTTGATCCAAAATGGTATCAAAACTTCCCCTTTTCTCACTCTTTCTTCATAATCCCTCATTTTTAGGGTTTCCGAGTTGAAAGGAAGAAGAATTGGGTGAATTGCTAGGGATTTGATATGGATTTGAGATTTTCAGATATGGGATACGCTTTTAAGGTGTTTTCACACCTTAGGGTGAGTGGGAACTTCCTTTAAACAATATATTTCACGAAAATTGGTTAAATCAACCATAATATTTAATTGCTTAGTATGCGACTACAAACCATGAATTGTCTATTTGTTCTAAGTTGTTGCAAAATGATATGAAATGGATTCTTCCTTTGTTTGAATGAATTTCAGATGATAGAATCATATTAGAAATGTATACAATGCATTATAATGAGAATTCCCTAAGTATTCACAGAGGTTATAAGAGTAAACTAAAATATAAGGAATTTGTTGTATAAGTAAATAGAGAAAGTTGCTTATCTAGATCCCCTTGGTTTTAAATGATTGTTTATCTAAATTCATAGTACATATATGTCAGATACTATCTTGGATTTCATTTAAAGTGAGTAGTGTTTTTTTGGTATCTCAGTGATGAGGGTGAAACTCTAGATGCGAGAAAAGTTGGATATTTGTGAATAGATATCGTGAAATCCATTTAAAGGGATTTTCTTAACATGATAGACTTTATTTATTCAATGTTATTATTGACGCATGATATCCCAGTGAATGGCATGGAAACCCAAATTCAGCTCAGTTCCAAGGTTTCATACATATATTGATTTTATATGATTTGTTGATAGTAGTAATTATTCAGTGAATGTTTATGTCGCATGAAATATTTATGGGAGCCATGGGAATAAGTTGTTGCCTAGTGAGAGGAGAAAAGATGTGTGATGGGCTTATGAGCCATGAGAATACTTGTACATCCAGTGAAATGAATACCTTGGTTTAAGGACCTAGAGGTAATGGTTACCTATTACATAGGTAACAATGCTATGCGATGATCTAAGGGTTTGAATACCCAGATTCAATAATTATGATAATGATGTGAAGGGATGAGGATTCCCAGTAATGTAATAAGGGATTGAGATCCCAGGTATCATGTGTTGTAAAGATTTGAAAAGTACATGATAGATGTATTACACCTTTCTTTGTAGCATTTGTTGTGATTAAATGAAACCCTAAGGGTAGGGTGGTCAATGAATCAAGTATTGTGATATCAATGTTCTCAGTTATTATTAATAATTGTTGTCATGATAAGTAATTAACTCTTAATTGAGTTATGAGATGCACAACTCAAGATTTGGGTTGATATGCATGTTCTTTGAGAAATTACAGATAAGTTGCAGGTGCTATTGATGATTACTCATATGTCAAGTAATTAACTCTTATCAATGTAATGATATGATAAATTGCACGATTCTAGTATGTATGTGCCAAGTGGACATGTAATCTATTTATTTTAGAATTTTAGTCTGCTTGCATGTATAGTATGTTGATTACTCAGTATATTACAATGTTTTGAATATATTTCTCTGCGAAGTTTAGAATGATATATATGTTGTATTATAACTTCAAATAAGTAGACGCGACACCATAGAGATACTATAGTCAAGTATAAATAAGAGAAGGGTACAATGTAGAAAGACCTTTCTAGGAATAATAAAATAATATACTTAGGAGCCCCGAACACCGCAGAACCCCTATGTGAGGTCTACGCCTTAGGGGTGAAACAACCTAACCCTGGAAATGTCCAGTATACGGGAGTCAGAACGTGCTATCAGGTGGCACGGGGAACGAAGCCCTATTGGAAGTCTCGTTAAATTATAGTTTGTAGTGTCCAAAATCACCCAGAAGTCCTGGTGGCATTAGAGTACAAAAAATCCAAGAGGTGGCTTGACTCTCCGCCTGTGTGCTCAGGTTAGATGAGGATTCTAGTTTAGGCCAGAGAGTCATTTCCCTATTGCAGACCAGGAGAGAAGTCAGACTTAGCATTTCCCGGGTGTGTCCGCTAATTCTTGTATGGTGTGATCATAGTGCACTACGAGTCTTCATATGTAGAGTACACTGCATATGATCAGGGCATAATAAAATGAACGATAGGTCAAACAAGTGTGTACAATTATTCAATTATTCTTTGTATGTTTCTGAATTATTAGTTCTCTTTATGATCAATCAAGCATTTCATATATTGATTCACTCTTATATATATTTAGAGTATCTTGCCATATTTATGATTGTCAATTATTAGACTCTTTAAAGCTTACTGCTGTTATAATTGATATCAAATGCTCAAAAGTATATCTGTAATTATATCAGTGCTTTAGACTGTTTCTTTGATGTACTCATTCACTAAGCGAGTAGGCTCACCCCTCTACTCACAATTTTTTAGGGAAATCACATTAACTTGAAGAAGATATCATTACATCAGAGTAGATCTTCCACAAGAGTTAAGTGTGAGTATAGTTAAGTTCAGTTGGTCCTTGTCACTCTAGATCCTTGTAAAGAAATAAGAGAGAGTTGTAAATGATGATGTATAACATTATTCCTCTTTTAGCAATATGTGCGAATTAGCAAGTCTTGTGTGCTTAAAGTATGAGGAACATAATGAATGTTCATACATGCATTTTTACTGTTGAAATCAGATTAGAGAAATCAATGTTTAGATTCCCTTGTAAAGTTGGTTTATGTGGTTCAATGTGAGAAATAAAGAGTTTTGAAAGAGAAGAAAAAGTTAAGGGTGATATTTGTATTATGTTAAATCCTCAATTTATGCCCTAATCTCATGATTAGTGGAAATTTTGAGATTGAGGTGTAACAACTTGGTTTAGAGCTTAGGCTGAGTTGTCAGGGACCATTAAGTTAGTAAGTTAGAGTCATAAGTGTGGCAGATAGGAGATATTATGATGTTAGCTATGGGGATTTGAGTATTTGGATATCTTGGCCCGGTATCTGAGTATTTGGATCAACCAGTATCAAGCTACTATGTCTATTCTTTCATGTATACCCTGGCTAGGTATACAATGGAAGGATGGGCTAGAGAGAACCCTAGAAATATTAGGGTTAGGAACAAGATAAGTAACATGAATTAAGAGCATAAATATAAAATGAGATAGAACTTTCATTTCATATTGTTGTTTTATTGGAGATGGATAGAAATGCTCTTATATGTTTGAATTCAGATATTCAATATTTTGAAATATATATGGGTCTTTAAGATTTGTTATACACTATGCAGTTGTAACATTAATTGATTACATTCTTTATATCAAGTAGACTAGAAATGATCTTTGAATGAACTTTCCTAAGTGGATATTCTTTCCACATGTTTGAGATTAATAGGAGTTGGTTAATCTTAAGTAGCTCTTGGCTTCATGACTGTAGGTTCGGCCTGGTCTGGCTGGCAGGATGCGTTACTAGGATCTAATGACTCCTATTAAAAATATAATAAGAGTAGACTCTGGATAAATTAGACCCACATCATAGTGAGAATGTACATACACTAAGATGTTGAAATATATGGGAAAGATTAGAATAGCTAAGAATCAATTGAAACTGATGTATGAGATCCAACTTTGGGGCCTCACATTAGAAACCCTTAATTGGGAATAAAGGAACACGACATAATATTCTGATTAAGTTTAATCATTAGTATTATATGAACACTAAATATGAATTATGGAAAAGATATGAGAAAAGTATGTAAGGGCCAAGATAGTAAGAATCAATCATGAGGAATGGATTATATAATTGAGTACAATGTTTTTATGTACTCCCAAAGCAAAGGGAAAATAGAAAAAAAGAGTTAAGTATTCGATAAGTACATAGAAGTGAAGAGTCTTCATAAAAGTTAAAGTGAAGAGAACTAGATGAGCATGTAAATCATAAAACTAGGATAAGAAACTTAGTTGAAACAAAGAGAAATGTTGGAAATAATGAGCTTGATTAAGGAATGAGGGTTATGATATAATTGAGAGCATGGAATGTATACCTTTATTGTGAAGTTAATACATTCATCCTACTACCTTTAGATTCTAAGTCTCTATAGAACAACAAACTAATTTCTAAAAGAAGAACAAAAGCGTAGCTTAACCAATGAATAAGTCATACAAAGGTAGACTATATTCAAGAGGTAAAAACTTGATTAAAAGAGATACTAAGTTTGACCCATGCATGAGATGTTTGATTTAAAATGAAAGGATATGTAATGTATTAAACATGAGTTGAAACTAGTAGAGAGATTATTGATTAAGAATTTCAACTTCACATTAGTAGAAGGATAAAAAGAAATATGTGCAACATGGTATACATGATCATACACATGAATAAGCAACATTATCATCAGAGAAAAGTAGAAGTTAAAGATAAAAGGTGGAAGAGTAGTATATGGTAAGCAGATTATGGAAAGTAAGGAAGGGTTTGAAACATAGTGGAATAATATAGATTATAAAAGAAAGAGGTTAGGAGATTCAATCAAGTGCTAGTTAGTCAAGTATCCTTGTTGATAACTAATCAAACCTATATACGACAACTCTATTAATGTCATGTTTGAAGATAAGAATTCTAAGTCTCAGAACCGTCTTCTCTTCCATATATTACTTAATGAGAGAAATGTGGGAATGAAGTGATAAGAAAATGAATCATATCTGATGCATAACCACCATGGTAGAGGCATCTAGTGAATGTAATAATGACACACAATATGTTGATGAAACCCTAGAAGGGTAAATTGAGAATGTAATCTATCTGAATGGAAAATTAAGATGAAGGAAATCCAATTGATAAGATAAGGAAGACTTTAGTAAACACTTGTGATATCCAAAGTTTGAATTTCAAATTAAGGGATCAAAGTCACACCAAAATAAAGTCATGCTACTGATAAAGGCCAAACCCTAGAATGTTTAGAGTTGTAGTAATTCAAGGGTTGTCACTAGTGATTTGACCTTGAATACTAACATCTCTATAAAACAAGATCATGAAATTTGCACTATGAGAAGTAAACTAGCACTGATAGTAATCCTAGCCAATCTGAAAGGTAGATAAACAATATGGAAATGATATAGAGAAAAGGATAAGAAATAGATTTGAAATATAAGAGGTGTGATTTGAACAAAAGGAGAAATACAATATGAGTGAAGTGTGATATGAAATAAATTCTTGCAGTAATAGCAAGAATGATGAATAATCTATTCATACCTTGTATGTTTCAATTTTAGGGATGTTTAATCTACATGATTAAAATGAGAAGGATAAGTAGAAAAAAGTAAGTAGTAATGAATGAGGAGAGAGATAAGAGAAAACAATGGCTTTTAGTAATATGTGAATTTGTTTTTAGAAGTATAATTTGTTGAATGTATATTAAGGGATTGAAATTGGTTCTATGTTTGATTTCAGTGTACATGTACAAGCAATATGTTAATTTTAGGTGTCTAATAGTTGTAGTCATTCATACCAGTAATCCATCTTAGTATTGTACAATTGTTGTATGGTGATATGGTTCAAATGATGATAAAACAAATGGAGGGTTACCTTGAATACGGTAGTCTTACCTATTCACTCATATGAATAGAAGGGATGATAACAATATTTTATTGATATGTAACCCTAATGAGGTATATCTTGTTATACCTAACTTTAATATAATTAAGTGATGGTAATTGGGTATGAATAGTCCTTGAATGACTAATACAATCATGGAGTACTTTGTTACTGTTTTTGAAACCCTAGTATGCTATAACCCGATGGTTACACCTTGAATTATGTGTGGGATCATACTTGAGAATAGTATGGAATGTAATGGTAATGCTTCACCTTATGCATCCATGATCCAATGGGGGATGCCGTGAGTAGTATTGTACAATTGTTGTTGAATCTAGTCTTCCAACTCAAGACTATTTTGCTATTTGAGTAGCATAATAGTAAAAATTCAAAACAACATGGTGAACTCTCTTTTGTGATTTAGAGGTAATACTTAACAATAGTACATATTGAGTCGTATGAATTGATATAGTTGGATCAAATTATCGATGTTGAGGTAACACCTCAAGACTATGAAAATACTGAAATGGTTGTTTCTCTCTCTATCCTATGATTGATTGTGGCATAGAGAATTTGTTAGTTATCAATGATAACTATTTCAAACATGTTGTGATTTAGTAAAGGAATAAAGGACTTAATGTTGAAAACTACATTCAAGTATGAAATACAAGAATATAATGACATGTAAGATTTCAGAAGCTTAAAATAAACCTTGAATGCACTTTACTTGCATATTTATGTTTCGGGGATGGAACCTTTTTTTTGGGGGGGGGGGAGAATTGCTATGACCGCATCTGAGCTTAATTGGTAAAGTAGGGTTTACCTGGATGATTATATGCTTAATTGGATTGATCATTGCTTAAATCTAATTAATGATGGTAATTCAATTATAATGTTTTAAACCTAATAAGAATGTTAAGTGTTCTATTGTTTGATAAATTAGGGTTTGAGAAATAAAAACCCTAGTTGGCTGAAATTAGGGTTTTGAAGGTACATGAGTATATAATTTGATCAGGATAGCAGTGTGGTAAATGATTTTTCATATTTTCTACAAAATTTTCATTTAATTGAATTTTGGATAAGATATGGATAACTCAATCATGCATATTGGAGAAATTTTTTAGAATATTTGAGTATTATTTGAATGTGGTTCTCGGTCGAACTATACTTTGACCAAATGCTGACAAAGTGCTTTTTAGCAGTGTAGTGTTTTATTTTAAATTATTTATTGGTAACTCCAAATGATCTGAAATTTTAAATGGAAATCTAAAACTCAATCATAAACATGTAAAATGTTCATAATTTTTGGATGTGTTTAGACCTTATGAGCAGACGAATTACAGTAACTATCATTTCTGTAGAAGTGTGCTATTCGATTTTTAATTATTTAATGGAAGTTTGGAATGATATTAAATTTTAACTAAAGCTTTGTAACTCAATTATAAACAATATGCTAAATTATAATAATTTTTGGAGAAGGTTGGATCTCTAAAATACACGAATTCACATAAACCTTTTTATGATAGAAAAATCTGCTGAAATAAGAAAAAGTTTAGTGAGGGGTCAATGTGAAATTAACCCAAGTAGCTCAATTGCTCTATATGGTCAACATAACACACAAGGAGATCTCATAATTCATGATTCAATCTAGAGAAACAAAATCCTAGAGAGAGAGAGTTAGGGTTTGAGAGGAGAAATTGATGGAGATGTTGACCTAGGGTTTTGCGGTCCGAGGAATGATGAAATCATGTCAGTTTAGCTTCTTTGGATATAGTTTCATAGTGAATCTTCTCTCACATGTCAAAATTCCGTCCATCCTCTGATTTGATCCAAAATGGTATCAAAACTTCCCCTTTACTCACACTTTCTTCATAATCCCTCATTTTTAGGGTTTCCAAGTTGAAAGGAAGAAGAATTGGGTGAATTGCTAGGGATTTGATATGGATTTGAGATTTTCAGATATGGGATACACTTTTAAGGTGTTTTCACACTTTAGGGTGAGTGGAAACTTCCTTTAAATAGTATATTGCATGAAATTTGGTTAAATCGACCATAGTCTTTAATTGCTTAGTATGCGACTACAAACCCTGAATTGTCGATTTGTTCTAAGTTGTTGCAAAATGATATGAAATGGATTCTTCCTTTGTTTGAATGAATTTTAGATGATAAAATCATATAAGAAATGTATACAATGCATTCTAATGAGAATTCCCTAAGTATTCATAGAGGTTATAAGAGTAAATTGAAATATAAGGAATTTGTCTATGACTGAAATTTGTTGTATAAGTAAATAGGGAAAGTTGCTTATGTAGATCCCTTTGGTTTTAAATGATTGTTTATCTAAATTCGTAGTACATATATATCAGATACTATCTTGGATTTCGTTTAAAGTGAGTAGTGTTTGTTTGGTATCTCAGTGATGAGGGTGAATCCCTAGATGTGCGGAAAGTTGGGTATTTACAAATAGATATCGTGAAATCCATTTCAAGGGATTTTCTTGACATGATAGAATTTATTTATTCAATGTTATTATTGATGCATGATATCCCAGTGAATGGCATGGAAATCCAAATTCAGCTCAGTTCCAACGTTTCATACATATATTGATTTTATATGATTTGTTGATAGTAGTCTTTATTCAGTGAATGTTTATGTCGCGTGAAATCCTTATGGGAGCCATGGGAATAAGTTGTTTCCTAGTGAGAGGTGACAAGATGTGTGATGGCCTTGTGAGCCATGAGAATACTTGTACAACCAGTGAAATGAATACCTTGGTCTAAGGACCTAAAGGTAATGGTCACCTGTTACAGAGGTAACAATGCTATGTGATGATCTAAGGGTTTGAATACCCAGATCCAATAATTATGATAATGACGTGAAGGGATGAGAATTCCTAGTAATGTGATAAGGGATTGAGATCCTAGGTATCATGTGTTGTCAAGATTTGAAAAGTACGTGATAGATGTATTACACCTTTCCTTGTAGCATTTGTTGTGATTAAATGAAACCCTAAGGGTAGGGTGTTCAATGAATCAAGTATTGTGATATCAATGTTCTTAGTTATTATTAATAATTCTTGTTATGATAAGTAATTAACTCTTAATTGAGTTATGAGATGCACAACTCAAGATTTGGGTTGATATGCACGTTCTTTGAGAAATTACAGATAAGTTGCAGGTGCTATTGATGATTACTCATATGTCAAGTAATTAACTCTTATCAGTGTAATAAGATGATAACCTGCACGATTCTAGTGTGTATGTGCCAAGTGGACATGTAATCTGTTTATTTAAGAATTTTAGTCTGCCTTCATATATAGTATGTTGATTACTCAGTATATTACAATGTTTTGAATATACTGCTCTGCTAAGTTTAGAATGATATACATGTTGTATTATAACTTTAAATAAGTAGACGTGACACCATAGAGATACCAGAGTCAAGTATAAGTAAGAGAAGGGTACAATATAGAAAGAGCTTTCTAGGAATAATAAAATAATAGACTTAGTAGCCCTGAACACCGTAGAACCCCTATGTGAGGTATGTGCCTTAGGGGTGAAATGACCTAACCCTGGCAGTGTCTAGTATACGGGGGTCATAACGTGCTATCAGGTGGAACGGGGGATGAAGCCCTAGTGGAAGTCTCCTTAAATTATAGTTTGTAGTGTCCAACATCAACCAGAAGTCCTGGTGGGACTAGAGTACAAAAAATCCAAGAGGTGGCTTGACTCTCCGCCTGTGTGCTTAGGTTAGATGAGGAGTACAATTTAGGCCATCGAGTCATTTCCCTATTGCAGACCAGGAGAGTAGTCAGACTTAGCATTTCCCAGGTGTGTTCGCTAAGTCTTGTATGGTGTGATCGTAGTGCACTACGAGTCTTCATATGTATCGTACACTACATATGATTAGGGCATAATAAAATGAATGATAGGTCAAACAAGTGTGTATGGTTATTCAATTATTCTTTGTATGTTTCTAAATTATTAGTTCTCTTTATGATCAATTAATCATTTCATATATTGATTCACTCTTATAGATATTTAGAGTGTCCTGCTATATTTATGATTGTCAATTATTAGACTCTTTAAAGCTTACTACTGTTATAATTGATATCAATTGCTCAAAAGTATATCTATAATTATATCAATGCTTTAAACTATTTCTTTGAAGTAATCATTCACTAAGCAAGTAGGCTAACCCCTCTACTCAAAATTTTGTAGGGAAATCACATGGACTTGAAGAAGATATCATTGCATCAGAGTAGATCTACCAGAAGAGTTAAGTATGAGTATAGTTAAGTTCAGTCAGTCCTTGTCAGTCTAGGTCCTTGTAAAGAAATAAGAGAGAGTTTTAAATGATGATGTATAACATTATTCCTCTTTTACCAATATGTGCAAATCAACAAGTCTTATGTGCTTAAAAGTATGAGGAACATAATGAATGTTCATACATGCATTTTAACTGTTGAAATCAGATTAGAGAAATCAATGTTTAGATTCCCTTGTAAAGTTGGTGTATGTGGTTCAATGCGAGAAAACAAAGAGTTTTGAAAGTGAAGAAAAATTTAAGGGTGATCTTTGTATTACATTAAATCCTCAATTTATGCCCTAATCTCATGATTAGTGGAAATTGTGACATCGGGGTGTAACAACTTGGTATCAGAGCTTAGGCTGAGTTGTCAGGACCATAAGTTAGTAAGTTAGAGTCATAAGTGTGGCAGATAGGAGATGTTATGATGTTAGATTTGGGGATTTGAGTATTTGGATATCCTAGACCAATATCTGAGTACTTGGATCAACCAATATCAAGCTACTCTGTCTATTCTTTCATGTATACCCAGGCCAGGTATATAGTGGAAGGATGGGCTAGAGAGGAACCCTAGAAATATTAGGGTTAGAAACAAGATAAGTAACATGAATTAAGAGCATAAATATAAAATGAGATAGAACCTTCATTTCATATTGTTGTTTTATTGGAGGTGGATAGAAATGCTCTTATATGTTTGAATTTAGATATTCAATATTTTGAAATATATATGGGTATTTAAGATTTATTGTACACCATGCAGTTGTAACATTTATTGATTACATTCTTTGTATCAAGTAGACTAGAAATGATCTTTGAATGAACTTTCCTAAGTGGATATTTTTTCCACATGTTTTAGATTAATAGGATTTGGTTAATCTTAAGTAGCTCTTGGCTTCAGGACTGCAGGTTCGGCCTGGTCCGACTGGCAAGATGCATTACTAGGATCTAATGACTCCTATTAAAAATATAATAAGAGTAGACTCTGGATAAATTAGACCCACATCATAGTGAGAATGTACATACACTAAGATGTTAAAACATATGGGAAAGATTAGAATAGCTAAGAATCAGTTGAAACTGATCTTTGAGAACCAACTTTGGGGCCTCATATGAGAAACCCTTAATTGGAAATAAAGGAACACGACATAAGATTCTGATTAAGTTTAATCATTAGTATTATATGAACTCTAAATATGAAATATGGAAAAGATATGAGAAAAAGTATGTAAGGGCCAAGATAGTAAGAATCAATAATGAGGAATGGATTATATAATTGAGTAAAATGTTTTTATGTACTCCAAAGCAAAGGGAAAATAGAAGAAAAGAGTTAAGTATTCAATAAGTACATAGAAGTGAAGAGTCTTCAGAAAAATTAAAGTGAAGAGAACTAGATGAGCATGTAAATCACAAAACTAGGATAAGAAACTTAGTTGAAACAAAGAGAAATGTTGGAAATAATGATCTTGATTAAGGAATGAGGGTTATGATATAATTGAGAGCATGGAATGTATACCTTTATTGTGAAGTTAATACATTCATCCTACTACCTTTGGATTCTAAGTCTCTATAGAACAACAAACTAATTTCTAAAAGAATAACAAAAGTGTAGCTTAACCAATGAATAAGTCATACAAAGGTAGACTATATTCAAGAGGTAAAAACTTGATTAAAAGAGATACTAAGTTTGACCCATGCATGAGCCGTTTGATTTAAAATGAAGGATAGGTAATGTATTAAACATGAGTTGAAACTAGTAGAGAGATTATTGATTTAGAATGTCAACTTCACATTAGTAGAAGGATAAAAAGAAATATGTGCAACATGGTATACATGATCATACACATGAATAAGCAACATGATCATAAGAGAAAAGTAGAAGTTAAAGATAACATGTGGAATATTAGTATATGGTAAGAGGATTATGGAAAGTAAGGAAGGGTTTGAAACATAGTGGAGTAATATAGATTATAAAAGAAAGAGGTTAGGAGATTCAATCAAGTGCTAGTTAATCAAGTATCCTTGTTGATAACTAATTAAGCCTACATACGACAACTGTATTAATGGGATGTTTGAAGATAAGAATTCTAAGTCTCAAAACCGTCTTCTCTTCCATATATTACTTAATGAGAGAAATATGGGAATGAAGTGATAAGAAAATGAATCATATCTGATGCATAACCACCATGGTAGAGGCATCTAGTTAATGTAATAATGACACACAATATCATGATGAAACCCTAGAAGGGTAAATTGAGAATGTAATCTATCTGAATGGCCAATTAAGATGAAGGAAATTCGATTGATAAGATAAGGAAGACTTTAGTAAAAGCTTGTGAGATCCAAAGTTTGAATTTCAAATTAAGGGAGCAAAGTCACACCACAATAACATCATGCTACTGATAAAGGCCAAACCCTAGAATGTTTAGAGTTGTAGTAGTTCAAGGGTTGTCACTAGTGATTTGACCTTGAATACTAGCATCTCTATAAAACAAGATCATGAAATTTGCACTATGAGAAGTAAACTAGCACTGATAGTAATACTAACGAATCTGAAAGGTAGATAAACAATATGGAAATAATTTAGAGCAAAGGATAAGAAATAGATTTGAAATATAAGAGGTGTGTTTTGAACAAAATGATAAATACAATATGAGTGAAGTGTGATATGAAACAAATTCTTGCAGTAATAGCAAGAATGATGAATAATCTATTCATACCTTGTATGTTTCAATTTTAGGGATGTTTAATCAACATGATTAAAATGAGAAGGATAAGTAGCAAAAAGTAAGTAGTAATGAGTGAGGAGAGAGATAAGAGAAAACAATGGCTTTTAGTAATTTGTGAATTTGTTTTTATAAGTATAATTTGTTGATGTATATTAAGGGTTTGAAATTGGTTCTACATATGATTTCAGTGTACATGTATAAGAAATATGTTAATTTTAGGTGTCTGATAGTTGTAGTCATTCATACCAGTAATCCATCTTAGTATTATACAATTGTTGTATGGTGATATGGTTCAAATGATGATAAAACAAATGGAGGGTTACCCTGAATAAGGTAGTTTTACCTATTCACTCATATGAATAGAAGGGATGATAATCATATTGTATTGATATGTAGCCCTAATGAGGTATAGCTTGTTATACCTAGCTTTAATATAATTAAGTGATTGTAATTGGGTATGAATAGTCCTTGAATGACTAATACAATCATGGAGTACTTTGTTACTATTGTTGAAACCCTAGTATGCTATAACCCGATGGTTACACCTTGAATTATGTGTGGCCTCATACTTGAGAATAGTATGGAATGTAATGGTAATGCTTCACTTTATGCATCCATGATCCAATGGGGATGCCGTGAGTAGTATTGTACAATTGTTGTTGAATCTAGTCTTCAAACTCAAGACTATTTTGCTATTTGAGTAGCGTAATAGTAAAAATTCAAAAAAATATGGTGAACTCTCTTTTGTGATTTAGAGGTAATACATAACAATAGTACATATTGAACCGTATGAATTGAGATAGTTGGATCATATTATCGATGTTGAGGTAACACCTAAAGAGTATGAAAATATTGAAATGGTTGTTTCTCTTTCTATCCTATGATTGATTGTGGCATAGAGAATTTGTTTGTTATCATTGAGAACTATTTCAAACATGTTGTGATTTAGTAAAGGAATAAAGGACTTAATGTTGAAAATTGCATTCAAGTATGAAATACAAGAATATAATGACATGTAAGATTTCAGAAGCTTAAATGTACTTTACTTGCATATTTATGTTTCGGGGACGAAACATTTGGGGGGGGAATTGCTATGACCGCATCTGATCTTAATTGGTTAACTAGGGTTTACCTGGATGATTATATGCTTAATTGGATTGATCATTTCTTAAATCTAATTAATGATGGTAATTCAATTATGATGTTTTAAACCTAATAAGAATGTTAAGTGTTCTATTGTTTGAGAAATTAGGGTTTAAGAAATATAAACCCTAGTTGGCTGAAATTAGGGTTTTGACGGTAAATGAGTATGGAATTTGATCAGGATGACAGTGTGGTAAATGATTTTTCATATTTTCTAAAAATTTATATTTAATTAAATTTTGGATATGATATGTATAGATCAATCATGCATATTGTAAGAAAATTTCAGAATATTTGAGTGTTCTTTGAATGTGGTTCTCGGTCGAACTATACTTCGACCAAAATGCTGACATAGTGCTTTTTAGTAGTGTAGTGTTTTAATTTAATTTATTTATTGGTAACTCAAAATTATTTGAAATATTAACTAGAGATCTAAAAATAAATCATAAACAACATGTTAAATTTTCATAATTTTTGGATGCATTTAGACCTTATCAGTAGACGAATTGCAATAACTGACATTTTTGTAGAATTCTGGATAAAAGTGCACTATTCGATTTTTAATTATTTAATGGAAGCATAGAATGATCTCAAAATTTAACTGAACTCAATTATACACAACATTCTAAATTATAATAATTTTTGGAGCTGTTTGGATCTCTGAAATACACGAATTCACAAAAACCTTTTTATGATAGAAAAATCTATTGAAATAAGAAAAAGTTTAGTGAGGGATCAATGTGCAATTAACCCAAGCAGATCAATTGCTCTATATGGTAAACCTAACACACAAGGAGCTCTCATAATTCGTGATTCAATCCAGAGAAACGAAATCCTAGAGAGAGAGAGTTAGGGTTTGAGAGGAGAAATGGATGGAGATGTTGACCTAGGGTTTTGCGGTCTAAGGAATGATGAAATCATGTAAGTTTAGCTTCTTTGGATATAGTTTCATGGTGAATCTTCTCTCACATGTAAAAATTCCGTCCCTCCTCTGATTTGATCCAAAATGGTATCAAAACTTCCCCTTTTCTCACTCTTTCTTCATAATCCCTCATTTTTAGGGTTTCCAAGTTGAAAGGAAGAAGAATAGGGTGAATTGCTAGGGATTTGATATGGATTTGAGATTTTCAGATATGGGATATGCTTTTAAGGTGTTTTCACACCTTAGGGTGAGTGGGAACTTCCTTCAAACAGTATATTGCATGAAAATTGGTTAAATCAACCATAATCTTTAATTGCTTAGTATGCGACTACAAACCCTGAATTGTCTATTTGTTCTAAGTTGTTGCAAAATGATATGAAATGAATTCTTCCTTTGTTTGAATGAATTTCAGATGATAAAATCATATTAGAAATGTATACAATGCATTCTAATGAGAATTCCCTAATTATTCACATAGGTTATAAGAGTAAACTGAAATATAAGGAATTTGTCTATGACTAAAATTTGCTGTATAAGTAAATAGAGAAAGTTGCTTATGTAGATCCCCTTGGTTTTGAATGATTGTTTATCTAAATTCATAGTACATATATGTCAGATACTACCTTGGATTTCATTTAAAGTGAGTTGTGTTTGTTTGGTATCTCAGTGATGAGGGTGAAACCCTAGATGCGAGGAAAGTTGGATATTTGTGAATAGATATCGTGAAATCCATTTGAAGTGATTTTCTTGACATGATAAACTTTATTTATTCAATGTTATTATTGATGCATTATATCCCAGTGAATGGCATGGAAACCCAAACTCAGCTCAGTTCCAAGGTTTCATACATATATTGATTTTATATGATTTGTTGATAGTAGTCTTTATTTAGTGAATGTTTATGTCGCATGAAATATTTATGGGAGCCATGGGAATAAGTTGTTGCCTAGTGAGAGGTGACAAGATGTGTGATGGCCTTGTGAGCCATGAGAATACTTGTACAACCAGTGAAATGAATACCTTGGTCTAAGGACCTAGAGGTAATGGTTACCTGTTATAGAGGTAACAATGCTATGCGATGTTCTAAGGGTTTGAATACCCAGAGGCAGTAATTATGATAATGATGTGAAGGGATGAGAATTCCCAATAATGTGATAAGGGATTGAGATCCCATGTATCATGTGTTGTAAATATTTGAAAAGTACGTGATAGATGTATTACACCTTTCTTTGTAGCATTTATTGTGATTAAATGAAACCCTAAGGGTAGGGTGTTCAATGAATCAAGTATTGTGATATCAATATTCTCAATTATTATTAATAATTCTTGTCATGATAAGTAATTAACTCTTAATTAAGTTATGAGATGCACAACTCAAGATTTGGGTTGATGTGCACGTTCTTTGAGAAATTACAGACAAGTTGTAGGTGCTATTGATGATTACTCATATGTCAAGTAATTAACTCTTATCAGTGTAATAAGATGATAAATTGCACGATTCTAGTGTATATGTGCCAAGTGGACATGTAATCTGTTTATTTTAGAATTTTAGTCTGTCTGCATGTATAGTATGTTGATTACTGAGTATATTATAGTGTTTTGAATATACTACTCTGCCAAGTTTAGAATGATATACATGTTGTATTATAACTTCAAATAAGTAGACGCGACACCATAGAGATACTAGAGATCAAGTATAAGTAAGAGAAGGGTACAATGTAAAAAGAGCTGTCTAGGAATAATAAAATAATAGACTTAGGAGCCCTAAACACTGTAGAACCCCTATGTGAGGTCTGCGCCTTAGGGGTGAAATGACCTAACCCTGGTAGCATCTAGTATACAGGGGCCAGAACGTGCTATCAGGTGGCACGGGGGACAAAGCCCTAGTGGAAGTCTCCTTAAATTATAGTTTGTAGTGTCCAACATCAACCAGAAGTCCTGGTGGCACTAGAGTATAGAAAAGCCAAGAGGTGGCTTGACTCTACACCTGTGTGCTCAGGTTAGAGGAGGAGTCCAGTTTAGGCTAGAGAGTCATTTCCCTATTGCAGACCAGGAGAGTAGTCAGACTTAGCATTTCCGGGGTGTGCCAGCTAAGTCTTGTACGGTGTAATCATAGGGCACTACAAGTCTTCATATGCAGAGTACACTACATATGATCAGGGCATAATAAAATGAATGAGAGTTCAAACAAGTGTGTACAGTTATTCAATTATTTCTTTGTATGTTTCTGAATTATTAGTTCTCTTTATGATCAATCAAGCATTTCATATATTGATTCACTCTTATAGATATTTAGAGTATCCTGCCATATTTATGATTGTCAATTATTAGACTCTTTAAAGCTTACTGTTGTTATAATTGATATCAATTGTTCAAAAGTATATCTGTAATTATATCAGTGCTTTAGACTATTTCTTTGAAGTACTCATTCACTAAGCGAGTAGGCTCACCCCTCTACTCACAATTTTTTAGGAAAATCACATGGACTTGAAGAAGATATCATTGCATCAGAGTAGATCTGCCAAAGAGTTAAGTATGAGTATAGTTAAGTTCATTCAATCCTTGTCACTCTAGGTTCTTGTAAAGAAATAAGAGAGAGTTGTAAATGATGATGTATAACATTATTCCTCTTTTAGCAATATGTGCAAATAAGCAAGTCTTATGTGCTTAAAAGTATGAGGAACATAATGAATGTTCATACATGCATTTTTACTATTGAAATCAGATTAGAGAAATCAATGTTTAGATTCCCTTGTAAAGTTGGTTTATGTGGTTCAATGTGAGAAAACAAAGAGTTTTGAAAGAGAAGAAAAAGTTAAGGGTGACCTTCTTATTACGTTAAATCCTCAATTCATGCCCTAATCTCAAGATTAGTGGAAATTGTGAGATCAAGGTGTAATACTAGTACTCTCCAACAACGTGTGAGGTGATGGAATTAGGGTTTGGTGGTTTTGAATATAGGGTGGTAATTATGAGTAATATTGATGCATAATGTGATTTTGAATGTGAAAGAATTATATGAATTGGTCTAATGACCTAGCAAGTGCCTTGTGCATAAATTGAGGTGAAATCCTTTAGTGATGCGATTGAGGGATTGGTATCCCATAGTGATGTGATATTGGTGCTGACCTTGAAATGGTTGTGATACAATTGCCATGTGATGACGAGACAAGTTCTCACTCTATACATTTTATATCTTCTGAAGTTGTATCTTACCCTTAATTTTGTAGAGTTTATTTAGGGTTTATACATTGTAACTTGATTGATGCATTAAAAGATACCCAATTGGAATATTGAATCAAGTGTCATGTAGTTGCCTTATACCATAGATCCATCTTCAGTGTCAGTATCTAGCTGGATGATGAAACGAGTAACTCCTATGGGAAACTTGGAGTGCATATTATTGAATATGTGGGGTACCAGTGGAGGCATCTCCATGTATCCTTAAATTGTTGATATAGTGGTTTAATGCTTTATTATGGAACGAACATGCGTGAGCCTATTCTTTAGTGTTGTGCCATGTACCAAGGCAGACTAGTTGTTTTACAGGAGCATAACATTGACTATGAGTTGTTGTCTATATGACTATAGCTTTGACTATAAGTTGTTGTTTAGCAGTTTGACTGTTATGTCACTACATTGCAAACTCGAATTGACTGAGTAGTTTTGGTGATGATCATGGAGTCTGGCTCTTCCATAGATATTGTATGGTACTGATTTTGACTTAGCAATGGTCAGTTGGATTTGAGTGGTACACCTCAAATCCTCAGGGCATAATAAATAAAGTGATTATATAGCTGTGTAGTATATTTGCTTAGGGTCAAATACAAATCACATTGGATGACCACATGCCTTATTTCTTGTATTGTTTAGTTTATAACAATTATACATGTTCTTCATTTTCTTTTAAAAGCATAAGATGTTCTACTTCTCAATTGTAATTGCTTAAACTGCTCAAATAGTAAAACCCACTCTATTCAATTGTTTTATTATAATATTGTGCTTATAATAGACGTTGGCAAAGAGTTATATCTCTTACTGGGATGTTTAGTCTCACACCGTGGGTTCCACAACTTTTTAGGTGGTGTGGACGAGGAGGTAGAGGTCGTGGTGCAGGTGCTAAGTAGCAATAAGAGTAGTAATTGTTAGAGGTTGGATATGCTGCTAAAGTTTTGTAGTAGAGTCGTATGTGTCGTCCATGTACTCTCAGGTCTTTGGGGAGATTTTTTTTTGTTTTGTATAGCGACACATAGAATTTGGGCTTTGTGCCATGAGTGTATAGAAATACCATGTACATATAAACAACTTGTAATATGTAACATTTGTGGCTTGATAGCTTTTGAATATGATATGTAACATCTTTTGGCATATACAAAATACAAATGGCATGAGTTGAAGGCTTGTTTATGAAATACTTTCGCTTGAGATATTGCATTGCAAATGGTTTTAATTTACCATATTTTGTGGTAATATTGTTATTAGTGATAATTCCACTCTTTGTTTTGAGTAATCTCGCTGTGTGTGGCAAAGAGTGTCACATTACCACCCCAACCACTCAAACATCATGTCTTCAAGGCTTTTCTTTGGCCTTCTTGATGATGCAACACAGTACCCCCTTTTATGATAATATCATGTGAAAATGTACTCACCAAGTGAAAATGTAATCACAAAGTGATAATATCATTTAATGAATGAGGATGTGGAAATACCCTCAAATAGAAATCCAGTTCAAACCTATAAAATATGATGAAGTTTTGTATTGATGATAATCTAGAAAAAAACCTATCCTAGAAAGGTTGCTACACCTAATGTTTAAGGCTGATATGAGTTATCATTCACCTTAACTGTATATGTTTGGATTTTGTGACAAAATTCCTTTCTAAAGATTAGCAATGTAAGATCCTCAATTTTTGTAAATTTGATGGCAATGTATTGAGATTCACTTTGAGGTAATAAGAGTAAGGAGATCAATAGTATGACTCAAATTTCATTGGGATAATGAATTTAAGTTCTAGACTTAGAATAAGTCTTCAACAAAGAAATAATGTAATATTGAGAAAATATATGAATATTAGGCTTTGATTGATAAGTAATGCCTTAATTTTGTATTCATAAGGATAATTAGGCTTGTGGACCCATTGGAAGGACTAAGTATGAACTATGGACCTTAGGATCCAATTTAAGATCAATTGGTCTATTTGGGTGACAAATAGGTCCATTGGGATATATGCTAAAGAAATTGGAATTTTCATGCATAAATAAGATGCCAATAATATTTTGAGTCAGTTGATAAACTCATTATGAGATAATTAGAAAGATTCTCGAAGATCCCTAAAATGTTTAATGGCCTAGAGAATTAAATGAGAAATTATCTAGTATTTACTTGGGTTCCAAGTATTCACATATCAAATAAACCCAAAATGATATAATACTTGGCACCATACGAGATAAATGACTAAAAGTAGACAAACCCAATTTTGGGTTGTTTTTGTGAGTCTGTGTGACTTAGGTGATAAAATTAAGGAAATAGTGGCAAGAATGATATTTATTTTTAGTAATTACCTCACTTTTTAGTGTCTCCCAATTAAAGAAGGGTCTTAGAGTTGAGAGCCATTACCCAAATTCTCAAGGATCCAGATTTAGAAAATAACAAATAATATCGAACAATTTCCATTATTTCACAATATTGTTCACAAGATGTATAAGAATTCCCCTCTAAGGAGTCACATGAATTTCCAACATGGGAATAATACATACGAGAAGTATATAACTAATCCTCCTTTACTTAGCTTTAACACCTTCAATTAATTTCATCTGCTTCCCCATGTCATGATATCTTCATATATTATAATTACCTAAAATGTTGATAATCAAAATGCGGATCAATATATTGCTACATTGTGTTTGTGGGTTGCATATGAAAGTTTGATAGTATGACAACATATAATCAATCAATTACTTACAAATAAAAACTAACATTTTCATTACATATTCTAAACCATACTTGATATGCAATCTTGGGCATAATTATTGTCCCTCCCAGGGCTCATGTGCATCACCCCTTGATACATGTCATCATGGGGTTCATAATATGATATCTTACTTAAGGTGATACTCATAGTGGCATTATAATTTAACAGAATGTAGATAAACACCCAACAATTTATTTCATCAATTCTTGAGAAATCCTCAACAAAAATCAGCATTTGATAATGTGAGTATTCATAATTGTAATCACATACCTCAATGTAGAACCATGCAGAACATGTAATCATACTTCAAGCATATCATCCAATCAAACAAGCAAAGATGAATTAAATCAAACAACATTTAATTTGAATGTATGTATATCCTAAAGTGCCACCATCATATTATTCAGATTAAACCCTACTTGGGTCCTAATCTAGGGTTTAGGGTTGTCTCGGCTTTGGATAAGGAATACATGTACAAACCATAATTCCATCACATATTTAACATTAGGTGATACCCTAATTATTAGATCTATCATATACTTACATTATGAACATTGAGATTTGATTATGTGCATTAATATCATAGCAAGTTATGATGTTTTATTTCAAAATCCTAGTTCATCATATGTATGATTACTCACTTTATAAACCTAATCATTATTATCCAAAATGTATCAATGACTTCGATTGTCATGAAATTGATCATACTAGATTATTACGAATAGTCAGATCAAATTATGTATCAAAGAAACATACTTAACATGATTAACAATCTATTCATCAAAAACTAGAGTTTTCTTTCTCATTAAATGCTTCATGATCATGTATTATTTATAATTTCATAGCAAGAAGCATAATTAGTTCTCAAAACTATTTTGTTCATATTATATTTGTTTTCCTAATCAAAACCATATCTAATGTCATTAGTATCCGAGTTACCAATAATTAACTACATTTTATACAAATTAAACATTTCTGAGCCAATCAGAGGAGGCCATGTGAACACTAACACATCATTGATGCAAGGATTTTGAGTCGCATTTATAGACCTATTTTACATGCGTTTATGTGTTTGCTAGTCACTTTTTGTGGTTAGTATTGCATGATTCGTTCGCTTGAGTCTATAATCTCATTTCGTATCAAATCTCTCATACTTTATCTTTTTGGTCATAAATGATCATATTGATATGTTCTAGCATAGCTGGTTTGGATTTGTCTTGCAATTTCAGGAAAAACGAATATACACAGTTGTCGATACCATCGACATCCGTCGATAGTATCGACACAGTCACAGTGAGACAACCACAAGGAGACAAGCAGAGTCTATACCATCGTCTAGGAAGTCGATGGTAGTGAGATACCTACAACGAGCCAACAATCAGCCGGTCGATACTATCGACATGAAACTCGATACTATCGACATTGCACAGCTTCAACGTCAGAATGGTGACAAAACCGACGCCTAAAGGTGTCCATACCATCGACCCACGTCGATGGTATCAAGTCTACATCTGGCGGAACGTCAGAGAAGAAGGAAATCTTGTCGATATCATGAGGGGTCGATACCATCGACCTGCATCGATGGTATCGACACCGTCAGGATATGTTTTGTTTCAGATCAATCTTGATCGGAGGGGTGTGATCTTTTGGCGACCCAAAGTGGTCCATATACCTAATGATGGCAGACCTAAGCAGAGGATCACGTCATTAGACATTGCACAAGTCCTGAGGAGGTGTGGAGAAGAGAACGGAGCCCAGAATCACGCCCCGATCATTTCGAGAGCCGGAGAAGATGATTTCCACCACCAGAAGGCTGTAGATAGCACACTCTACGCCAAGGAATGCTTGGATCTCCTCTGTTCAGGGGTTTACATCACTTTCATTCACGTTTCTCCATGTTTTCCCCTTCTTTCATCATGTCTTTCATTGAGATGAACATGCGAGGCTAATCCCCTTTGTCTTTAGGACCGGGAGTAGCCCGGGTAATCGTTGTATGACATTTTTATCATAGTAATTCATATTTTGTCTAGTAAATCCGTGCTATGATTTTGTTTTCTCCATTATATCATTATGATTGATCACATTAATGATAATCTAATGCCTTTAATTATTTTGAAAGAAGAATTAACGGTTGAAAAGAGACAAAATTTACATTAATTAATAAATCCCTTGAACAAGGTGATGTACGGTTAATGGTGGAAACCCAGAGTTTGGTCTTCATGCACCTAGTTTAGGGTATAGGTTACTACGTCAGTGGAACTGACTTAGATTTAGGTAGTGAATTGTATCACGACAGTGAATAATTCTGACTACAAGCCACTACCCAGAATAAGAGCCGAATTTGATTAACTATGTAGGAATAAATACAATGAGAACCTGCGGTGAAACCACAATCCTAAAGATTCATATCTAAATTGATTAAACTCAACATTTAATCAATTGCTTTATTTTCTTTTTATTTTTTTTCTTTTATTTTTCAATCAACCCTCAAAACCTTTTAATTGGTCTAGCTGATCGCGAGTGGTTAGTAGGTAGTCTACCGACAGTTCAGTGTCCCTGTGTTTGACTCGGGCCTCACAAAGGCCTATATTACTCTGACGCGTGCACTTGCATTATTCGCACAGTAAAATCGTGTCAAGTTTTTGGCGCCGTTGCTGGGGACACGTCAATTGTCGGCACTACGAGTGCTGCAAGTGGCCACTCTAGGCCACTTTTTATTTTATTATTAATTTTGAAATTCATCATTTATCTTTCATATTTAGCAATCGTCTAGCACTGTACTGAATCAAATTTATTACCCTGCATGTACTAGTGCATGGTGAGGACACGTAGCACAGACTACACACTGCCATCACCAGAGGTTCCACCGTTGGGACTAGACGACGAGGAAAACAACACTCAAGATCAGCCTGAGGATATATATTCAGACTTTGAACCATAAGCTATGGCTGAGGAGCAGACAATCTGGGAGAAGATCAAAGCGTTATCCACCTCTGGATCGAAAGGGTCGATCAAGAGGCAGGCTATCAACATTCCCAATTATAAAATCGATCCAGGCTTAATAAATTTGATCAAATCAAATGCATTTCACGGGCTCAAAAACGAAGATCCGGTGACTCACATAAGCCAGTTTGTGGAGAATTGTGATATGATCAAAATTGACAGGTTCCCGCAAGAGACACTCTATTTGAAATTATTTCCCAGCTCTCTAGCGGGAAATGCCCGAGAATGGCTGCATAACTTAGATGACGAGTATGTTGAATCATGGGATCATATGGTTGAAGTGTTTTTCGAGAGATTCTTTCCGCCTGAGAAGACTAATGATCTTGTACGAAAGATCCACAACTTCAGTTAGAAAGCAGGTGAAACATATTCTAAGACTTGGGAGCGCTTTCAAATAATGCTGAGGAGGTGCCCACACCATGGGTTGGACAAGGAGAAACATGTTAAGATTTTCTATTTTGCTCTTTCTGAGCATGATAGAAGCAACATGGATTCAGCAAGTTCGGGATTCTTCTTGAACAACACTGGTACTAGATGTTGGGAGATTTTGAAGAATATGGCCAAAAAGCAGTCCTGGGGTGATAGAGATGCACCCGAACAGGTTCGAGTTGCAGGAGAGTCAAAGGCCATCAAGGAGCTGAATGAGAAGATGGAGCTGTTAGCTAAGAAATTGCTAGCAAAGGAAGACGTAGAATCCGATGACGAGGCACAAGTCAAATATATGCGCCAGCAATCGGGGTACAAAAACAATGATTATTCTTGGAGGAAAGATAAAAAGTTTTCATGGAAAGACCCAAATAATTTCCTGCAGGACCCCGATGCCAAACCACAACCTTCAACAGAGGACAAGAGCAATGAGTTGCTCAATCAAGTAATCAAGCAGAACCAGGAACTCATGAGCACGTTTGGCCAACAGATCAAGCAACAAGGAGAATTTATGAATCAATTTGGGCAAACTTTACAAAGTCATGAGGCTCAGATGAGAACTATGGAGACATCGTTAGCATAGATGGCAACTGAGGTAGCAAATCTGAAAAAGCCAACACAACAAGGTTTTCCTAGAAATACAAATGTTCCAGGAGGAAATCAACAAGCCAAGGCAATTCTGTTGCGGAGTGGAAAGAAGACTTTAAACCCCAGGGCCGATGAACCGAGCACACCCCAGCCAGAAACCATAGGTGAGGCCACATATGAGGTTACAATCACAGAGCCAATAGAGGATGCGGTAGAGGAAGCCACACCAGAACCTATTGCTAAGGATGAAACTCAAAAGAGTACACCATATGTGCCGCCACATCAGAGGGCACAAACTGTCCCAGTGCCGTATCCAAACAGTTTGAAGGCTAAGCAAGTGGACACTCAGTTCAAGAAGTTCTTTGATAGCTTTAGGAAACTTTCTGTCAACATTCCGCTGTTAGAAGTAATAGAGCAGATACCCTCCTATGGCAAGTTTCTGAAAGATATAATTACAAAGAAGAGGAAGATTCCTGATACTGAAGTGGTGGTTCTTAAGGAGCAAGTGAGTGCCTTCATTTTGGGCACATTGCCACCAAAAAGACAAGATCTGGGCTGCTTCAATATTTCATGTTACATCGGTAAGGTGAAATTCGGCGAAGCATTATGTGACTCCGGGGCAAGTATCAATTTGATGCCTCTTTCTACTTTCAAGAAGCTGGGACTTAAAGAATCGAGACAAAGCAACATGACGATTCAGTTAGTGGACAATTCCGTGGTTAAGCCGTATGGTATTTGTGAGGATGTTTTGGTTAAAGTCGACATGTTTGTATTTCCAGCAGATTTTGTGGTAATGGAAATGCAAGATAAACAAGGAAATGAGCTACTCCTTGGAAGACCCTTCCAAGCTACTGTATATATGATACTCAAAATGGGAAGAGGCCGCCTGACATTGGGAATCACGGATGACCGATTTGAAATGGTTATGCCCACAAGTACAACACAATCAAAGGCAAAGGAGCAGTGTCACATGGTGAAACATTTTGATAAGAACATTTCTCTTTGTCTAGGAAAGCCATTTCTAGATATAGCTCATGTAATGACCAAGGTAGATAAGGGGACACTGGCTGTAGACATTATGGAACAGACCAAAGTTGTTTCTCTTTGTAGAGCTGTGGGTTTTCCAAATGACGAAGAGGAGGAAATTCTGCTATCTACTGAAGATGATGCAATAGCAAGTTCCGTCCTTGACGCATATCCAGAACTGCCCCTTGAAGCTTGCCTTGTCAAAATAATTCATGACTGGATGAGAAGAAATTCATTACAAGAATATGTCAAGATGCTTCAAGTGCTTCTGTGCTATTATGCCAAGTATTATGAAGATCTTGGGCCACTCCCACCACGTCTGCAATCATCATTGATCAATCCACCAGAGCTAGAACTAAAGCCACTGCCTCCACATTTGAAGTATGCATTCTTAGCCGATGGTGAAAGACTACCGATGATTATCTCAGCATATCTTAGTGCCGATGAAGAGGATCAATTGATGATTGTGCTGAAGAACCACCGTGGCACATTCGGGTGGTCAGTTGCGGATATTAAGGGGATTTCCCCTACACTTTGCCAACACAAGATCTAGCTCGAGGAAGGAGCCAAACCTATAATCCAGCCACATCGCAGACTCAATCCAAGCATGATGGAGGTTGTCAAGAAGGAGGTGATCAAGCTCCTTTCTACATGCATCATTTATGCTATCTCTGATTCGACATGGGTAAGCCCCACACACGTAGTCCCTAAAAAAGGGGGAATTACTATCACTCCCAACTTCTTAAATGAGCCGGTCACAACTCAATTGGTAACCGGGTGGTGGGTGTGCATTGACTACTGCCGATTGAACTCCGCTACATTAAAAGATCATTTTCCTCTTCCGTCCATCGATCAAATCTTAGAGAGACTAGTGGGTCGATCTCATTTTTGTTTTTAGATGGCTACTCCGGCTACAATCAGATCTATATTGATCCTAAGGACCAAGAAAAGTCTACTTTCACCTGTCCTTATGGAACATTCACATATCGCCGTATGCCTTTTGGCCTGTGTAACGCACCAACTACTTTTCAGCGCTGCATGCTCGCTATTTTTTTTGATATGGTTGAGCGCTGTCTAGAGATTTTCATGGACGATTTTTCCGTCTATGGTGCGCCGTTTGATGAGTGCTTGTACAATTTGGATAAAGTTTTACAATGATGTGAGGACACATATTTAGTTCTCAACTGGGAAAAGTGTCATATGATTGTTAGTGAAGGAATTGTGCTTGGACACAAGGTGTCTAGCAAGGGGCTGGAGGTGGATCCAGTTAAGATTGAGGTTATTTTTAAATTACCCCCACCTAATTCGGTGAAGGGGGTAAGAAGTTTTCTCAGTCATGCAATATTTTATCGCCGCTTTATCAAAGATTTCTTGAAAATCACTAAACCATTGTCTGAACTGCTGGAGAAAGATGCGATGTTTGATTTCAATGAAAAATGCTTGCATGCTTTTAATGTATTGAAGGAAAAGTTAATTTCTACACCAGTTGTTCAAACGCCGGATTGGACAAAGCCTTTCGAGCTCATGTGTGATGCTTCAGATTTTGCAGTAGGGGTTGTTCTTAGGCAACGTTTCGAGAACAAACCCGCGGTAATTTTCTATGCATCAAAGACTTTAGACGAGGCACAACTTAACTATACCACAACTGAAAAAGAATTTCTCGCTGTCGTTTTTGCATTCGAAAAATTTCGGCAATATTTGGTAGGGTCAAAAGTTGTGGTATGGACGGACCACGCCGCCATAAAATACTTGATGGAAAAGAAAGATGCCAAACCTAGATTGATTAGGTGGATCTTATTGTTACAAGAATTTGACATTGAAATCAAGGATAAGGCAGGAATTGAGAATGTGGTTGCGGACCACTTGTCTAGGTTAGAGCGGGTAGATGAGAAAGATATTAATATACCCATTACCGAGGCATTCCCTGATGAGAAAATCCTTTCTGTAAAATCCAAGGATCCATGGTTTTCATATATTGTTAATTATCTTGCTTGTAAAATAATCCCAGATGATTGGACCAATCAAGAAAAAAGGAAAATTTTCCATTCTTTGAGATATTATTTCTGGGATGATCCCATCTTGTTGAAGCAATGTAGGGACGACGTTTTGTGCAGGTGTGTACCGGAGATGGAATATGACAGTATACTTAGTCATTGTCACACACTACCAACCGGTGGTCATCATGCGAGTTCAAGAACGACGATCGACCAATGTGCTAGAGAGTGGTCTTTATTGGCCTACACTCTTCCGGGATGCCTACGACTATGTGCGAAGATGTGATTCCTGTCAAAGGGCAGGTAATATTTCTAAGCGGCAAGAGATGCCCCTCAACGTGTTTCTAGAAGTTGAGGTATTTGATCTTTGGGGCATCGATTTTATGGGACCCTTTGTGTCCTCGAACTCTAATTTGTATATTTTACTTGCTGTTGATTATGTATCAAAGTGGGTAGGGGCAATACCCACAAGGACTAACGACGTCGCTGTAGTGTGCAGGTTTGTAAAAGATCACATTTTCTGCAGATTTGGTGTGCCAAGGATGATTATTAGCGATGGAGGCACCCATTTTAAGAATCAAAAGTTTGCTGCATTATTAAGAAAGTATAGGGTGAAGCATAATGTTGGTACCCCGTACCACCCGCAGACATAAGGGCATGTCGAAGTGTCAAATAGAGAAATCAAAATTTTTTTGGAACAAACAGTGGGTTCGACAAGAAAGAATTGGAGTACTTTGCTACCGGATGCTTTATGGGCGTATAGGACCGCATTTAAGACACCTATAGGCACTACACCTTTTAGGTTGGCTTATGGGCGGGCTTGCCATTTACCGGTAGAGCTGGAATACAAGGCGCACTGGGTGCTAAGGAAGCTTAATTTGACTTATGATGAGGCAGGGAGGAAGCGAATGCTAGAGCTCAATGAGTTAGATGAGCTGAGGATGAACGCCTATGAAAACTCGCACATTTATGAAGAGAGGACAAACCTAATTCACGATCGACACATTCAACTGCGTGTCTTCAAAAAGGGAGATCGTGTGTTATTGTTCAACTCGAGGTTGAAGCTTCATCCTGGGAAATTAAAATCCCGGTGGAGTGGACCTTTTGTTGTAGAGGAGGTATGCCCACATGGTGCCATCTTGGTGCACGATGGAGAGATGACATTCCTAGTTAATGGTCAAAGGTTGAAACTGTACTTTGGCGATGACTACACGAGGAAAGTGCATGAGGTCAAACTCATAGCACTTAAGGAGGCATGATGAGCTTGATTTTGTCTAGCCTAAGATGTTAAAGAAGGGCGCTTGTTGGGAGGCAACACAACCATTGGTAGGTTCTTCATGTTCTTCTACATTTGCAAGTTAGTTCTGTTTAATTTCATTTTTAGTGTAAAAATGATACCTTAATCGTTTGTTCAGTGTGCAGGACTGAGTTAGAGTCGATACCATTGACCACGATGCCGATGGTAGCGACATGGGTACATGGAAGCGGCTGTAGACAATTTTCTGAGTCGATATTATCGACGGCCACATTGATGGTATCGACCTACCATCAGTAACGCCAAAGAAAAAGATAGCTCGGGGTCGATAGTATCGACTAGGATGTTGATACTCACGAGATCTCTGAAGATTTACAAAAGATTTTGTCTCAGTGAAGTCGATACCATCGACGACCTTGTCGATGGTATTGACTCGATAACAGTAAGAAAGCAGCGCCCATGCCTCGCGAGGGTAACTGATCCATGAAGAGTCGATACCATCGACCCCTGTCGATGGTATCGACGCGACACGTCACTGATCCGTGAGAAGAAATCAATGGCGTTCGCCAAATCAAGGAAGTCGATCCGTGGGATGGGTCGATACCATCGACCCATGTCGATAGTATCGACACGTCATCGATCCGGCCCCCACATCAAGCAATTGAAAACCGTCGATACTAGCGAAGACACGGATTGCGCTACAGGTTTCGATACCATCGACACTCCCGTCGATGGTATCGACGGAGCGGAAGCAACAACAAAATCAATTATAAAAGGAAGAGTTGTTTCTCAATTTTCTTCACACCTTCAGATCTTTTCCTTCCACTTGTGCTTTGAACATTATTGAGCGACCGGAGGCCTTCATCAAGTGTTCAAGGATCGAAATATCTTCACTGAGCTCTGCACCGAGTGGAGATCGTCTTATCCGACCTTCACTGAGCTCTATCTCTTATTCCCCTTCTCTCTGTGACGATGGTGCAGACGGAAGGAGCGTCTTCTTCAAGGGCGGTCCTGATGGAGATCCCGACATTTGTTCCTCCACAACCTGTATCCATTCCTCGTATGAGGATTGTTCATCCTTCGGCAGAAGTACGAAAGATATACGAGGAATTGCTCAAGTGAAAAATTGAGCCAACCCAATACGTCGATCGGACCATGATCTGTGACCTTGGGTTCGAGGCCAATCTCGCTTATGTCCTTCAAGGGAAAGCACAACATATGAGCAGGAGGTCTGACAAGGTCCAATTTCACGCCGAGGGCCACCCCTTTTTCGGTGAGTGGCCGACCTACAAGGAGTTAGTAGCAGAGTTTATGAAATCGCTGGATATATGCGTCGTGCCTAACGACCTCATCGCCACCGATCGAGAATGGATCAAGGGCCGCGTTTCTTTCCAGCTCTACAACAACAATTACAATCTCACCCTCCAACAGTTCAATGCAATTTACAACTGGTACCATTCTCTGAATCAACATAGGAGGCTGGACAACCGAACAGATTATGATGACATCTTTTCTCAGCTGGTGACCGCGCCTCTAGGCAAGTCTGTCAGCTATCATAATGCAGCCGTCGCCGACTTCAAGCATCCATTTGTGCAGACTCTGCATCACATGCTGTGTACTACGTTATTTGCTCGAGGCAATCTTTCGCTCAGTAAATTTCAAGAGATAGATTTGTTCTTTTTGTATAAGCTGTTGAAGTGAGAAGAGTTCAATTGGGGTGCGTTTTTCTTGACACGTGTGCTGGTCGTGTAGAGGAGTACCAGGAAAGCTCCTATCCACTTTGGGGGGCTTATCACACTGCTTGCTCTGTATCTCAGGTTGGATTTTCCCAACTCACTCCACTGTCCAATACGAATAAAGTCAACCTGCATCATCTACACTGTTCCAACCTTCTTACGCTCTATGATGGCATGGTTTATGCACAATGCCATGTCAACCAGGAGTACCAGGAGTGTGTGCTTCCTAATCCTGTCTTCAACATCCAGGGAGCTCAACACTTCTGGTGGCCCATCATTGCCATCGATGACTCCGACGAAGAAGATGACAGTAATGATAATGACAATGACGATGGCGACGAGCAAGAAGAGGAAGAGGAGGCTTTCACTCTTCTTCGTTCACGAGTGGCACCGCGGAAGCGTCCACGCTTCCATCTGGGTGCATCATCATCTTCGCAGCCTCCACCACCTCAGCCCTCTCAGCAAGGAGAGGATGTCTACTCTATGCAGGGGATGTACTCAATGCTGCAGGAGATTCAACAGACCCAACAACAACACACTGCTTCTTTCACCGGTATTCAAGAGACTATGAATCGGCTGTTCCTAAATCAGTAAGCCATCTACGAGAATGAGCGCCTCCTCCTCGCCAACCAAGAAAACATTCATGACAGGTTACATAGGATGGAGATGCAGCAACAACCATTCTATGATAATTATTGGAGCCAGAACTACTTCGGGGGATATCCTCAACCTCCGCCCATGCCCCCGTATGATCCAAATTTCCAGGGGTAGTATCCGTCATGGGATCCCACCGCCCCGCAGTACCCACCACCACCTGAGCAATGATTGGTATCACCGTTCCACCTTTTAAGATTGTTTTTAACTATGAGGCCATAGTCGAATTCAAGCTTTGGGGGGATATGGAATAGCTTCTATCTTTTTATATCTTTTACTTTTAGTTTTTATCATTTCTTGCCTTTTTTGTTGTCTAGCAATTTTCTTAGTTTTTAGGATCCACATTCTATCTAGTGCAATCATGGATGTCTATACAAATGTGTCATCTCTTTGTTTGTCACATGGGAGTCAGGGGTCAATTTGAAATTTTTAATGAATTCGCAAGCTTTCTTTGTTTGAATTTGAGCATATGACTTATGAAAATAATTGGGTTTGCCAACTTTAAAATATAAAACCACAACTGTACATGCATATGATTCAAGAAAAGTGGACGGAAATGGATGTTGAACCTAAACTGATCAAATGGTAATGAGACTTTAATTTGAAATAAGAGAGAGAAACCTTTTGATTTTACACATGTCAGTAAGGAGGGACATATAATTTCTTCCAATGGTTCTGTCAATTAATCTTGTGATCTATCCACTTCATCTCATCTACACTCCACCATAAGAATTGGGAGCACTATACAATTTGTCATCTTTTGGTTGCATGACATGTAGTTAAGATTGCATTGTAGTTAGTGTTTACTTTGGTTGCATAAAAAAATGTTGCATTATAATCCTGCATTCACAAATTGTAGAGTGCATGTCAATGTTATTTTAGTTGCATTTTGCATAACTTGAATCATCTTGTATATGATGTGCTTTGCTTCTTCTGAAAATAAAAGACTTGTTTATACTCTCTGAAAAAAAATAGTAGTTATGAAAATAAGCCCAAGACAAAGATGTGTGAATGTCAGCTTAGTTCATGAAGTCAAGGGAGGGCTGAAAAAGAAAAAAAAGAAAAAAAAAATAATAAGTAAGTGAAAAATCAGAGGGAGAAAGGAACTTGTTCACATGCATAATAAGAAGAACAAGCATATGTGTAGGTTTGTAGATATTCTGTCTCTCGTTGAGATAGGATGATAGTGCATGCATCATTCCACCAAAAATATAGCATTAGGACATTTTCACGTGCATTTTGCATCATGATAGGTCATTAATTTTTGTATTGCATGATTGACTGTTATGTGTTTCCATTTCTTCCACAGCCACCTATTCCATCCACCCGTTGCTCGAATTGGTAGGCCACCATGATTACCTCCTCAGTCATTAGTATCAAGAGATCTGCTTCCATCTAGATGGTAGTTAGGAAACAAGCAACGTAGATAGAAGATCACAAAGATGCACCAAGCCTGAACTGGAGGATTTTATTATATTAACTTCCTTATTTGATACTGTTCATCAATCTTGGGGTGGATATCTCTTATGGATGATCATTGTCGCCTAGAGGGTAATTATCATTCTGTGGTCAGTAAGGGCCGATATGTGAATGTCTGGAGGGGATCATATGTCAATGTCTGTTGTGATAATATGTTCTTTAGTTGACCCTCACAATTTTATTCTATAGTTTTGCTGCTCGAGGATGAGAAAAGTTTAAGCTTAGGTGAGTTTGATGCGAGGATTTTGAGTCACATTTATAGACCTATTTTACATGCGTTTATGTGTTTGTTAGTCACTTTTTGTGGTTAGTATTGCATGATTCGTTCACTTGAGTCTATAATCTCATTTCGTATCAAATCTCTCATATTTTATCTTTTTGGTCATAAATGATCATATTGATATGTTATAGCATAGTTGATTTGGATTTATCTTGCAATTTTAGGAAAAATGAATATACACAGTTGTCGATCCCATCGACATCCGTCGATAGTATCGACACAGTCACAGTGAGACAACTGCAGGGAGCCAAGCAGAGTCGATACCATCGATTGGGAAGTTGATGGTAGTAAGATACCTACAGCGAGCCAACAATCAGCCGGTCGATACTATCGACACGAAAGTCGATACTATCGACACGAAAGTCGATACTATCGACATTACACAACTTCATCGTCAGAATGGTGACAAAATCGATGCCTAAAGGTGTCGATACCATCGAAACCCGCGTCGATGGTATCGAGTCTGCATCAGGCGGAACGTCAGAGAAGAAGGAATGCTTGTCGATATCATGAGGGGTTGATACCATCGACCCACGTTGATGGTATCGACACTGTCAGGATATGTTTTGTTTCAGATCAATCTTGATCGGACGGGTGTGATCTTTTGGTGACCCAAAGTGGTCCATATACCTAATGACGACGGCCCTAAGCAGAGGATCACGTCATTAGCCATTGCACAAGTCCCGAGGAGGTGTGGAGAAGAGAACGAAGCCCAAAATCACGCCTCGATCATTTCGAGAGCTGGAGAAGATGATTTCCACCGCTGGAAGGCTATAGATAGCACACTCTACGTCAAGGAACGCTTGGATCTCCCCCATTCAGGGGTTTACATCACTTTCATTCATGTTTCTCCATGTTTTCCCCTTCTTTCATCATGTCTTTCATTGAGATGAACATGCGGGGCTAATCTCCTTTGTCTTTAGGACCGAGAGTAGCCCGGGTAATCGTTGTATGACATTTTTATCATAGTAATTTATATTTTGTCTCGTAAATCCATGGTATGATTTCGTTTTCTCCATTATATCATTATGATTGACCACCTTAATGATAATCTAATGCCTTTAATTACTTTGAAAGAAGAATTAACGGTTGAAAAGAGGAAAAATTCACATTAATTAATAAATCCCTTGAACAAGGTGATGTACGGTTAATGGTGGAAACCCAAAGTTTGGTCTTCATGCACCTAGTTTAGGGTATATGTTACTATGACAGTGGAACCGACCTAGATTTAGGTAGTGAATTGTATCACGACAGTGAATAATTCTGACTACAGGCCACTACCCAGAATAAGAGCCAAATTTGATTAACTATGTAGGAATAAATACAACGAGAACCCGCGGTGAAACCACAATCATAAAGATTCATATCTAAATTGATTAAACTCAACATTTAATCGATTGCTTTGTTTTCTTTTTATTTTATTATTTTATTTTTCAATCAACCCTCAAAACCTTTTAATTGGTCTAGCTGATCGTGAGTGGTTAGTAGGTAGTCTACCGACAGTTTAGTGTCCCTGTGTTCAACTCGGGCCTCACAAAGGCCTATATTACTCTGACGCGTGCACTTGTGTTATTCACATAGTAAAATCATGTCAATCATCTACTAGTTCCCACACATACGGGCCTAACCAATGGCATGTGGCCACTTTGACAACCCACTCTAGTGCATTTGAGGCAGATGAGAGAACAAAATGATGAGTTTGCCCTTACCTACTAGTGTTATGCTCGGGGTAGGGAAGTACTTCTCTCCTCCCTCATCTTCCACCTCACGATCGGCTTCAGCCTTGTGTCGGGACGAGTCATCAGGCGAATTGACTTTGTGCATCGGGGATCATGAGAGTTGGGAGAGGGTGTAGCCCTCTTTGTTCTATCTCGTCGAACTAGATGGTGGTCGTAGATTGGTTGAAGAGCGTATAGACATGGGAAATAGAGGTCACACCTATCAACGGAGTATAGGAGATCAATGTAGGGCAAGCAAGGGTCGAATGGGTGATTTCTTTCTCTGGGATTGTGGGACTTATCCCACATATTCATGCGAGGGTTCTGGGATTATATAGGTAGGGTTTGGCAAAGGTGCATCCACTGACTTTTGATGGGGTTCTGACCCTAGTAGGCAACTAGGGAAAGTCCTAATACCACACCCATAGGGACACTTTGGGATGGTTAGGTCCGATTCCATCTCCTAAATCTAATGGGAAAGCTTTCGATTAAGATCTTCGACCATAGAGAGGGAGAATCAAAATGGACTCAGTTTTACTATAGTGGGCTTTCCCTTTTCAAACTGGAAGAGGAAGACAATGACAATGCCTTTGATACAAGATATAGTGGCCATAGAGAGCATGACACATAAAAGGGGTGTCGCTAACTAGATCTAAAGCTGGGAACATAATAAATTTTCTATTCTAGAAATATATGCGATTATTAAAAGTAGGTCCCTCTTTCTCCCCTATTTTCTATAGGATTCTAAGAGCATCTTTTCACTGTGAAACTTGGGGAGAATCTCATTAATATATTTGCCATATTATATCTAATTTTTGGGATGTATTAGGATAACTTTCATATATGAAACTTGCCTTTCAAGCATATCATTAAAACAATTACTTACATCTCATGGGAAATCATTTCTTCTCATATTCTAGAATTATGTCATCTTTCTTATTATCTTCAAGTACTCTAAAAGTTAGATCAAGATATCCTTATTTGATGCCCACATCCTGTGTTGCAAGCCATGGTTAATAATTACTCCATTAATTATATAAACCACAAATTTTCTTAGGATATTTTAGAAACTTGTCTATTATTCCAAACATATTAGTTGGAATTTAGGATGGTACAATTCTACCCAACTTATAAGAATTTTGTCCTCAAAATTCTACTAGGTTACCCATCTTGGGATTTACATATTCTATGTACACTAATTTCTAGTATCATCTTAAAAGTCTCATTCTCGTTGTAAAACACTATCTATACATCATTATTAAAACCAACATGTGGGTATACCACTAATGAACCTATTTCACATCATCATCAACATGACAAAGGACCTCTATTACCTCTTTTCTAGGGGTTCTGATTCTATCATGGATCTTACTTATCAAATATCGACTCTTTGTATGCATTCTTGGTCTTACCATGTGTCCAATTAGGTTTAGGTGACTATATGTCTCAAACTTTTAATGCAACTCTTATTTTCTTTGTCACCTTTAGATACATGTAGGCTGATCATATATTCAGAGGTGACTTATCTTATCACCCTTATCTTAGTACCTCCATCATACACATCTCCCATACTAAATGCACTTGAAAGGACAAGACAATCATGCTTATGGATATAACATTCTCTCTGCAAAACCCCATGAGCCTCTATCCCATACCACAAACATGTGGGAAAAAGAGAGAACATACTATATACAATTCTAGAGTTAACATAAAAGTTCAAAACTTCTAGGCACATAACCCTAATCCTCATATGAACTTATGTCTCTTATCTAGACCTTTGCCTTGGTTTCTAATATCTTTCACCTACTTCTTCTATACCTAGGTATAGAACATATGAATCACTAGCTTAGTGGCCATCTACTCGTTGCTCTGATACCATATTGTAATGCCCCTCCAAGTACATATATACATCAACATAAGCAAACCCTATGTCGTCCATAACACGGGTCAGTTGGATCGGAGGAACATTACAAAAAAATGATATTAATAGCAAAAAGATAAATGAAACACCATGCATTACTTGAAAACATTGATTCATACATTGTTCTTTGGAAGAGAAAACTTTAACTATAAACTATCTCATCTTTGATCTAAAATCTAATACATAAAATGTAGAACAAATCTATGACATAAGTCTTATTTGGAAACTTGATATTAGATCTTCTAAGATGTAGACGACACCCCACCAAACTATGTCCTAGAAATTTCTAGTTTGAAGCACTCACTTCAAATTCCTTTGCCCCTTGATCTAGGGACATCTGTCCCACAACCATGTGAAAACAAAGACACACATTAGTAAGCGACACTATACATTTTATAAGAACTGAAGATCAAGCATATATACTTGACTTGAGAAGAAACCTTGACATGAATTTGACTTCAGCATTTTTGATTACATAAATCTTATAACATGAAGAATTGAATAATTCATATATGAATCTCTCTATGACGCCCATTTAAGAGCACATGACTGCTAGGAAAGCCCATGATTGACACAAATGCCCATGATTTGGCCATAAAAGCCCATAAATACCCCTTAAGGTCCATGATTGGCTATGAAATCCCATAATTGGCACGAAAGCCCATAACGACCCCTTGAGGTCCATGATTCGAGAAGCATATAAAACTGATTCAATTCTATTTATCTTGACATTAACTTTACCATAAACATGAATTTAATCTTGAACTTTAATCTTTAACATGATGGTATTTCTCCCTCTTGAAACTTGAACTTTAAATCCATGGGTCATTGATCATGAATCATAATCTCTAATCTTAATGAACATGATAACCATAAAACATAAGATATAGCAAACATCAAGCAATTTATATGATGGACATGATTTGAGCATTGAACTTGAAATTTGAAGCATAATTCTTAAACCATACATATCATTCAATTCAACCAAGGTACTTATGTATAGTGGCGTGACCCACTTACCCGGAGTAAAGAAAATCCTAAGTTGATCTCTCTGATCTTGAGTCCAATCCTAAGTTCCCTAAAATCAAAATGATTTGTATTAATTATCACCTTAATTACCATCTTAAACCCTAATTGGGATCCTTTATGGAAACATGGTCAAGGACGATGGAATTTGGGTTTGGAAACACTAAAAATAGACTGTACTTGAAAAATCCTTTTTAAAGAGTATTTATTTGTAATTTTCTAATCATTGGTTGAATTACTATGAATTAATGAATAACTGACCAAATAGGCATGCATACATATATCGCCCCAAATAATCATCAATTATATTACATAATGACCACTTAGGCCCAACAATTATATCACATAATATGCATATACATGAAATTATATTAAATCATTATAAGAAGTAAGAATATTATACATTAAGATCTTGATAAAAGTTTAATGTCATCTCATAATCAAAACACGTGTAAAATACCCAAAATATCCCTATTAGGGTTTACATCAAAAATTCATATGAAATATCAACTTAGGATGACCAGGCTCCAAATTCTAAAGAAAAACATTGAAATACATCTTCAATAAATTTAGCAAGATATTTTGATAACTATAACTATATAAAAACACCAAAACATTAAAATCATATACATTTTGATACACTAAATATATAAACCCCTAAAAGTTGAGATCATATGCTATTTTTTTGTAATAGTAAATCAAAAATGCTTTTTAGTGATTTCTTATTTGTTAGAAATAGACATATAACTTAGGAGATATTAATTTTACAAAATTTTACCATTCTTTCTCATTTGGGTCATCCAAATTAGACCTGGTAGGTAAGGATGCGCCATGACGCATCACCAGGGTACCCAGGATCTGAGCTCACGGTCTCCAGAAGAGATCCAAATCTGCTTGTCCTGAGAAACCCACCTCTTGTCCCCCTTTTATTCGTGCAGCATACTCTGTTTCTTTGTGTTTTCAGAGTGCCATCGACAATGCTTGCTCTCTCCACCTTCTTATCATCTCATACCTTCTTTCTCTCATCTGTCAATGAAATAGATTCCCGATGGCCTACCTTGCCACCATCATACCCATATTTGGTTGTTAGACTCTCCCTATCTCCCTCAAGGCTCGACTCCATCAACTTCTTTCTGTCTATCTGCGCTTGAGATAGGGACGCCTCTACACAGGTTCCCGACGGCTCGTATCCTTCATGCCAACTATGATCTCTAGCTTGGAGGGGGAGCACATCTTATCACTATGCTATGGTGACTACAAGCATGGAGATCTTAGACAATGGCCATCTTCATAAAGTGTTGTCATCTACTTGACTCCTTCAAGCAACAATCGTCGGCCAGAAGCCACAACACAAACTCCTCGTGACACGCCAACTCTGTAATAATCCCTGGATCCTTACCATCATGATCTTCGATTAGGAAAATTTCTATTAAATTTTCTCTCCACCCTTCCTTCTTTGTTTCCCATCAAACCTCTCCCTTATATACTACACACATTGAAACATTTTCCTCAAATCATGATCATATGCCTTCCTATAGTTCTTGGACTCATGTATGATAGGCTTCGTGCTTGCATCCACTACTTTTAGGATGGAGACTGGCGTCATCCCTTATCTACAATATAATATTCACCAAAGGAACATCCCTGATCCAATGTACTATCACCAACCCATAGTTGATCGACTTAAGCAATTATAACACATGTATTTATTTATTTATTTATTCTTTTGTAAGCACATCCTTTTTTGGATTGTTACTTGATTTTGATCATATCAATTCTAAGTTTTGTCATGATTCAACTACTTCACATCATATTCCAACAAATGCTACAAAATTAAGGTTTCTCATTAACAATTTGTATTAGGATTTAAAATTTAAATATTATTTATTGAAAATTCTTATTAAGAGCCTTCTAAATATATTAGTTGGAATTTAGGATGTTACAAGGAATTTATAAACATCATACATGATAACCACCCTGAGAGATATCTAAACACATCACATGGCCCTACAATTAGGGTCAGGGTTTCATTGTATAACCGATTAGGGTTTTGCAACATAAGCAATCACCAAACCCTAGGTACACCACTTCCCACCTTATAGCACATTAGGTTAAGCCTCATCATTAATTAATTATGCTTAGAGTCTCATATCAACAACACTGGGTGTCACTGTCATATGCATGTGCATTTACATATAAGATTACATTCCAAGTTTACATGTGTCACGACCTTCCATCACACATAGAGGTCTCAACCATCTACCATATACATGTCATGACCACCACCCATATGGGTCGCGATCACCCACTCATCAAGGTGTCTTGACCACCTTCAACCATGGTGTCTCGACCACAACTACCCACATAGAGTAGCAACTGTGACACACTCATTCATGGTTGCGACCGTGACACACCATAGCTAGGCACCATGACCTCTCTACAACAAGGCATTATGATCGTCAAGGCACAAAGCAATCTCTCGACCATTAGCAAAACATGGCATCATGACCAATCAAACATGGAGTTGTGATCAGAACCGAATCAGGCATCGTGACCAGAACCAAGACTCAATGTTTTGACCCACATAACGTGCGTTACGAATAGAACCAAAGCAGACACAACGTCGCAACCACCCCACAACACAACATCACGACCGCGATAGAACAAGACTAGGTGTTATGACCCAAGACAAAGAACACTCATGTCTCAAGACAAAGCCAACAAGAGGGTCTATGTATCGACCTCAAATATCATGACAACATCTGTCTCGGTTGAGACAAGGTCAAACAACAAGAACACCAACCATCATTAAAATCAAACTCATGGATTCAAAGTTGTCAAACAAAACCACTTAGGAGAGAGAAATTCAAACCTCATCACATGAAGAAAACATCCAAAATATCAAGGAAACATTAGGGAAAAACCTAAAACATGGTGACAAAACCAAAGCTTAATATGCATGTGAGACCATCTTCTCAAGAACACTAAAAAAACACGCACATATGAATCTTAGGGTTTAAGAAAAGGGAGTTAAACCACATTTAATATATCCAAAATAGAACTTAACCTCAAGATACATCAAGGTACACAAGCATCATGCATGTGATCAAAACCAAGATCAAAGATAGGGGGAAACCACCATGATACATCAATCTCCAAACTCGGGTACCAAGAATTAGGGTTTCAGATTCCAAGAAACCAAGCACAATTCTCACCATCATTAGAGTTCTAGAACATGGAAACATCTACTGGCTTATTAGGATCATGATTTAGAGAAAGATAAATAGCAACATGCAAGTAATAATATGGTGCAAGTAATAGAAGAAGGTAGAGAGTTATATACCCCGCCTTAGGGAAGGTCACTCCCAAGGATCACAAGCTTCAAGCACACAATCACCAAGGACGATGAAGCTCCACCAAAGGCTCCACTCTCACTACAAGATCACCTCAAGAAGAAGAAGACAACAAGGTCAAAGACAAACCAAGCAAAGAGGGAAAGAAACTCTAGGCTGATCCAAAAGAAGAAGAGAGAAGGAGAGAGGGAAACTTCCTCACATTTGGGTCCACCTTGTCAAAACATGGTCTATGACCCTTGTGATGAAGGGTTCCTCTCCAAAACGATCACCATGGAGGATACATGGTCCAAGTCTGATAAAAGAGAAGAATAAAAAGGTATAAGATCAAAATAAATGCCATCAAGGAAGGACAAACACTTACCAAGGTTGAAGATGAGCAAAAGTCACCACATGCAAGGGATCTTGATCATCAAGGCTCCAAGGTTCAACCCTCCTTGCTCCACCAAGCTCTAAGGATGAGAAAAATAGAGGGAGGAAGAAGGAAGGTTGATTTAATGGAGAGAAGAGGGTTTATATAACAAAGGATGAGGGAGGTAGGGTGGGAGATGAGGTGTCAACAAGATAGGGCTCCAAAGGGACAGTTGTCCACCCAAGAAACTAACATGCAACCACTTAAAACACACATGCATGAGATGGTGATACGACCTATGTTGGGTGTGGACTATTTAGGTCACCCAACATATGGTCATGATTGCAACACCTCAAGGACACACCACATGGTTGAGACAAAGCACCAAAACATCACCTGGTTGAGACAAAAAGGATCACCACCACTAGGTCGAGACACACCTCCAAGAGACCACTATCTCGAACCAAGACACACCCTAGACCATCAGGGTCGAGACAAGAGAAACCAAAGGAAGTGTCTCAGTTGAGACACTCCCAAGACAAACCTCAAGGTCAAGACAAATGGTCGCTACACAGAACCAAGGTCAACACCAAGCAACCCTAGAAACCCTAATCACCTCTAGTGAGGTCACCACTTATCCAAGGCCAAACAACAATGCCTAAAAGCACCATACTCTCTCCCATGAAGTCAAGAGAGAGAAGGAAAACTCTATAGGCGTAAAATTTCAAGATAACCCTCTCAAATGGGTAAATTACAATTTGATCCAAAACAAACACAAAAAGCACCAACATCATCCAAACAAGCTCAAACTGGAAACTTAAGCTCTCCACAAGCTCTAAAAGCATCCCAAATGATTAGATTAAGGCTCTAAGAACTTAATCAAGACAAAAAATAGGGTAATCCCAAAACCTAGGTCATGGGTCTTACACTATATGTCTTCCTCACCTTATGCTTGCTAAGTGATATATTAGACATTTCATGCCTTGTTTCCCTTATTTTCGACTATTTTTCACAAATTAATGTTTTACCACAAAATAGTAGCCAATGATGAGTGGAATGTGCCTCAATATGTTTAAAATACATGATAGTCTAGAAAAATATTTTTTTTAAAACAGAAAAATAATTTTATATAACACTCTAAAGGCTTAGAATAAGCTTTCTATGTTTTGGGATAGTATGCTAATTGGTCAAGTTTGATCTGATACAAATCAACCAATCCTAGACAAGGACAAAGTTTACAATACTCTACTGGTCAAGTTTCCCAATCTTTAAACTCAACCAACAGTGGCACTGACCCAAATTTATAAATGGTATTGACCGACTTTTCTCCCTCTCAACTAGAGAAAAGTCGACCAAAAGCCCTTCTCTAGTGCTCATCTACATACCCTAGGCTCGAAAAACCCTCCTACACCCTTCCTATCCTTAGATTAGCCCTCTTTGGCGCTCCAATACATGACCTAGATGGTTTAGAGCCCTGCCTTGAGCATTCTCTTCTTTGTTTGGTGGTATTTTCCTTCTCCATCCAACCATATGGCCGCTAAACATAGGAAGAGATCCACCCCAAATGGAGAAATATTCACACTAACTGCTCCTAGGCATGTTTCCTTCGATGATACCTCTTTCGTATCAAATCATGCCTTGAATAGGTATAAGGAATTCCTCCCTAGGACTCCCTTTCCTTTTTGAGCTTTGTTTGAGACTTATTTTGTGATGACTGAGGTGATCAAAGAGGTTGCTAGGGTATTCAAAGCACATCACTTAAGTGCTTTGTGTGTAGAATATTTGTGCTTCACAAATTCTACGTTGAGCACGAAGGCGGTCCATGAATTCTATGTCAATTTGACATGGAACTACACCACTCATGTGCCACCACCTAATACCCAAGTCATTTTGACTTTAATGGTCTCCAGTACCAAGATAACTATATCTGAGAATTCTCTGAGTAGCTATTTCTCTGGTACCAATGTCATTGTTTCTTGGGTGGCTTCATATCCTTCTTACCATGAACTTTTAGACCCTAAGGGTTTCTATAAGAGCTTTGATCCCCTGCTTACCCTTCCTGACATCCATACGTTCCTGAAGAAACCAAACATCCCATATAGGAAGAAGTCAATCCGACCCTCCTCTTCCCTTTATATCAAGACAAGGTTGATCACCTTAGTGGTCAATTGTAATATCCATCCCAAGAGGAATCAAACAAAAATTGCAGAGAACACGACGGGAATCATGTATTGTCTCTTGAATGATATTGGAGTTAAGTGGGCTTGTTTGATTATACATCATATGACCTGCTTTGATTTTGGTAAAAATACCACAAGCACCCATCTCCCATATCCTATCCTAATCTATGGTGTATTTACTCACTGACGTGGAATATTATCACACTAACAAACTCACTTAGGGTTGAAATCCCTAAGCTTTTACCAAAACCTTGTGCAATAATACCACCCGCAAGCGGACGGGTCTTATCGCAATATAGTTAAGGATCGAATCCCAAGGTACAACATTTTTAAGAATCTTTTACTAGTCGAATCTAGTGGAATCAAGACTAATATTTAGAACAAAGGTTGGTTGATTTGAGTTTAATAAAACTAAATGTGAGGAAAGTAAAGAGCAGGGTTAAAAGTTGATTAAAGATTAATTATGTGGAATCGCTGGGATGGTCCCAGGCTTCAGCACCACTACACATGCAAACACATCCAATCACAAACATCCAGGCAACAAAATAGAGCTACTGCAAAACCCCCCATACGGGTGTCAGGTTCTCTAAGCATCACCATAGGTATCAAATGTCTCGTCACCATCCAGATCACATACTTACCGCTCTGAAGATATAGATATCCAACTGAAGTTGCAGACCCCCCCTGTACGGATGTCAGGCACACAACGTCACCATGGGTTAGATGTCTCGTCACCTCACAGATCACACACTTACGACTTCAGGGAATCCCATTCGATTTCTGATCAGGGAGTCAACCGGGTTAATCGACATTCAATTCCTATGTATTGAAGTTCTCACAACATAGGAAAAGAACAAGACAAATGCAAGCAGGTGATCAATCCACAAGCACACATCGGCGATTAACAACAAAATGAAAAGTTATATACATGCCATGTAATGTTTAATAAAAGGACATGTAAGCATGGGCAGCGGGGCTAGTCCCCACACCCCAGCAAAAGGATTACTCACTCATGGTGAGAGAAACAAGAAGAACAAGAGAGAGAGAAGATTCTGCCATGAGCGTGGTGGAGAAGATGATCGCAACTCGATGGATAAACGATCTTCTACACAACGTCGGGGTAGATCTGGATGAGGAGGGAAGAACACCATGGCAGTCGGGGAAGATATTCTCTCTCCACCTTCTCTCTCTTCTCGTAGTCCTTGCTCGTAGTAGGAGGAGCAACTCGTAGACGTGATGGAGGCATAGACATAGTGTGGATGCAATAGATCTAGATCCGGATCTAGATCTAGATCTAGATCTAGATCTGGACGGAGTGGCTTGCAGATCTGAGTTTCCACTTCAGATCTGGGTGAACGGGGTGCAAGACCACCACAGAGGCAGGCTATCGGCTGTAGTGATCGTCTCTTTAGGCTCAGGACAGACCTGCAACCTAACAACGTCTAGAGATCCTCTCCAAATGGTTGGGGGTCACATTCTATTTATAGGCAGGCTGTCACTGACATACTTTCGTGATCGCAGTTGTTTGACAGTAGGTCACAGTTTTCTGGTCGTGATTTCCCTTAAGCCTGGTTGTGGTTAGTTGGCAGTAGGTCGTTATCTTTGGTCACGATTCTTTGATCGCGATCTTTGGTCGCGATCTTCTCCATCTTGGCCAACAGAGGAGGGGTAGCTTATTTTTCCGCAGTCACGGTTAGTTGATACTGCGGTCGCGGTTAGCATTAATCGCAATCATGATTTTCATGCCTCGGTCGTGGTTCTCATGCCATGGTCGCGGTTCTTCTCTCCTTGACCGCGGTCGCGGATCTCATGGATCAAACCCACCACCGCGGGGGGGGGTCGCAATTCCTTTGCCACAATCACAGTTAGTTGGGCCCGGTCGCAATCTTCAGGTGGTCGCGATCATGAAGGCATGATCACAGTCATTGGTGTGGTACAGGTTGCAGTATTTAGCAGAGGTGATCACGGGCATGATTTGTTTTGACGTCGCGGCTATGGAATCATGGACAGGTGTCTGCGGTTCTTGGGGAGTTTAGGTCGCGGCTGCGATGGCTCGATGCGGTCGTGATTTTCTGGCTGGAGCAACGACCGCGGTTTGAGCAGATATGTGAAGAGGATCGCGGGCACATGGGGTGGAGAAGAAGGCCGCTGACCACTGCTAACCATATTAAACAAGGCTCCATAATGGGCCGAGAAGACAAGGCCGATTGCCCAAATGACCTGCACAAAGGTGCAAAAATCCAATAAAAATAGGGAAAAATTCCTATTAAACCAAAATAAGTAAAATGTTAGAAGATATGGTTGATAAGCATGAGAATGTAAGAAAAACTGGGTCAAGGGAGGTGATTGAGCCTGGATGGACATGCATTCATCAGAATACCCCGAACTTAAATGTTTCTCATCCTCGAGTAACACAAAATCTGAAACAGTCGCCACATAAATACTTTCACTCGTGTGATTGCCTCATCTTCACATCATGATTGTTTCTTTTCTTCTCGGTATGACTAAGCATCTCAACATCATGAGATCACATAACACATCTTTCGATATCTTTGTTCCTGATTTCATTTCCCAACATCACTTCCTCTCCACTTTTTCCAGCATCAAGCATATCTAAGAGTTTCATAAGAGTCCAGAGACACCCGCAAAACAACATGTGTGCACCTGATCTGACACTGGTGTTTTTAGGAATGAGGTAGGAATTCATTGTGCCTTTAGGTGGAAAAGGGAGTGAAGGGTGGTATGGAAGGAAGAAATAAATCTCTCCTCTATTCAACTCAAGATTTTTATTATATGGTTGCAATTTCATTGATTGCAACTCTTGTTATTATAATTTTTTTGTGCGAATCTCTCCTCTATTCAACTCGAGATTGCATTTTTTATGTGCACATTGGCATCTTTTCTTGGTGGTATGCCCCTATTACATAGAAAGGGGTATGGAAGAAGCGAATAAAGAAGGAGGAGGTGTGCCACCCCGAACTTAGGGTTTGGCACTATTTTGGCTATTTTTATTTCTTTTTGATGGACAGAGGGGTACGGAGATGATGGAAGAAATGTAGAAGAGAGTTCAGATCAGAATGCAACTTGATTTACAATTCAGTGCACCGGGTTGTTCTCCTTATCTTACTCTACTGAAATAATGTCTTGATGAGGATCTAGTGGAGATTCCATGCTATTGTTCCATGAGTCAGTTAGGAAGCACAATGTGTTTGATCCCTCTCAGTTCGAATGATACTCGCCATATTTTCTGATCATGATGTTAGGATTCATAAGCTTCACATAGTGATTTCTAACCATTGGCTAGTCTCAAAAATTGTCTCCCTTGAGGTTTTGCTTCGAGTAAGGAGGGTATGATGATTCAAAACTGCAAGGAAAGATGAGATAGCCAACTAGATAATGGCTTTGATTGAAACAAAAGCGTCAAAACTTCATCAAGTTTCTATACAAGCTACTTTGAAAACTTGAAATTTTGAAAATATTTGAAAAAATTGCTCAAAATTGCAATGATGAGATCTTAAGTCTGAAACAGATAGGAGAGGGTGGAAAGTAAAGTACGTACCACCCACCCTCCACCCTGAACTTAGAAATTTACTCGTCTCAAGCAAACTCTAAATCTGAGATGGAGGGAAAAATCATGCTGGTTGGTCCACCAGATGTGGTTGCATTCCTTTCGGCGACACATCTTCCATCTGAAAATCTTAAAAAATGGAAACTATCAGAACTTAAGATTGCATCTTGCGATGCATTGTCTACCAGGTGCAAAATTTCCTAAAAAGTAAAAACAAAATTAAGGAAAAGTTCTAATTCAAAATTAAAAGTAAAAGCAAATTAAATTATTAATCGGGTTGCCTCTCGACAAGCGTCTTTGTTTTACGTTGATGGCTCGACGTGGTTTCTTCAATTTTCTGGTAGATATGGCGGTTTGGACAAATTCATCAATTCATTAGTGCTAGTATCAAATGTGGTGAAATATCTCTTCAAGTGTTAGCCATTTGCCAAAAAATCTCCTGACTTCTCACTCCATAAAGTAAATGCACCATGTGGATAGATACTCTTAACAATGTATGGTCCAGACCATCAAGAATGGAGTTTTCCTGGGAATAACCTTAGTCTTTAGTTGAACAATAGAACTTGGTGTCCCACTTGAATGTCCTTCCTCTTCAGATGACTATCATGCCAAAGTTTCATGCGTTCCTTGTAGATTCATGCATTCTCATAAGCTGTCATCTGGAGTTCTTCTAACTCTTGAAGTTGCAGAATCCTAGCTTCGCCAACTTTCTTAATGTCAAAATTCAGTTGTTTTATTGCCCACCATGCTTTATGTTTCAGTTCCACGAGCAGGTGGCATGACTTTCCATAGATCACTCAGAAGGGTGTTGTTCCAAGAGGAGTTTTGAATGCGGTTCAGTAAGCCCACAAGGCGTCATTGATTTTCACTGACCAATCCTTTCGGTTGCATCCTACTGTCTTTTCTAGGATAGCTTTGAGTTGACGGTTCAAAACCTCTACCTGCCCACTTGTTTGTGGGTGGTAGGGGGAGGCTACCTTGTGCGTAACACCATATTTCCTTAAAAGTGCTTCGAAGCTTCTTTTCCAGAAAATGAGAAAACCCGTCGGATATCACTGTGCGTGGGACTCCAAAATGGGGAAAGATAATATCTTTGAACATTTTAATGATAGGTTTTGAATCACTAGTAACTGTTGGTATTGCCTCTACCCATTTGGAGACATAATCAACCATGACTAGGATGTAGGAAAGTCCATGTGAGGATGGGAATGGACCCATGTAGTCAACTCCCCAAACATCAAAAATCTCGACTTCTTGCCATAGCTTAAGTGACATCTCATCTCTTTTCATTATGTTACCCGTCCTCTGACACTTGTCACATGACAAAACAAAGTTGTAAGCATCTCTGGATATGGTTGGCCAAAAGAAACCACATTGCAAAACCTTCAAAGCAGTTTTCTTAGAACTCATATGGCCTCCAACTGGGCATGAGTGGCATTGTTCTAAAACAAGACGAGCTTCTTCCTCAGCTATACAACGTCTGTAGAGACCATCAACATAGAGCTTAAAGAGGTATGGACCATCCCAGTGATATTGTCTCACATCATGCATGAATTTCTTCACTGCATTACTGGTACATTCAGGGTGGATGATGCCAGCGACAAGGTAGTTCACATAGTCTGAGTACCAAGGAGTGGCTTCTGAGACTTTCATGAGATGGTCATCTGGAAGAGAGTCATTAATTGGGATCTTCTCAATTTCCAAAGTGTGGATACGACTTAAGTGGTCTGCTACAACATTTTCTGTGCCTCTCTTATCTCTAATCTCAAGATCAAATTCTTGCAATAAGAGAATCCATCTTATTAGCCTTGGTTTTGCATCTTTCTTTTTTAGGAGGTAACAGATAGAAGCATGATCTGTGTAGACAAACACCTTCGAACCAATGCGGTAGGATCTAAAGTTATCAAAGGCATATACGACTTCTAGGAGTTCCTTCTCAATAGTTGCATAGTTCCTCTGAGCTTCGTCAAGGGTCTTCGATGCATAATAGATGACATGATGTTTCTTCTCTATACATTGGCTCAAAATGGCACCCATAGCATAATCACTGGCATCACACATAATTTTAAATGGGTGATCCCAATCTGAGGCTCGAATGATGGGTGTTGTTGTAAGGTCATGCTTTAGATTGTTGAAACTCTTGATACATTCTTCATCAAAATAGAAATCAACATCCTTTAGCAACAAGTTTGTCATGGGCTTGGTTATCTTGGATAAATCCTTTATGAACCTTCAATAAAAGCTTGCATAACTGATGAAAGCGCGAACCTCTCTTACATTGGTCAGGATGGCAAGTTTGGCAATCACTTCTATCTTAACATTATCTACTTCAATTCCTCAATTGCTGACTCTATGGCCAAGGACAACACCTTCTTTTACCATAAAGTGACATTTCTCCCAATTCAGCACAAGATGTGCTTCTTCACATCATTTGAGGACGAGGGAGAGGTGCTTTAGACATGAATCATATGAATATCCATTTACGAAGAAATAATCCATGAAAATTTCCATAATGGTTTCAGTAAGTCCAACAAATATGACTGCCATACATCGTTGGAAAGTGGCAGGAGCATTACAAAGTCCAAATGGCATCCTTCTGAATGCATAGGTTTCAATGGGGCAAGTAAAAGTAGTTTTCTCTTGGTCATCTGGATGTATAGGAATTTGATAGAATCTACAGTAACCATCGAGATAGCAAAAATATTCCTGGTGAGCCAATCGCTTTAAGACTTGATCTAGAAAAGGCATCGGGAAGTGATCCTTACGAGTTGCCTTGTTCAATTTCCTGTAATCGATACACATCCTCCACCCAGTAACTGTTCGAGTGGGGATGAGTTCATTATCTTCATTCCGGATCACTGTAGTCCCACCTTTTATTCGGGACAACATGCACATGACTTACCCATGGTGAGTCAGAAATAGGATAAATGATTCCAGTAGTGAGCAGTTTAATGACTTCACGACATACTACTTCCTTCATATTTGGATTAAGCTTTCATTGATGTTCAACAGTCAGCTTGTGGTCTTCCACCATCGGGATCTTATGCATGCAAAGTGCTTGACTGACCCCAATGAGATCACTCATTTTGTAGCCAATAGCTTTCCTTCTTTCTTTTAATTCTTTCAGGAGTTTATCTTCTTGTTTGACCGTTAGATTGGAATTTATAATAACTGGACAAACCTTGAGATTATCCAAAAACACATACTTTAGTCCCCTGGGCAGGGGCTTCATTTTAGGGACTTCTGGCTTCTCGCATAGCTCTTCAACTGCATTCACAACCTTGAGTTCCTCGAATTTGGCTTCCAGATCTTCTTCGGCAGTGTTGAGGTGAAGAACATAATCTTTAACTTGTTCATCAATGGAGTTATCAACAGATGGGTTCGTTAGAGCCACTTCTAAAGGATCGTCCCGTTCATACTTCTCTTATGTGAGGAGTGACATTTTCTCTATACAATCAATAAAATAGACTTCTTCCTGCATGCTTGGCCTTCGCATGCTTTCAAAAACTTTAAACTCAAGGGTTTCTTTACCTAGTCAGAGCAGCAAAGTTCCTGCTTCAACATCAATCAAAGCTATTGTAGTGGCAAGGAATGGACGGCCAAAGATAAGAGGGTATCTGGAGTCCTCTTTTATGTCCATGATGACAAAGTCACATGGGACATAAGAGTCTTTGCCTACCTTGACTGGGACATCCTTGATGATTCCCAATGGGAGAATCATAGAATTGTCTGCAAGTTGTATAGTCATGCCAGTTGGAAGCAGTTCAGCAAATCCTAGCCTTTTGCAAAGGCTAAGTGGCATGATAGAGATGCTAGCACCAAGATCGGCCAACCCCTTCTTACAAGATGAGTCACCGATATGGCACAAAATCCCAAAGGATCCCTGATCTTTTTGCTTCTTGGGCATCTTGCTCTAGATGATATCATAAGTGGTTGTTGCTAACTTCACCATCTCATATTCTTTGGTTATATACTTCCTTTTGAGGAGAGACTTCAAGTACTTCGTCCAGGCTGGTATCTCAGCCAACACATCAAGAAAGGGTATATCAACATGAAGTTTCTTCATAGCTTCCTTGAACTTATTGAAATGAGTATCAAGCTTTGTCTACTTCAAATGAGATGGGAAAGGAGGATGAGGCTTGTATACTGGAACATCTGGATCAGGTGTGTTTTCAGCCTCTGCAACAATAGGTTCCTCCAAACTAGCTTTGTCTGTCTTATCAACAGTTGGTGGTTCCTTCAGTTGAGACTCATGTATTGTAGAGTCTTGGATAGTCACAAAGTCATCATCATTTGTTACTACTATTGGTATCTTGGCAGGAGGATCAGAATAGTCTTTTCCAGACCTGGTGGTGACAACCTTCAATTGCTTTGGGTGCTTAGGATTGTTCTTTAGTTGTCCAGCAAAGGCTCCAACAGGTGGCTTCATGCTAGCTGCAAGTTGAGCTAGTTGAGATTCAATAGCCTTCTGATGGGCTTGCTGGTTAGCTATCATAGTCTGCTGTGACTGTAATATTTTCTCAATAGCTGAGAGCTTGTCATAAAGAGAGATGGGACCGGCTTGTTTCCCTTGTTGTTGATTCTGGTAAGGGACTTAGTTGGGATTCTAGAACTGAGAGTTATTCTGATAATTGTTGTAGTTCCTCTTTTGAAAGTTACTCCTAAAGTTCCCTTGATTTCCAAAATTTGGTTGTTGGTTATATTGGAATCTGGGTGGGCCTCGTTGTTGATTATTTGAACCAAGTTGTCGTGAGTTTTCTACTCCTGAAGGATTTCTGTACTAAAAACCTGGATGGTTTCTATTCTAATTTGGATTATAATACCCCTGTCCAGGGATAGTGTTGACAACATTCATATTTTCCATTTGACCATTATCTCCTTGGGCACAAGTATTACCTAGAATAACATCATAGAGGATATTACATGCTAGAGTAGAATGATCAGTTCCTTTACGTGCTTCACAAAACAATGAAGTTGACTTGACTTGTTCTTGTTGTCGAGGGGGTGAACGTCTTCTTTCATAGGCGGAAAAAGATGATTCAAGTTGGTCTTGCTTAGCAACAAGAAGCTTTAGGGATTCAGTGATAGACTTGTACTCGGGAATGACTTCTTCCATATCTACCTTCAGCACTCCTTTACTTACGGGTCTACCCCAGTTGGCTTGATTTTTAGCTCCAAGGGTGACAACCTTCCATGCACTGTCATAACTTTGACGTATGAAGTTTCCCCCAGATGAGGAGTCTAAAAACTTCTTGATGTCATCATCCACACCCCTATAAAAGATTTTGATGAGTTGATTCTTAGGAATACCATGATGTGGACACTTGCGTAGGAGCTCTTTATATCTTTCCCATGCATCTGTAAGAGATTCTCCAGGGACTTGAGTGAACTGTGTTATTCAGCCCCTAATTTCATAGGTGAGAGAAGGAGGATATAATTTTTTCCAGAAAAACATTTTGAAGTTGTTCCCAAGTGGTGATGGGTTCACATTGCAAAGAGTTGTACCAACTCATGGCTCTGTCAGTAAGAGAGTATTTGAAAAGACGGAGTCTGATGGCATCATTTGTGACTCCATTTTGCTTTTTCATAGCACATAGATCTATAAACCTCAGAAGATGTTCTTGACTATCTTCTCCTTGCTTACCATAGAAAGGGATATTCTGAAGCAGTGTGATCCAATGTGCCCGTATCTCAAAATTTGGAGCGTTGATGGGAGGAGGTTGTACTGGGTGGTGAACATCAGCAGCTTTAGGGATTGAGAATTCTCTAAGGTCTTTTTGTAACTCAACTTGTTGAGCTGCTGCTTGAGCTGCTGGATTTCTTCTTGAACCGTGGCTCGAGCTTCTTGAATAAGCCTATCTCTTTGTGCATTAAGGGCTTGAGCTACCCTTCGAGCAATTTCCTCCTCTTGTGCCATCCTAGCTTGGTTCTCTCTGTACTAATGAGAAAGGTTCTGTCTATCTCAGGGTCAAAGCTAGCAGAGAGTCCAGGACTGTCCGAACGATGCATACACTAGACTTTGTGGGTACCTAGGATGGAAAGATCTTTTGGTAGTAAGATGTACGGAGTAGAACCAAATTCAAGTATATATGATCGATAGTATCAAAAGGTAAAAGAAAAATCCTAGATTAGCTTCAAAAGAACTAGATTTAACTAGATGATTTCGTTGTCCCCGACAACGGCGCCAGAATTTGACGTGGAATATTATCGCACTAACAAACTCACTTAGGGTTGAAATCCCTAAGCTTTTACCAAAACCTTGTGCAATAATACCACCCGCAAGTAGACAGGTCTTATCACAATATAGTTAAGGATCAAATCCCAAGGGACACCATTTTTAAAAATCTTTTACTAGTCAAATCTAGTTGAATCAAGACTAATATTTAGAACAAAGGTTGGTTGATTTGAGTTTAATAAAACTAAATGCGAGGAAAGTAAAGAGTAGGGTTAAAAGTTGATTAAAGATTAATGATATGTAATCACTGGGATGGTCCCGGGTTTTGCCACTACTACACATGCAAACACATCCAACCACAAACATACAGGCAAAATATAACTATCCAAATAGAGCTACTGCAAAACCCCCCATACAGGCATCAAGTTTGCGTAAGCATCACCATAGGTATCAAATGTCTCATCACCATCCAAATCACATACTTACTGCTCCGAAGATACAGATATCCAACTGAAGTTGCAGCCCCCCATGTACGGGCGTCCGACACACAAAAGCGTCACCGTGGGCTAGATGTCTCATCACCTCATAGATCACACACGAATTCAAGGAATCCCATCCGATTTCTCATCAGGGAGTCAACCGTGTTAGTCGACATTCAACTCCTACATATTGAAGTTCTCGCAACATAGGAAAAGAACAAGATAAATGTAAGCAGGTGATCAATCCAGAAGAACACATCGACGATTAACAACGAAATTAAAAGTTATATACATGCCATGGAATGTTTAATAAAAGGACATGTAAGCATGGGCAGCGGGGCTAGTCCCCGCATCCCAACGAAAGGAAACTACTTGCTCATGGTGAGAGAAACAAGAAGAATAAGAGAGAGAGAGAAGATTCCACTATGAGTGTGGTGGAGAAGATGATCACAGCTCGGTGGAGAAGATGATCATAGCTCGGTAGAGAAACAGTCTTCTACACAACGTCGGGGAAGATTAGGATGTGGAGGGAAGAACACCATGACAGTCGGGGCAGATCTTATCTCTTCACCTTCTCTCTCTTCTCATAGTCCTTGCTCGTAGCAGGAGGAGCAACTCGTAGATGTGATGGCGGCATAGGCACGGTGTGGATGCAACAAATCTAGATCCGGATCTAGATCTAGATCTAGATCTGGACGGAGTGGCTTGCAGATCCGAGTTTCCACTTTAGATCTGGGTGAACGGGGTGCAAGAACACCACAGAGGTAGGCTCTCGGCTGTGGAGATCATCTCTTTAGGCTTAGGGCAGACTTGTAGCCTAACAACGTCTGGAGATCCTCTCTAAATGGTTGGGGGTCGCGTTCTATTTATAGGCAGGCTGGCACCGGCTTAATTTTGCGATCGCGGTTGTTTGATAGTAGGTCGCGGTTTTCTGGTCATGATTTCCCTTTAGCATGGTCACAATTAGTTGGCAGCATGTCGCGATCTTTAGTCGCGATCTTTGGTTGCGATTCTTTGGTTACGATCTTTGGTCACGATCTTTGGTTGCGATCTTCTCCGTCTTGGACAACATAGGAGGGGCAACTTGTTTTGCCGCGGTCGCGGTTAGTTGATACTACGATTGTGGTTAGCATTAATCATGGTCGCGATTTTCATGCCGCGGTCACAGTTCTCATGCCGTGGTCGCAGTTCTTCTCTCCTTGACCGCGGTCACAGTTCTAATGCCGTGGTCGCGGTTCTTCTCTCCTTGATCACGGTCGCGGATCTCATGGATCAAACCCACCACCGCGGGGGGGGGGTCGTGATTCCTTTGCCACGATCGTAGTTAGTTGGGCCCGGTCGCGATCTTCAGGTGGTCGCGATCATGAAGGCACGATCACGATCATTGGTGTGGTGCAGGTTGCGGTATTTAGCAGAGGTGATCACGGGCGCAATTTGTTTTGACATCACGGCTATGGAATCACACACAAGTGTCTGTGGTTCTTGGGGAGTTTAGGTCGCGACTGCGATGGCTCAATCCAGTCGCAATTTTCTTGCTGGAGCAATGGTCACGGTTTGAGCAGAGATGTGAAGAGGATCGCGAGCACAGGGGGTTGAGAAGAAGGTCGCTGACCACTGCTAACCATGTTAAACAAGGCTCCATAATGGGCCGAGAAGACAAGGCCCATTGCTCAAATGACCTGCACAAAGGTGCAAAAATCCAATAAAAATAGGCAAAAATTATGATTAAACAAAAATAAGTAAAATCTTAGAAGATATGGTCGATAAGCACGAGAATGTAAGCAAAATTTGGCCAAGGGAGGTGATTGAGCCCAGATGGACATGCATTCATCACTCACCATAATGAAAAATCTCTCATCCATGACCTTGGATACAAACCAAGTTGCAGAGGGGTTTGCATTAGTGAGACAACCATCAAGAAGATCTTTATACCTACCTCTTCTTCCACCACACCAGGTGCCTTTATCTCCACCTAGGCCCCTCCACCACCACCACACTGACCTGACCACACCTTGTTTTCTGTATCCAATGAAGCTCACATGGGATATATGATACATCAACATGCGTATAACCTTCAGGTTCATGATCATCTCCACCACAACCTCTACCAGATCTGTCTCACATGAACCTATCATGTAGCCAGCCCTACCCACCCTACCATGCTTTTCCAAGAGCTGACTATGCCTCATATGCATATAGTCAGTTCTACCATGACCCTCCATGTTCTACTGCTTCTGCTTCACCCCTACTTCTGTTGATAGTGGACCTTCCCCTGCCCATGGCGCTCTTCCTCTTAAGGATCTACATGTTGGCCCCACTATCTCTATGCTTGCTGCAGGTGTTGGAGCATCCACTCCCATCTTTCGATAAGAAAATGCATTACATGCATGTGGCATGTCCTGGGCTGAGCAAAATGCCCGATGGCCCAATACTTGTGCTTTTGGACCTCCTGCTAATGAGGAGATGCTGACCAGGATGCTGAGGAAGAAGCCGGTGATGCTAAGGATGCTGATGGCTCTAAAGTTGATGATGATGGATCTTCTAATGGTAATGATGGTGAGGCTACCATTACTACCTCTGCTGCATCATCTGATGATGAGAAGGACTATTAGCTCGAGGATGATGATGATGAGGACATAGTTGATGTAGTAGATGCTGTGGATGTTTAGTTTGTAGTCTATTAGAGTGCTCATATATATATATATATATATATATATATATATATATATATATATATATATATATATATATATATATATATAGTCAGGCTAGAATACACTCGAGTGTATGGATCGTACGAATACACTCAAGTGTGTTTGCATATCAAGACTATTTTTTGCAAAATGTAAACTGTTGATCTTCACCGTCATAATATAACTAGGCTACATACAAATTTTGAGCCCATTTGGATGAGTGTAAGTCACTCATCCAAGGGCAACAAAATCGACGTGCGAAACTAATTTAAAATGCATAATTTTTGCGGTCTTCATAACATGAGCTATACATATCCAAATGTGCTCAAATTTTGCGTATGAGTTGTTCACGAGATGTTTAAGAAGATCAACGGATTAGATTTTCAAAAAAAAATATTGCATCATGAAAAACTACTTGAGTGTATTCCGCTCCAGATACACTCGAGTGTATTCTAGCCTGACTCTCTCTCTCTCTGTATATATATATATATATATATATATATATATATATATATATATATATATATATATATATATATATATATATATATATATATATATATATATATATGGATTTGTATTCGTTGCCCGCACGTGTATCGTTATTATGTTACCCATGTTCCAAAAACACAGTGGCTCTGTTGTAATTAAGAAAATTTTTAGCAACTCTGTCGACACCGTATGACTGCCGCCGGGGAAGAATACACGCACATGGAAAATCCTTGAGAGGTACTTAGGGACATCCGCCTAGGGAGATACGAGTGTGGTAATGACTTTGTTACATAGCGCCATGCGTGATTTCGGTGGTAGCGAGAAATAAATTGGAGATTAACAACATAGTCAGTCTGACAGAGACTATCAGGCCCCGAGCTAAAAATCAGATGGGCATAATGTTTACAATCATGCTTATGAGATGGACGCAGTGGCGACCACCATAATCACAATTCCTTTTCAAATATTACCCCAATCATTCTGTTCGAGGCCATGTAGAGGTGGCTGCAGGGGGTCAAAGGAGGTGCGGCGGCTCTGGTTGATCCCATGCCACCAAAAGTGTCATGTATTTGTCTGAAATCGCCAAGGAGCAAAACACACTGAACACCAAGGGCTCATTGAGCTCATCATCCTCGACATCAGTAAAGACCACAGGGTGTTCGACAAGTGCCAGTGGTGAGTCCCACGCCACAATCATCACCTTGTTGTGTACATGTAGGAGCTTTTTGAATGATAAAGTTAACCCATACACAATCAGCTATGATCATTTACATACAGAGCCTCCAACCAGCGTCAGCGATCTCAGATTCCTAGACCAAGCTACTACTTGTGAAGGTGAAGATGGGCCTCATGGGCACTGCCATCTTGCAGGATTCATGGTGGGGCAGTTCACGTATATTGTTGTTGAGGCATGCCTTGGTTTAGAAAGCGTTCAGCTGGAGTGTGTTCAAGGATTTTTGTGCATTCACAACACTGTCAATTGTGTCTCTCATCATGTGTTACATGTCTTGATAGTCTTTCTTGTCTTAATAGCCACTAACTTAATTTTTGGGCATCTGTGGAATTTAGACTGTCTGCTAATACCTATTGTCTTTCTTAGTAATAAGCAACTGGATAGTCATATTGTAATAAGAAAGTGTCATATGTAATATGGATAGTCACATTGTAATAGGCAAGAGCCAACTATAATGTAGGTGATAGTTTTGTAATATGGATACTCATATTGGAATAAGCAAGTGTCATATGTAATATAGAAAATCACATTGTAATAGGAAAGAGCCGACCGTAATGTAGGTGATAGTTTTATAATATGGATACTCATATTGTAATATGGACAGTCACATTGTAATAGGCAAGAACCAACAGTAATGTATGTGACAATTTGTAATATGGATAGTCATATTGTAATAAGAAAGCGTCATCTGTAATATGGATAGTCACATTGTAATAGGCAAGAGGCAACTGTAATGTAGGTGATAGTTTTGTAATATGGATAGTCATATTGTAATAAGCAAGTGTCATATGTCATATGGATAGTCACATTATAATAGGCAAGATCCAACCATAATGTAGGAGATAGTTTGTAATATGGATAGTTATATTGTAATAAGTAAGTGTCATACGTAATATAGACAGTCACATTGTAACATGGATAGTCATATTGTAATAAGAGTGTGATCTGTAATATGGATAGTCACATTGTAATAGGCAAGAGCCAACTGTAATGTAGGTGATAATTTTGTAATATGGATAGTCATATTGCAATAACCAAGTGTCATAGGGAGAGAAGCACTCCATATAATAAAAAATAATAAATAAAACTTGAATGTTACAAAAGAAAGGTGAGGGATTCATAGGAAGAGAAGCAATCCATGTTCATGTAGTTCATGCAAATACGACATCTTGACTAGTTATCAGTTTGTCATCAAAATTTGCAAGAATGTTGAAGTACAATTAGAATACAAAGGCGGCATAGAAGCCATCATAAAATTTATAAATTTATTATACTTTATGACGCATTTCTACAAATGGTTCATGTTCCATATCACATGTCACATGATAGAGAGTAACTCTGAACCTAAGCGGTACCCACACAAACAATTCTGAAAGAGAGCACCAAGAAGTAAACTTTGGTTGAAGGGTAAGGATGACAACGTCAAGCCGAAGGGTATGAATTTCATATATGTTGTAGTAATGACTTCCTATGCATCCTCCATGGCCTTCCTGTGTGGTTGGATCAAGAATAATGCCTCCTCCCAATTTCATAGATGATGTGCTCCTTCCTTTGGACGAAGTCGTCTGAAGATTCACTATAAAAATAAATATCAATTTGTTTAACAACATATAATAATTGTTTATCAAGAGACAACTATGTGTTCTATTTTCTGGATTTCACCCTTTGCGATGAGAAATAAGAAAATCACGGTCGTGAACACTCACCCGCCCAATCACAGCAGGTTTCTATTCTGGCCTAGCATTATCGTCATCCACATAGCAGTCACAGGCTATCCCTGAGCTTCTATCTACTCCGTTGGCAGATCCCAAGCATAGAAAATTTAGGATAAAGGGGATGATGAGGATTATCAAAAGATTTAGAACCCAATAACATGACCAATCATGGGGGTATGAGATACGATTTGGTGTGGACTAGTCAGAAACAACCAGAAGGCACAAACACAACATCTGGATTCCGGTGTCTAGTGCGGTGATGGGGTGTGGAAGCGGGCTGAGGACCTCTAGAAATTCGTCATGGTTTTCAGTGTCTCCGCAAGTGATGTACCATCCATAAGAGCTTCATCTGTGACTAGTAAATCAAATTCCGTCAGGATACAAGAAAGTCTATCTTCAAAGTCAAAGTCGAGCTCCGAAAACGACAGTGGATTATGTAGCTGATCCGACCACATTTAACTCTGCTTCTCGTCGCTGTTGGGAGGCGTTGATGGGGAATGAAAGCAACGAAATTCAGTACCATATTTACATCTCATGCCACCGTGTTTCCAACATGGGTAGAATACTGAAGTTACCCACGTGGGCATTCAATAAATAGCATATATATATATATATATATATATATATATATATATATATATATATACAGGGCAACGATCTAGTGAGAAACACATCTGATGAGAGCATGAGAGGCATTTGAATAACTCTCCTCATAGATCAATTTTTCATAATCCAACCGTACAAATTACAAGTATACCTTAATATCTACCTTCTTGTAAATTTTTATCACCATCCAATTTGGAGATCATTCACAACAATCAAATATTTTTCGGCACTCTATATTGAATTTCAGGCTGATCGTTGGATGTAAAAAGTGTATATTGTATATATGGACATGTAAACAATGTCTGATTGCAATGATCTTTTGTGAGAAAGTAAATGAAATGATGTTTTTTCCATCTATATGGTTGAATTTTAAAAAATAGTTACTAATTTGTAGTTATTCAAATGCCTCTCATGCTCTCACCATAGGATGTTTATCACTAGATTTCTACCCATATATATATATATATATATATATATATATATATATATATATATATATATATATATATATATATATATATAGACATTTGGGCAATGTATTTGAGGAATGCTATTTTATCATCTAATTATTTCTCATTGGTTTGTAGTTTTATTCTGAGGGGACATGTTTGGTGTTGTAATCTTAATCTCATGTACCTTAACTATTTGATTGCCTATATCTTATGAATCATGCGTATGTTGTCCCATATTTTGATTATGACTCTAGACTGCTTGTTTCCCTCTGTTTTACCTCTGTTTGGTGTATGTTTTGTGTGGTTGCTTGTGTAGTTTGTGCATGTGACAAAGATTCGTGCTTTATAAGCTCTTATATCCCCTTCCTTATTGAAATGACAAAGGGAGAGAAGAATATGAGATCTCATATGTACTGTAGGTACTATAGGGGATAAATGAGCTCAGTCATATTGAAATTATTGCTTATGTGATTTTTTTCTAGTCAATTATTTGAAATATCATGTGACTTGCTAGAGGACCATATAGTATATATATGTGATATGGTTGTTTGTGAAAAGACTAACCATGCAGGTAAAGGTAAGCATGAATTGAGTGGGAGCAATTGACATTGTTCATTCATGTATCCCTTTGCAATTCACAAGATAAAGGTTAAAATTTCACATCCATCTCAAAGGTAAAAGTTTAAATTTTCATATCCTTTTCAATATGTTAAGGAATGGTTTGTCATTTTCAAAAAGGGGGAGAATGTTGATGTGAGAGTTACACATTGTCCATATTTTGATAATGGCTTAACCATTCCATTCATATGCATATAATATGTCTACTTGAAATTGAGTTCAGGCTTTATCTACATGAGAAGGATCATTTCAATCAAGCCATAGCTTGATCAAGTTCAAGTCAAAAGCAATGCAAATGAACTTTTTTAGAAAATAACTTAAAACCTTTAGGATGAACTTTGTAATCATTTGTATTGATGTAATGACTTGTAACTAAGATGAGAAAAAACCAAGATCCCTAATTTCGAACGTTTAATCACCCTAGTGACATTTTCTAAAATTCATTACAGGGAGTTTTTGGGTCGAGTTTTACCCGTGACAAACTCGAACAATCCCCATGATGGATTATGAAAAAATTTAGGGTCAGTCAAATTTACCATACACAAAACTCGATCGATCCCTGCACTAAGAAAAATTGATTTAAGTGTTTGGTTGAGTTTCATCTAGGATAAACTCTAGTGATACTTTAAGTTAGCTTTTTCACATAGTGCAATCAATTGTGTTAACTTTATTAAAACTCGATCCAATGCACTGTATGGAAAGTGCAGCAAAAGTGATTCTAACAGTTGGAGTGTTGCAAAACTCAAAATTATACTAGTTGCAACATCCCAAATGGCTAGAAAGTGTTCCTAAGTGCTCCTACCATCTAGTGGACACCCCTAACTATAAATAGGACCTCTTAAAGTTCATTCTAAGGTTGATCCTTCATGCTATTCAAGCTCCTAGCTATAGTTGAGTGCATCTAGTCCACTTGAGCCCCTTTCTCTCTCTTTTTTCAAATCAAAATGTCTATATGAGTGAGATAAAATATGTGTGGGAGAGCTACTTCATTGTAAACTTGGAAAGCTATCAAAGCTTCACTTTCCCCAACCCCTTTCTTTATGATCAAGTTGGTGAAAGTTTCTCCAAGTGAAGTAGAGGGTGCACGCTTCTTCAAGTTGTAGAAGAAGGTGCAAAAGTTTCTTCAAGCTGTAGAAGAAGGTGCAAAAGCTTCTCCAAGGTGAAGGAGAAGGTCAAGGCTAAAGATCTGAGAGTAGAAGTGGATAAATCCTTCAAGGCAAAAGACTCAGTGCAAGAAGGGGATCTCGAAGGTGTCCAACTACTTACAAGTAGGCCTGTCAATGGGGAGGGTATGGGGAGGGTAAGGTATACCCTTACCCACCAAGTGTAGCAGGTTAGGGTATGGGTAATTACCCACTCCACCAATATCCTTAACCTCCCTTTATCCTTACCCTCTTACCCACAGGGTAAACGGGGAGGGTAAGGGTGAAGCAGAGAATTTATATGTCTTTTTCAAATTTTATTAATATCAATAATAATGGTCTAGATAATACATTTATATATTTTTACTAAAATATCAAGATACTCTAAAATGGATTTTAAAGATCCAAGATGACTCTAAGTAATCTTCTACAACATTATATATATGATTTGTGTTGTACTAAATACATATACAAATGGTAGTATCCTAGCATTGGTATGTGAACGAATAAAATATTTCCAAAAGATAAAGATTGCTACATTAAAATGATATTAAATGAAAATATGTCTCAAAGAGTTATTGTCAAAAACATACATATCTTATGTCCTCTTCCATCTAAAAAATAAAGCAAAAATAAAGTAGATAACATCACCCTCGCATATGTATCAAATGGTACATTAAATATTAAATTTTGTTATTATATACATGTTTGTCTTATACTACATAAGTATTTAATGGAACATTGACTATTTTTATACACGTGTCTTGCACCTCCAAAATGGTGTTGCATACTCAACCAAGTTAACTACATAAGAAGTAGATAAGAATATCATGTATTGTATAAAATGAAAACCACATAATATTGAATAATCCATAGACTCAAACAACACAATGACTATACATTTAACATACATCTTGGCGGATAGCGGGTTAGAGGGTATGGGTAATTGCATACCCTTACCCACTAAGATAACGAGTTAGAGGGTAGCGGGTAGGCGGGTAAAGAGTAAGAAAATCCTTTACCCTTATCCTTCCCCTACAAGGTATGGGTAAAGGGTAAACGAGTTTACCCTTACCCATTGACAACCCTATTGCAAGAGTAGGTAAGAAGGTAGAAGACTCTAGCTCCTCCATATAGGTAAGATCTTGTTTGGCTATTGGATCTCTTGTCCTCAAAGGGAAGACTGGGTTCCTTGAAGCAGAAAAGGAATGTCATATTGTATGTCTTATAATGGAATATAAGTATACATGAGTTGCAAAATCCTAGAGTTTAACCTTTCCAGGTAATGGAAAGACTATCTCCTAGTTTAGAGATTGGAACCACTCTAAACAGCTTGTGTTCTTGTGTTTGTTTAACCTCTCTCATCTTTGCTACGTATGTTTAGTTGTACTAAAAATTTAATATTTGCAATCCCATACATAGTTATAACTTGAAGGTCTAACAAATGTTTTTAGCTCTATTCAAACCTCCTCTGGAGCTCATTTGATCCAACACAAACCTGCCGCTGGGTCTGGATATGGCTTCTAGTAAAATAAGCAACCTCAATGGCTCTCCTAGACCAGATCCATGATGAGTTCCAGTTTTCTCTAAATGATTGTCGTTTGAGCTGACATTGATCGGAGGCCAAGCATGTCTTTGGACCAAGTGATGATTGGATCTCCTCAATTGTAGGCGTGACCAGGATGTAGGTCTTTCCTACCTCACAGATGGATGAAAAACTTTCTGAGGCTATTCAATAATTTCAAGAGTGGTGGACAACCACCACAGCAGGTAAAAGCATATTGCCATTATCATGGTGGATGGTGTCGCGTTAAGAGGAGGTAAGGTCATACATGGGTTCCCATCTTATTACTGCATTCTATGTGTAGATCGAGAGATGAGGAGGCGGGGGCGAGATCTTTGGAGTCAAAACTTCAGTTCATGTTGGAGGCGATCTGTTAGTTAGGTGGCAATGCAACTGAGTCAAGGGAGAGGGTGGCGGTGGCTGAGATTTCAAGTTTGTAGATGGGGTCTGTAGACGAGGATCCGGAGGAGGCTGCGGTGACTGGGGTGCTCAAGGCAAACCACGTCGACGACGACCCTCCAGTAGGTGATGGAACCGTTTTTGGTGAGGAAGGAGGCGAACCCTGCTGGTGGAGGAGGAAGCGAGGTAGAGGATAAGTGGATACATTGGTGGTGGCGTCCCTGCCAGATACAATCCTGGCGACCTTCACAATTGCAGACATCCACAATTGGTGGCAGCGTCTCTGCCGGATCCAGATCTGCCGGCCGTGGAATCCCTGCATCCAGAACTGTCCACGATGACCAGATGGCATGATGATTTGTAGTCGCGGCGTCTAGACTCATGGATAGAGGGCTTCCGACGGACATGATCGGGCGCGGTTGTAGGCTGCCATCCTTGGCTGTTGGAGGGCGGCCATGGTCGAGGAGGGTCTCTTCAGGTGACGTTGGAGGTGTGTTGCTGGTCTGTAGGTGGTGGGCAACATTGCACGTACGGCTGGTGGCTGTCCCGGAGGTGATGGACAACAGAAAGGGTCGATCTTCAACTACCCCATTAGTTGATGCCCGTGAGCATGGTTGACGCAAGGCCAGAGAGAATAGATGTGCGGCCACGGTTATCAGCGGCTAGGGCAAGGAAGCGGAGGGTAGAAATAGAAAGAGGAAGAGAAAAGGGAGGGGCACATCTGTTACTTGGCCAGGAAGTTGTTTACGTGGTTGCCCTAGCGTTTGCGCGTCGTCTAGAGAACAGAAAGGGGAAGGGTCTCCATTTACGGTAATGGAAACAGTCGTCGCGACTTGCAGAGAGGGTGGTAACGCTTGCATTACTTTGGTATGGAATTAAATAAATTTATTGACCAAAGTACAAAATTAATGTATTAAGGCTCAAGTTCTAACCTTATTATATTAATTGTCAAATGGAGTCGTATTGATACAAAAATTTACAGGTTAGCTAATTAAGGTGTGACTAACTCAAATTTCATATCAATTTTGCCTTCTGGAAATGTTTATTTTATTTTATACTTGTACGTTAGGCACTCTATAATGTATTTCATATCTTTCTTATCAATTTGATGTATAGATGTCTTTCATCAATTTGACTTAGGGTGATTCAAGATTATTACATTAGGGTCAAAACTAATTAACTAGTGGATTAGAACAATAACCCTGCTAATGAACTTATGTGGTTATTTTATTCTAGAAATTTCAGATATAAATATGTATTTATATATTTATGATATTATTTGGTTACTAATTTAATCCAAATTAGGAGAGAAAAGGATTTGGTATTATACTAACTAAAAGTTTTTGATCATTGAGGGTTAATTTATATGTGCCTTGGTTCAAGTATGTTACATATTAACACCTCAATTTTTTTTTAAAGATAAACAATATCAAAAAATAACAATCTCAAACAATCTTTTTCAAAGATTAACAATCACAAACAATCTTAATCATTGTTTAACAAAGTAAAAAGGGGAATCTATCCTTGAAACTTGAGGAAATGGGGGGGGGTCCTCCACATCATGCAAAACATCGTTCGCCAATGTCGGGTCTGGCCCACCATGCTCCTGGATTATGATCTTAAACTAATCCCACTTTAACTTTTAAATACTATTGGGTCCCAGACCATGACCTAAAACTGGCTCAATCATACACTTCATCTTCCTAAACACGATCCTGGATTGCGACCACAAACTAGACCACAATCTATTACCAAACATCATGAAAAGGAGAAGCCAAGCCAAGGTCCCCTCCTTGCCATCTCTTCATCAAAAGAAATATCCAAAGAAAGCACTCAAGCTAGGAGGAAGCTAGGGTGTCATGGATGATTCCAAGGGTTTTATTTTGGTAATCTCTCTGGATGAGGACACCCTTGGGAAGAAAGTGATTGATTAAGCACAATGACTAGCCCGGAAAGGGTCACCTTACTCTTGATCAACCATCCCAATCCCCCACCTTCCTTCATACTTTAAATAATTCTTCTCGAACACTTCCCAAAGGAATAAATGGTTCCACCATCTTTCTTTTACTCTCCAAGACATTGGCAAAACACATATCACACAAAAGTGGATCAACTCCCTCATATAGCCGAAGCTAGGAGCAGGATCAATCACTAAAAAGTGCTAATAAGAAATAACAACATATGTCTATCATCATGAGAATAATGCAATAAATCTAGGAGAATCCCTTTCGTGCACTCCCTTCTGCCGAGGAGGAACCTTTTTTTAATTTTTTGACTGACATAATGTGTGCAGGGGTCCTGTCCCAAAGCATACAATATATTTTTTCATAATCTTACACCCTACTTTTGAATCCGGCTAGTGCTCTTTTCAAGACTTCATGAGAGAAGCAAGAAACATGTACCTCACCAAGTCTCACCAAAGATCAATCCATATGGTCGGGAGTAGCAGTATAGACCATCAATCTAATGGCATCACCAAGGTGGGTGCCCTCTACAACAAGCAAGACAAACCAAAAGAGATAGAGAAATGCAAGGAAGTTGTCACCTAGCCTGAAGTCGGAGTCTCCCAAGATAAACCTCAATTTGTGCAGCCTTTCAACATGCCTTACTTGCCTCCACCAAGTTCAGCCTACACGAGAGGATGCACTACTAAAGATATGACTTATGTTGTCAATTTTTAAAGGAAAATCGCCAATGTAATCTATCTCGTTGGTTCCTTATAACAAAACTGCCACGAATGGCCCACTGAGAAAACATGGGCTGCATTTTATTTATCTAATCAGTTGTTTCACAAAGAAATTGATGAGATAGATTACCTGCAAAAATATAATTTCACGTAAATTTGTTAGAGGCATTTCATTTGCCTAAACAACCCTATTTTGCCGATTTCTAGTATAGCAATTGACGAGATAAAGGGGTACACCTCCAAACGTCTCTGTATAATTCTTATTTGTCTATCTCATCAATTTTTCCTACACAAACTGATGAAAAAGGTGTACACGCCAAACTTCCCTCAAACCCCCCAATTGGATTGTCTTGTTAGTTTTCATGACCAAAACTGATGACGTTGGTGTCACTAGAATGCATCATTAGTCATCGATTATGTCATAGTTAATAGATGACATAGGTTCGTGTATACACATGTTTTGTTGGTGGTTGTCCATTTTAATCTATGACATCAGTCACTTTCATTGGTTTTTACAGTAACCGACGAGGCATGTATTTCTTAAACCCCACGAGAAACCCCTCTTTCACCTATCATGTTTCTTTAGACCATAGCCGCTCCGATGATTTCTTCTACTGTCGCCAATGCCCCCAACCATGGTGTTGCAGCTCAACTACCCACCAGATGACTCCAACTTCTCTATCAACTACTGCTATTGCTACCACTCACTTCTCCACTGCCGCTAACTTTTCCTCCACTGCTGTACTATTCTAGTCCACGGACTGCGCACCCTACTGCTCCAAATCGATACTGACACCCTTTTGCTTCTTAAAATCCACACCAACACCAATAACAACTCCTCACCAGTGCGAGGCACGTTGGTTGTGCCCTACCCTTCTCCTTCATTTTTTTTGCAGTGAATATATGGTATCAAATTGATGATGATGGCAATTCCCTTCCCACTCAATAATGGGATAACTAATGCACGAAACCCATAGATTTGATAAAAAGGATACTTGATCATGTTCAATATGTGTATAACTTGATGACGGTGAAATACAATGATATCCCAAGATATTAGTCATTTTAGAATGATAATGATGTTTGAATAGGGTTGCTATATCATACAAACCATATCCCATTGTTCAATATTGAATTATATTTTACAATAACTATGTTGATGCATGAATGTGATGATTGTATACTTTTTTTGGCTCCATAGTCATTGTTTGAATAATATATAATCCATTCTTAGCCCGATATGAGTTTTGAATTGGTTATTTGATTTTTTTTGAATATTATGTTTGGATAATATATGTAAGCCCTAATATAAAAAACCCTAATGTGTGAGTTATAATATGTAAACCAACGATTTCTAAACCCCATTATGTAAAATCTATTCTATAAACTATAATATATAAACCCTAGGTTCTAAACCCTAATTTATAAACCATGTTGTTGGCCTAGAAACCCGTCCATGATTTACTCATTAGGAGTAAACCTTGGATAGTACCTGATTTGTGACTGTTCTTAAGCACTTCATCTCACTTAGTATGTAAGTGTAAAATGCATGTTCAATTTCAATAAAATTTGAAAACATTTCCCTTTTTGCTCTCTGGGTACATATGTAGGTGGGTATTTTCCCATCTACATTGATGTACTTGGATAACTGTGGGGAAATGTTGTCAAAATTTATTAAAATTAAACATGCATTATACACTTACTAGTGAGAAGTTCCCAAGAATGGGATAGGTGGTACACATTCATGAATGTAAATGTTAATAGTTGATTAGGTCTCAGTTCAAACATATTTTTGCTTCTTCTAAAATTAACTTATTAGCTAACACCTGATGAGCTACTTGTTTCCCATATGATCATAGAATGGATTCGATCGTGGATGTCTAATCTAACTCACTGCACTCTGGAGTTTATTAATGGTCTTGATGAGTTTGTAAGATTTGAAGACGAACAGAGCAAACAACATGGACACATGTTCTATTGGCTTTGTAGAAATTGAAATAACGACTTAAAAGTTGACACTATTGACATGAACAAAGATCATGTCATGGCATGGAGATAGGTTCTATTGCTCGCGTATAAGCCAAAGATGCATGTTACATCTTACGAAGGGGTTTGACATAAATGGGTTTTCATACTAAACAAAACATCAAGATGATAAGAGTGTCATCCAAAATAGTGTAGTGTCTTCACTGTATTTTTCTAGTGCCAATGATAAGAGTCAACATGAAGGAAATATGTCTTGTTCTAGTGTCATTGAAGACATATGGGAAATTGACTACACATAATTTTGAGTTCCATTATTTTAAATGGATGAACACACATCAGTGATAGAACTTTGGATACACTAAGTATGAATACCTTGTCATATGTAAAGAATACATATTTTATAATTGTTTCCTATATATTAACTAATTATTACACACACATATACATATGCATATATATATATATATATATGTGTGTGTGTGTGTGTGTGTGTGTGTGTGTGTGTGTGTGTTCAATCATTTGTATTATGCACTAGCTGAGTTTGGAATATCAAATGTGGCATTTCTGATGCCATCAATGACTAGCAACGTAGTTAGAGATCCAAGTGGTGTTAATGATTATATGACTACCACAATGAAGGTTTTCAGTGCTTCGAGACCTTGATCATAGATCCCTTCAACGTTGTGTATGTTTTAAGCTTGTTATTTATATTTCTAACTTATGAATACAATTCTTGAGGAAATTAATTTTTATTTTATTTTCCTTCTATTCACTCAGAAATAAGTAGTGGAAGTTATTAGTGATTGTTTGCGAGATCTGTATTATGTATTTATTTAATCATTGGGGTGTAAAACTAACACCAAATGAGGGACACCCAATGAAATTGGTGATTCATAAATAAGTATAGTTTTACCATGCTCAACCTATTTGTTTATGTTTGCATCATATGAAATTTTAATAATACAATATATCTATTAATTTAACTTATAGGGTCGTGAAAGCACTCCGTGGAGGTGGAGGAAAAGTAGATATAAAAAAGAAATCAATAGATTGGAGGAGTGTTATGTAGTCTTCTCATTCCAATGCATATATATTACCAACTTTGCTTACTTATATTTGTTAACATAATTGTAAATCTATAGTTCCTTGTACAAGACAATGATTGGGCATGTGCATGTTATGTGATGCTGTACATGAAGATGATTCTCACGCCCACGACACCGATCAAGTGTATAGAGAAGGTAATCTTATTAGTCTTGGAACATAACTAATGAAGTAGTATCATATGATAATACAAAGAATCAAATCTAATTAGAATTATGTCTCATTCACTTTGTAGTTTTTTGACACTACGAAAGCCTATACATTGGAGCGACTGAATGACCTATGTTAACAGTGGGCAGACTACATCATCAAACATGTGGATTTGTCAGATAATTGGGAGGGTTGATTGATATTTTGTAGTTCAAACTTTAATGTCAATATTTTGTTTTTATATTATTATATATCGTGAACTTAAACTCTATGGTAGCCGATGTGTATAATTTATTCATGCATATGTGTGTGTGAATTGAATGTGAAATGCATGAGGAGGAGAATGATGTGTAATTCTATATATGTATGAAATTGAACGTGTGGCTGAGAAATGAATCAATTGAGCTGTGAGTTCATGCATATGTGTGTGCATTTGAAGTGAAAATTAGATATTGTACCAAATGCATATGTGTATTTGTATATATATCTTTCTGCTTGCAAGCTTGCTGACATGTTATTAAGTTGCAATGCTAGCAGAGGCCTGCATTTTTGATGAACTTTCAGTTCTTATGAACTGCAGCAAGCAGGTAAAATAGCAGATGGGTAGCAAGTCTGTAGGCCTTCTATATATATATAAAAGACATTTATCATCAGTTATTTTGAACTAACCAAATACATTAATAAATGTACTCGGTTACTTGTAGAAAATGGACGGGATATCCCTTAATTTTCACTATTTATTACTATTAGGTGTCGATTATTTATTGAGAAACTAACTACATAACTACCAAAATTGTCAGTTCTCATTCAGTAACTGACGAGGAACGATCAAGAGAAACCATTTTCACTGCATAATTAGCATTAAGTCATCAGTTCTATTCCAAATAACCTATGAGGAAATGTCAAGGGAAACAATAATTTCGTCGCACGTTGCATACTATGTCGTCAATTTGACGGTAACATGGAATCACGACATATATGTATGTTGTCGGTTTCTTTTTTCCAGAATAACTGATGACATTGTCCTGAGTTTTAGCATCACCCACTCAGTAAACAGTTTAAAACTAATGACATATGCCTAAAATGACCAATGAGATATCCCATTTTTGTACTAGTGATGGCACTATCCAGGGTTCTTCTAACAAGGAGCCACACACTTGGGATGATCCACACCATTCTTCCTATACAACATGTAGGGCTCTTTCTTTGCCTTAGCCCAAAGCAATCCAGACAAGGCCTCTATTAGAGTTTGACATCTACAAGAATTGGGCTTGTCCCAATACCTCAAGAGGTGGCAATGCCCTTCTTCATACCTGAAGGAGAAACCAAAGGATATAAGAAAGAATCTATAGCCACACAGGAAGAGCTTAAAGCGGTCGACACCATCACAGAGGTTCAAATGCAATATATGAATGGCTAAGGACCAATCCCCAACTTGCACTTCACGTATCCACCACTCCACTCCTGGTACAACTTGTACATGGGAGGAGGGTATGGATTCCCACCACTAGTATATGGTGTTATTGGTATGTACGCCAGAGAGCCAGACATACGATCATCGTAATGGCATATCTTGTAAATGATTTTATTGATAATAAAGGCAATTACATCTATATGTTTGGTCAATTATGAGATGATGATAAAACATGATAGATATTAGGAGAACGATATTACTCAATGATATATGTCTTCAAGTTGAGGACCTGAGAGATCATATGTATGATAAGAGTATATACATTCTTATTATGTCCCTAGTCAGATATTATTATGGAAACAATATATAGACAACAATAATACATGAGACTAGAGTTTGTGTTGGCTGATGACAGAATCTCATTAGTCATGATATGTGATATCAAACCAAACACATAGGTACTTGTTAGAGAACAATGTACCAGACATACCCACCTTGAGACTGATACATAGAAACCATTGAGTAGTAGTCAGAATCAACTCTCATAGTAATACTGGTGATTGTGTTTCTTAGACCTAAAGTCACTACACGGATCACATGTTATTCAATGTGCTTTAAAACCACCCAATGTGACCTTGAATAATGGTTATCATACATGTGATGTGTGGGTATGTTTTGACTGATGAGGATTGATTGTGAGTGATGTAGATGGGATTTGTCCCTCATATCAGAGTTGATATCCTGGCCACTTGATAAGCAAGACTAAGAAATGTATGCCCATACTCATGTGAATCAGCATAAGATATGTAAGATGACACACATCTCAGACATTCTGCTCTAGTTCAAGAAACATGGATTGAATATTAAGAGGATGAAGATTCCATGCCTCAACTTCAATCTGGATATAAAAGACAAAGGAACTATAAAATTACTATAACACTGATCATGGAGTGTAGGTTGAAGTTTTTCTCCACTTTCCAATTACTTGGGTAGTAAAGATGTGTTGCTAGATATCGCTCATAGCTTGTGATGTCATAAATTAGTTATGGACATTCACTGCCAAGGTAACTTGGAACCTATAGGGACACAAGCATAAAATGCACCTAGAATAGGAGTTTACTCATGAGTGAGGTTTAACTTGATTACTTAAGTGTTTAGGTATTCAATTTAAACAACATTGGTTGAATGGGAATGTGAGTCGACCGACTCAAGTTTTGAGTCAACTAACTCAAGTGTCAAGTCAATTTAAACATTACTGTTTGAAATTAGCTTCATGAATGTGATTCGACCGACTCAATTGTTGAGTCTACCGATTCACGTGTCAAATCGACCAAATTAGAATTGCAGTCAATGAATTGGACAATCAACACAACTAGATCAAGGATTGATGCTGACGTCATGTTGTGCATTGATCATTGCATCAAAAGACAATATGTTTGTGAATAGGAAAACATTCCAACCGATCAACTAGATGTTTTAGTCAAAGACTGGGGGTGCAAGTTGACTAACTCAAGTGTTGAGTAGACAGACTCATGATCTACATCAGCCAAACATTTTTGCAAATCCGTCTCTTTGACTCCCAGTTGATCTAGAAACCCTGACCCTAACCCTCACATAATTAGAGGGGCAGTCAAGGATTTCAGAAGACACAACTAACGCTGAAAAAATGTTACCCCCTCACAGTTGTGGTAACGTGAGAGCTTGTGCAAGTCTTACCAGTAAAAGGGAGAGATAACCAGGGAGAACAAGTCACCACTAGCACGTTGACATTAAAGGGATAAAATCCTTCATGTTGGATCTGGTAAAGCACAATGAGGAGTTCCCAATGGTCAACATGGACTAAATAGAGGCGTGGAGGCTGTTACCACCACGCTAGGAGGATGCCATCAACTGTTGTTCTTGATGCTACACCATGAGGCCGTCACCAACAATCGTCTGGGTGCTGCTTGAGAAAGAAGCATGTCACTGCAAGGATTATCATTTAACTTGCTCCAGGACCAGGTATATGCCTTGCAAACCTACTTTCCTAAATACAACGTTGTTGACATGATCTGCTTGTTTGGGATATGGGCATAAATGTTTTTGTTTCTGCTGCTCAAAATCCCAATAGTGGTAGCGAGCCACGTCAATTTATGGTGTACTGGGATTTAATCGATATGATTGGATTTCATTTTATCATTTATTTATTGCATAGGATGTGAATAATTAAAATGATTAATGTGCATATCTGATTAAAACCACATATGCTCATATATATGATATGATATATATGAAATTGATACACATCATCCTAAAATTTGTTTTGATGGTGGATGAATGTGCAATTATTACAAAAACCCCTTTCTGGATTTGTGCTTGTTTGAATGGTTTTGATCCTATTGTTATGTGGTTTGCATATCAAACCTCTACCTTTTCCTCCACATGTAAGTTAATGCTTCCCTCCCTCTACTCCCCTGAGTGTAACTCAAGGTTTCACTTTTGTGATGTAATAAGTTGATAAGAATATGATAGTTTTAATTTATGTTTTGACAAGAAAATGCATTCACTATATGAGTCGACTGACTGGGAAGTTGAGTCGATCGACTAGAGGATCAAGGAGTCCACATGATAGGAGTTGCCCATCGATCGACTGGAGGCCCAACCGATCAACTGGAGGAGTCTAGCCACTGCTTGAGCCAAGAGCCAGTTGACCAATCCATGGAGACCATTTGACCAACATGAAGGCCAATCGATCAAGTGAAGGGTTTAGTCGACCGACCAGACTGGTTCCAGAATATATTTTCTATAAGAACATGTTGCTACATATGATGTGGACCTTAGGTGGTATCAATTCTTTATGGCTCCACAAAATCACATTAGTATGACCATAATCGTCGCCCATTTTTGTGATTGCATGTTTTATTTTTGGATATCAAATGTATATGATACATATTATAAGTATGTGGTGATTGGATATGTATATGTATTCATAAAACAAATCCCCCAATTAAATATTAAGTCTTAGATGTTTTCCATAAGAAACAAACATGAAAATCTTTATCGACTAAATGTGGGCATGCCCTAGCGTGGTGCACCATTTATCTCATGGAAGTGTGATGATAGATATGTAGGTCTGCCTCCGCAGGGTGCATGTTCTATCCTGTTGACTTTTGGGTCAGACTTAACTAGGTGATCTTAATAGGATTAAGAATCTAGAAGCATAAAGATGGATTATGACAAAGAGATATGGATTCCATCTATCAAGAGTTGCATATGATGCAATTGGAAACGAGTTGCCTACCTAAATATTCAAGTTGTGGGAGATCATCCCTACCCGACTCATGACTTTGATGAAATATGGATCTTGACTCACTAGAAGGTTGTACACAACAATCTTTTGAATTGATAGTGAGGGCTATCGATTCGAACAAAATAGTGGGTGTGTTAATTAATAAGAGGCCCAATTGATGTCATCAAATTTTCTTTTAATCAAATCAAACCAAAAGTATTTTAACAAAATGCAAATTTCTTTTGTAGAAACTAATGGCAAACAACAACACATTTTCATTTCAACCAGTCCTTGAGAACAAAAAGTTAAATGGGAATAACTTCCATGACTGGTTCATGACATGAAAAATCATTCTCACACAAGATCACAAGTTTTATGTCTTGGAGACACCAAATCTAGATGAATATGCTCCCATTGCACCTAAGGCTTACAAGAATGCTTACAAGAAGCACTGGAAATATGTTGTGGATGTCAAGTGCCATATGCTATGCTCAATGAACTATGAGTTGTAGAAACATCATGAGAACATGAATGTTATTGATATGGTAACACATCTTAAGAACATGTAATAAGATCAGGTCTGACAAGAGAAATACTGTTGCATCTAGGATGGGCAATTTTCTCTCTCGGGGGTGAATAGAGCTAAATTGTACTTAAAAAAATTAAGTAGACCTTCAAGATATATCACAAGATAATGTTCGTAATTAGGAATTTGTATTGAAACTAAACATACATATCAAGGACGAGAGAGATTGAACAAATAGAGAACACAAGCTGTTTAGAGTGGATCCATACTCCAAACTAGGAGTAAGTCACTCCACTACCTAGAGAGGTCAAACTCTAAGATTTTAAAACCATTGCATACTTATATTCCATTATTAGACATACAATAAATGAACTTCCTTTTCTGAGACAAGCTTACCCAACCTTCCCTTTAAGGAGAAGGGAGCCAAGAATGCACCAAAGTACTTACGTATCCAACCAAGAGTCTTCTACCTCACCAAGGACTTACCTAGTTGGAAATGAGTCTTCTGACTTCACCAAGGACTTACCCACTCTTGCACAAGTCTTTAGCCTTTGACGAATTACCCACTCTTCTTGGATCTTATGCCTTTGAATTCACCTTCACCAAGGAAAAGCTTTCACTAAGGGACGCCTTTCCTTGTTCTTCTTCACCTCTCTTAGCCAAGAGAGAGAATCTTCATATTCATCTTCATGGTAGAAATGAGAGATTGTGAGGTTGAGGAAGTGAGAGCCTCATAAGATTTACATGTAGGACTAGCTCTCTTACACATCTCCTACTCACTCTAATGGATAGCAAGTGATAAGCTTAGAGAGAGAGAGAGGAGGCTATAGGATGCAGTCAACTATAGAATAGGGACCTTCATAGTGTTTGGCTAACCATGGGATGAAGCCAAAGGGGTCCTATTTATAGTTGAGGATGCCTACTAGCCAATGGGAACACTAAGGATGAATTCTAGCCATTTTAGGTGTTGCAACATATTTTTTTTGTGTTTTGCAACACTCCAACGGATGTAAATGCTTTTTCTGCACTTTTCATACAGTGCGAGCGACTGAGTTTACTTTTGGGAAACTCGACTAATTGTACTATGTGACAATTTTTTTTTGAAGCATCTGTCAAGTTTATCCTAGATTAAACTCAATCAATCACTTAAATTTAGTTTTTCCCAGTGCATTGATTAGTCAAGTTCTATGTATAGGAAACTTGACCAAACTTGAGCATTCTCAAAATCCATCAAGGGATCGGTCGAGTTTGTAAATCGACCAAAAAAAACATGTAATGAACTTTGGAAAATGTCATTAAAGTGTTTAAATATTTGATTTAAGTGCAACTAGTTTTTTTTCTAAGCTTAATTACAAGTCATACAATCATTACAAGTGATTTACAACATTATTCTAATAGATTTACATCATATTCCACAAAAGTGCACTTGTATTGATTTTGACTTGTCTTTTCTCCAATTTAGGATGTGCAAGTTAGGGAATTTGGAGTGTTTCTATGCCTAATCTGAAATCAGTTAAGTAGAAGCATTGGATACAAATAAGTTGAATGGTTAGTCATTATCAAAATAAGGGTTTCATCAATTTAGACCTTGAGTCAACATTGACCTTGAGTCAACATTCACCCCCTTTTTGAAGATGACAAACCATTCCATAAATATACTTAAAGCTTGTAAGTAAATCATACCTTTGGAGAAACCTAGGGGTTTTAAATGGAGTTGAGTTCATATGCTCCCCCTCAATTGATGCTCATGGAGTTGTCACACTCCCCCTCAATTGATGCTATTTCTCCTGCATGGTTAGCTTTCATAACATTTATAGAAACTATGTTTTCTATTCATATATGTTCTACATATATGTGTTCTCCCCTTAACATAAGACATGCTTTCTCCTCACACATGACTTCTCCCTGTCTAACATAAGACATGCCTCTCCACACTTGAAGCATCGATAGAGCCTACTCTCAGAGTACATGGCATCTTCTTCAACTTGAGAGGATGAAGAGGCTTGACCAACAATAGCTTCAATTTGGGTTTTGATTTCAACCTTCTTCATTCTCCCGATCTCTTTCTCTTGTTGTCTTTGTTATTAATCTTGCTTGTCATGTTTGACTTCATGGGTTATAGATTTCCTATGAGATCTTCACTAGGAATGTCACCTAGAGACTTTACTTCTTCAATGGAAGTCACCTTGGATTCCCACCTCTAGGGAAGAGTTCTAAGGATCTTTGGGTTGATCTCTCCTCTATCCATAGGATGACCAAGAATGACAAGACCATTTGCAATGGTGTTGAGCCTTGAGTACATATCGGCTACCCTATCCTTCTTTCCCATCTTGAAGTTTTCAAGAAGCCCCTTGAGCATGTAGACTTTGCTTTCCTTCACTTGCTTTGTCCCCTCATAAGTAACACATAACTTTCTCCATACCCATAGGCCATTTCACATGAAGAGATCTGATCAAACTCCCTGAGGGAAATGGAGGCATAGAGAATGTTGATGGCTCTTGCATTCAAGGCTACTTCATCCCATTCTTCTATTTGTTGCCTCCAGTAGCTTGTATGGATGGTCCACCATCTATCATAGCTCAAGACTTGATCCTTGGATGTAGAATTGTAGCTTTCTTTTCCAATAGAGGAAATTATTCCCATCAAAGATTGGAATGTTGATGAGATACCTCCCACCTTGATAATCTCCCATCTTCTCTTACTTGTAGAAGTATGATTGGAGAAGACCCGCTCTAATACCACTTGCTAGATCTAGGATGGGCAATTTTTTATGGGGGGGGGGTGGATAGAGCTAAAATGCACTTAAAAAAATCATTAGACCTTCAATATATATTACAAGATAAGGTTGCTAATTAGAAATTTGTAGTGCAACTAAACATACATAGTTAGGATGAGAGAGATTGAACAAACACAACAACACATGTTGTTTGATGTGGTTTCATACTCCAAACTAGTAGTAAGTCCGCCCAGTACCTAGAGAGGTCAAACTCGAGGATTTTGCAACCATTGCATACTTATGTTCCATTATAAGACATACAATAAATGACCTCAGTTTTTTGGGACAAGTTTACCAAGACTTCCCTTTTAAGAGAAGGGAGCCAACAACCAACCAAAGGACTTACCTATCCAACCAAGAGTCTTCTACCTCACCAAGGACTTAATCACTTTGTAATGAGTCTTATGCCTTCACCAAGGATGTACCCACTCTTGCACAAGTCTTCAACCTTTGAGTAATTATCCACTCTTCTTGGATCTTCTGCTTTTGACTTCACCTTCACAAAGAAGAAGCTTTCACTAAGGGACAACTTCCCTTGTTCTTCTTAACCTCTCTTAGCCAAGAGAGAGAATCTTCATCTTCATCTTCATGATAGAAATGAGAGATTGGGAGGTGGAGGAAGTGAGAGCCTTAGAAGATATACATGTAGGACTAGCTCTCTTACAAATATCTTGCTCACTTTAATGGATGTAGCAAGTGATTAAGTTTAGAGAGATAAAGAGAGGAGGCTATAGGATGCACTCAAATATATAACAAGGACCTTCATAGTGCTTGGCTAACTATGGGATGAATCCCAAGGGGTCCTATTTATAGTTAGAGATGCCTACTAGCCAGTGGGAACATTTAAGGATGAATTCTAACCGTTTGGGGTGTTACAATGGATTTTTTTAGTTTTGCAACACTCCGACAGCTGAAAACACTTTTTCTACAATTTCCTTACAGAGTGATCGGTCGAGTTTACTTTTGGGAAACTTGATTTAATTGCACTATGGGACAAAGAAAATTTGAAGCATCAATCGAGTTTATCCTAGATGAAACTTGGAAGATCGCTTGAATTTAGTTTTTCCCAGTGCATGGATCGGTCGAGTTCTGTGTATAGGAAACTCGACCAAACTTGAGCATTCTCAAAATCCATCAAGGGATCAGTCAAGTTTGTAACTCGACTGAAAAACATCCTGGAATGAATTTTGGAAAATGTCATTGAAGTTCTTAAATATTTGATTTAAGTGGTCTTGATTTTTCCTAAGATTAATAGCAAGCCACAATCATTACAAGTGATTTACAACATGATTCTAATGGATTTACATCATATTCCACAAAAGTGTAGTTTTATTGATTTTTACTTGTCTTTTCTCCAAGTTTGGATGCACAAGTTAGGGTATTTGGAGTGTTTCTATACCTAATATGAAATCACTCAAGTAGAAGCATTAGACACAAATTAGTGGAATGGTTATTCATCATCAAAACAAGGGTTTATTCAATTTAGACCTTGAGTCAACATTCTCCCCCGTTTTGAGGATGACAAACCATTCCATAAATGTACTAAAAGCTTGTAAGTAAAATCATAACTTTGGATAAACCTAGGGTATTAAAATGGAATTGAGTTCATATGCTCCCCCTCACTTGATGCTCATGGACTTTTCATAATCCCCCTCAATTGATGCTATTTCTCCAGCATGGTTAGCTTTTGTAACAATTATAGAAACTATGCCTTCTACTCATATATTTTCTACATATATGTCTTCTCCCCTTAACATAAGACATGCTTTTTCCTCACACATGCCTTCACCCTGTCTAACATAAGACATGCCTTCTCCCCCTATATCATTTCAAAAAGTAGGGGTTTAAAGAGATAAAATAAAACATTTTAGAAAAAAAGAGATATCAAATGTTAGAAAGGAGAGTAGAAGAGAAAAAACCAGGGGCTTGTCCAAACATAGTATATAAAGCAAATCAAGACATGCCTTTGAACAACCCATAATGTGCTGCAAAATACTAATAAATTATGATTGTGACCCTCAAGATGATGGTATTCGCCCAAAAACGTTAGGGCTCATGCAATGAGTCTTTCTCAGAAGGCCTTTTTCCATAAAAAACACTAATTTTGCACTTAAATATGACATTGGAGTAGAACATTGGAAAATTGCATTAATTCTTCAGATGCTCCAATATCTGCATACAATGTAGCTATATTTGTTACTCATCACAAGGCTATGCAAGCAACTCAAGATAGTAGACATGCAATTCATGGAACAAACTTGAGCAAGTATGAAACAAGATACAAGCATAACATATAGTTGAATACCACTTGATGAAAAGATAAACAAGGCTATAACTACATGTATGAACTACTAGTAGATGATATCACAAATTAGTACTACTAGTAGGATCTAGATCATAGCAAAAGATTCACAAGTTAAAGATCAAGCTATGAGTAAATGTAGAGATATATCCAAACAAAAGGATATGAAGTTTTAGAAGCAAGAAAGGATATAACTCAATAGAAAATATGCTTCATTTCCAAAAGATGATTACCACTAAGAACCTCAGGGTTGTATCAAAACAATATATACAACTAAATAGATGTAGCAAGTTATAGCACAAATGGAAGAAATTTAAGACAACCAAGAGATCCAAAGAGATCATCATCAAAACCCACACAACAACTCAAGACATGTAATTACAAGATATAATGATACCACTTGTGGGATACCAAAATTATATCAATTAGAAAGATAGATTTGTATGCACGATAAACAATTTAGAGCATGGAAATATGAATATATAAAGGTACAAAAAGGGAGTGCCAAAGAATAAGGCTACTGGTTGAGAAATTCTAGTTGAGAGGGAAATTCTCATCCAAAAAGACATTTGTATATTCTGTGCATAGTGTTATTAGTCGAGTTATGGGTTGAACTTCTAGACTGACAAAATCTATTAGAAACACCAATTGGTGCCTGTCAATCAAGTTTCATTAGGTCAAACTCAACCAATACAGCTGTTGGAAAGAAGCACATATATTTCATAAAAACATATTAAGAGGCATGTCAAAAAAATAAGCCATATCCAAACATGTGTAAGAAAGTTAATAATGCACTATGAAAGCATTATAAACATTTTTTGAGCAAGAATGTGAAGAGAAAGACAAAATACCACTTTTGACTAAAAAACCACATGCATAGTGCACACTAACTTAACAAAAACAAGTTAGGATTGGATATGAGTAAGAATAACATTACCTCTATTCTTACCATTTCTTTTCCACTTGGTGCTATCCCATACACGCTTACCATTCTTATTTTATGTGGATTGAAAAACCAATTTGCAAATCCATAACTCAATTCAATCCATTAGAAAGTGACCTGCAAGAAGAAAGATGAAATGATTCCCAATCATATTTTTGGATCAAGAGGGGTTAGCTTAGCAGCCTAAGACCTATTGCTCATGTGTGCTTTCCTAAAAGGACAATAAGTAGAATAATGACCAATTTCATTACAATGGTTACATGATCTCCTAACCTTGAAACTACAAGATTCTTCATTGAAAATTGAAGGTCCTTTGTCTTTGTTGTTCCTTTGGCTACTATCAAGTCCATGACCATCTCTACCCATTTGTTTGATAGTATGATCTAGGATTAGATTGAGATTCCTTTTTATCATCTATGAATCTTTGCATAGAAGATCTCAAATTATGATTGTCATGCATACATGAAGTAATAGTAGAAGTAAATTGATTGATTTCATCTCTGGCATGCATAAGATCAATTTCTAAGCAAGGAGCTTTGGCGTATGAGAATCTTTATCAATATGAAGAGAAGAAACATTATTCTCTCTACTAGTTGAAGTAGAACAAGATTCAAGAACATTTATTTTAGCAATAAAGGAAGCAATATCATTTTCAAGCAAATCAATCTTAGAGAGATAAACACTATTTTTAGATTCTAATCCTTGCAAAACAAAATCTTTCTCCTCATTTTTAGTTTTAAGAACATCAAAATCAACCTTCAGAGAATTCAAAGTATTACTATGCTCTTCATTCCAACTAGGAAAAATATGTTGAGCTTCTAGAAATCTAATCTTATTAAGAAAATTTGCATTTTCAAGTTTAGGAGAGTCTACTTGACTAAGATAAGCATTGTTTTCATCTAGCAAGCAAATATTAGCATGTTCAAGATCATCTACTTCTACATACAATTTATCAACAATTCTAGCAAGCTTTTTCTTTTTCTTTTTAGATGACTTAAGAGAGGTACAAATAGCATAAATAATAGCAATTAAGGATTGTTTATAAAAAGAGTTTAGATTTACCACATTAGAGTCTTCACTTGTTCAAGCCATAATATCAAATTGACATTCTCCTTCATCATTACAGCTTGAGCTAGATCCTCCACTTGATTCTTCACTTGAGATTGAGTCTGAGGAGTCACTTGAGCTTTTGTGTCATTTATACTTCTTCTTGTACTTCTCTTATCTTATTTTGTGATGATGGGTCTTTTTGCCTTGTGAACTATCTTCCTTTTAGTGACCCTTCTTTCCACACTTAATGCACGAGGTGAAGGAGGATGACTTGCCTTTCTAGATTCTACCCTTAGAGTACATGGCATCTTATTCAACTTGAGAGGATGAAGAGGCTTGACCAACAATAGCTTCAATTTGGGATTTGATTTTAGCCTTCTTAATTCTCTTGAGCTCTTTGTCTTCTTGTATTTCATCTTCATCTTGATTGTCAAGTTTGACTTCATGCACTTGTATATTTCCTATGATCTCTTCCATAGGAACATCACCAAGAAACTTTACTTCTTCTATGGAAGTCACCTTGGATTCCCACCTCTTCAAAAGAGTTCTAAGGATATTTGAGTTGATCTCTCCTCTATCCATAGGATGACCAAGAACATCAAAACTATTTAAAATAGTGTTGAGCCTTGAGTGCATCTCGGATATCCTTTCCTTCTTTCCCATCTTGAAGTTTTCAAGAAGCCCCTTGAGCATGTAGACTTTTCTTTCCTTCACTTTCTTTGTCCCCTCATAAGTGACACATAGCTTTCTTCATACCTCATAGGCTATTTCACATGAAGAAATCTAGTTGAACTCTGTGGGGGACATGGAGGCCTAGAGAATGTTGATGGATATTGAATTCAAGGCTGCTTTCATCAAGGTAGCTTCATTCCATTATTCTATATTTGCCTCTGGTAGCTTGTATGGATGGTCCACCATTTACCATAGCTCAAGACTTGATCCTTGAATGTAACATTACAGTCTTCTTTTTCAATAGAGGAAATTGCTCCCATCAAAGATTGGAGTGTTGATGAGATACCTCCCACCTTGGCAATTGCCCATCTTCTCTTACTTGTGGAAGTATGCTTATAGAAGACCCACTCTAATACCACTTGTTGGATCTAAGATTGGCGATTTTCTCTAGGGGGGTGAATGAGCTAAAATGTACTTAAAAACCTTCACGATATATCACAAGATAAGGTTGCTAATTAGGAACAAACATGAGAATACACGCTATTTATAGTGGTTCCATAATCCAAACTAGGAGTAATTCAGTCAACTACCTTGAGAGGTCAAACTCTAGGATTTTGCAACCATTGCATACTTATATTCCATTATAAGATATAAAATAAACGACCTTCCTTTTCTGGGACAAGGCTTACTTGCCTTCGCTTTAAGGATAAGGGAGACAACAACCTACCAAAGGACTTACCTATCCAACCAAGAGTCTTCTACCTCACCAAGGACTTACCCACTCTGCAACGAGTCTTCTGCCTTCACCAAGGACTTACCCACTCTTACACAAGTCTTCAGCCTTTGAGAAATTACCCACTCTTCTTAGATCTTCCGCCTTTGACTTCACCTTCGCCAAGGAGAAGCTTTCACTAGGGGACACCTTTCCTTGTTCTTCTTCATCTCTCTTAGCAAGACAAATAAACTTCATCTTCATCTTCTTGGTAGAAATGAGAGATTGGGAGGTGGAGGTGAGAGCCTCACAAGATATACATGTAGGACTAGCTCTCTTACAAATTTTATTCTCACTCTAATGGATGTAGTAAGTGATTAAGCTTAGAGAGAGAGGAGGTTATATGATGCACTCAACTATAGAATAGGGACCTTCATAGTACTTGGTTAACCATGGGATGAAGCCCAAGGGGTCCAATTTATAGTTGGGGATTCCTACTAGATAGCGGGAATACTTGAGGATGAATTCTAGCCATTTGGGGTGTATCAACATATTTTTTTTTGAGTTTTGCAACACTCCAATGCTAGAAAGACTTTTTTTGCACTTTCTGTACAATGTGATCGGTTGAGTTTACTTTTGCTAAACTTGAACAATTGCACTATGAGACAAAGAAAATTTGAAGCATCAGTCAAGTTTATCCTAGATGAAACTCAGCTAGTCGCTTAAATTTAGTTTTTCCCAGTTTAGGGATCATTCGAGTTTTGTGCATAGGAAACTCGACCAAACTTGATCATTGTCAAAATCCATCAAGGGATCGGTCGAGTTTGTAACTCAACTGAAAATAGACTGTAATGAATTTTGCAAAATATGATTAAAGTGCTAAAATATTCGATTTAAGTGCTCTAATTTTATCAGAGCTTAATTACAAGTCATAATCATTACAAATGATTTACAACATGATTCTAATGGATTTACATCATATTCCACAAAAGTGCACTTGTATTGAATTTGACTTATCTTTTCTCCAAGTTAGTATGTACAAGTTAGGGCATTTGGACTGTTTCTATACCTAATCTAAAAGCAGTCAAGTAGAAGCATTAGGAACAAATTAGTGGAATGGTTATTCATCATCAAAACAAGGGTTTATTCAATTTAGACCTTGAGTCAACATTGATCTTGAGTCAACATTATCCCCCTTTTGAAAATGACAAACCATTCCATAAATGTACTGAAAGCTTCCAAGTAAAATCATACTTTTGGAGAAACCTAGGGGTTTTAGTTGGAATTTAGTTTATATGCTCCTCCTCAATTGATGCTCATGGAGTTGACATACTCCCACTCAATTGATGCAATTTCTCCTACATGGTTAACTTTCATAACATTTATAGAAATCATGTCTTCTACACATATATGTTCTACATATATGTCTTCTCCACTTAACATAAGACATGCTTTCTCCTCACACATGCCTTCTTCCTGTCTAACATAAGACATGCTTTCTCCTCACACATGCCTTCTCCCTACCTAACATAAGACATGCCTTCTCCCTCTTTGTTAAGAGCTAAAATGAAACATGTTGGAAAAAGGAGATACCAAATGTCAGAAAGGAGAGTAAAAGAGAAAAAACTAGGGGCTTGTCCAAGCATAGTATATAAGGCAAATCAAGACCTACATTTGAACAACCCATAATGTGATGCAAAAAATTAATAAATCACGATTTTGACCCTCCAGATGACAGAATTTGCCGAAAAAATGTCAGGGCTCATATTATGAGTCTTGCTAAGAAGGGCATTTTTGCATAAAAAATTGGTTTTGTACCAAAATCTGACATTAGAGAAGAACATTGAAAAACTACATAAATTCTTCAGATGCTCCAATATCTACATACAATGTAGCTATATTTGTTGCTCATCACAAGGATATGCAAGCAACTCAAGATAGTAGATATGCAATTTACGGAACAAGCTTGAGCAAGTATGAAATAACATACAAGCATAACATATAGTTGAATATCACTTGATGAAAAGATAAGAAAGGCTAGAACTACATGTATGAACTACTAGTAGATGATATCACAAATTATGACTACTGGTAGGATCTAGATCATAGCAAAAGATGCACAAGTTAAAGAGAAAGTTGTGAGTAGATTTAAATATATATCCAAAACAAAAGGATATGTAGTTTCAAAAGCAAGAAAGGATACAACTCACTAGAAAATATGCATCATTTCTAAAAGATGATTATCACTAAGAACCTCAAGGTTGTATCGAAACAATATATATAATTAGATAGATGTAGCAAGTTATAACACTACAAAAAAAATTAAGACACAACCAAGAGATCTAAAGAGATCATCATCAAAATATGCACAACAACTCAAGATAGGTATTTACAAGATATAGCAATACCACTTGTGGGATACCAAAATTATGGCAATAAAAAGATAGAATTGTACACAAGATAGACAATTTATAGCATGGCGATATGCATATATAAAAATACCAAAAGGGAGTGCCAAAGAATAAGGCTATTGGTTGAGAAATTCTAGTTGAGAGGGAAATTATCATCCAAAAAGCCATTTGTATATTCTGTGCATAATGTTATCGGTTGAGTTTTGGGTTGAACTTCTCGACCAAAAATAGCTGCTAACAACATCTATTAGTGCTTGTTGGTCGAGTTTCATCCGGCCAAACTCGACCAATACATCTGTTGTCAAGAAGCACATATATATCATAAAACATATTTTGAGGCATGCCAAAATAAGCCATATCCAAAGATGTGTAAGCAAGTTAGTAATGCATTATGAAAGCATAAAAAATAGTTATTGAGTAAGAGTGTGAAGAGAAACAAAAAAATACCACTTTTGACTCAAAAACCACATGCATAGTGCACATCTAACTTGACAGAAACACGTTAGGATTTAATATGAACAAGAATAACATTACGTTTGTTCCTACCATTTCTTTGCCACTTATTGCTACCCCATAGACACTCATCTTTCTTCATTTATGTGGATTGAAAAACCAATTTGCAAATCCATAGATCAAGTCAATCCATTAGCAAGTGACCCGCAAGAAGAAATATGAAATGGTCCCCAATCATATTTTTGGGTCTGAAGATGTGAGCTTAGCATCCCAAGTCCTATTGCTTTTGGGTGCTTTCCTAAAAGGAAAATAAGTAGAATAAACCAATTTCATTAAAATAGTTATATGATCTCCTAGCCTTGGAACTAGAGGATTCTTCATTGAAAATTGAAGGATCTTTATCTTTCTTGTTCCTTTGGCATCTCTACCCATTTTTAGTACTATGATCCAGTATTTGATTGAAATTCCTTTTATCATCTAAGTTTCTTTTCTTAGAAATCTCAAACTATGATTATCATGCATAAGAGAAGTAAGAGTAGAAGACAATTAATTGATTTCATCTCTAGCATGCATAAGATCAGTTTTTAAGCAAAGAGCTTTGATCGTATGAGAATATCTATCATGACGATCAACAATACTATTCTCTCTACTAGTAGAACTAGAAAAATATTCAAGAACATTGATTTTATCAAGCAAGGAATCACTCTCATTTTCAAGCAAAGTAATCTTAGAGAGATAAACACTATTTTCAGATTCTAATCCTTGCAAAACAAAATATTTGTCCTCATTTTTAGTTTTAAGAACATCAAAATCAATCATGAGAGAATTCACAATATTACTCAACTCTTCATTACAACTAGGAACAAGATGTTGAGCTTCTACAAATCTAATCTTATCAAGAAAACTAGCATTTTCAAGTTTAAGAGAGTATACTTGACTAAGATAAGCATTGTTTTCATCTAGCAAGCAAATATTAACATGTTTAAGATCATCTATTTCTAAATGCAAATTATCAACAATTCTTGCAAGATTTTTCTTTTTCTTTTTATAAGACTTAAGAGAAGCACAAGTAGCATAAATAATAGCAATTAAAAATTCTTTATCTAAAGAGTTTAGATTTACCTAATTTGAGTATTTACTTGTTGAATCCATAAGAGAAAAATGACATTATCCCTCATCACTAGAACTTGAGCTAGATCCTCCACTTGATTCTTCACTTGAGGTTGAGTTGGAGGAGTCACTTGAGATTTTGTGCCATTTCTCCTTCTTCTTGTACTTCTCTTCTCTTCTCTTGTGATGATGGGTCTTTTTGCCTTGTGGACAAGCTTTCTTGAAGTGATACTTCTTTCCTCAATTGAAGAGCCAAGTGAAGGAGAATGATTTTCCTTTGTAGAGTCTACCATTGGAGTACACAAAATCTTCTTCAATTTAATAGGATGAAGAGGCTTGACCAACAATAACTTCAATTTGGGCTTTGATTTCAGCCTTCTTCATTCTCTTGAGCTCTTTCTCACTTTGTCTTTCTTCTTCATCTTGATTGTCAAGTTTGATACCATGGGCTTGTAGATTTCCTATGAGCTCTTCAATATGAATATCAACAAGAGACTTTACTTCTTCAATGGAAGTCACCTTGGATTCCCACCTCTTGTGAAGAGTTTTGAGGATCTTTGAGTTGACCTCTCCTCTATCCATAGGATGACCAAGAACAACAATACCATTTATAATGGTGTTGAGACTTGAGTACATCTCGTCTATCCTTTCCTTCTTTCCCATATTGAAATTTCAAGAAGCCCCTTGAGCATGTAGACTTTTCTTTCCTTCACTTGCTTTGTCCCCTCATAAGTGACACATATCTTTCTTCATACCTCATAGGTTATTTCACATTAAGAAATCTGGTTGAACTCCATGGGGGACATGGAGGGATAGAGAATGTTGATGACACTTTCATTCAAGGTTACTTTCTTCAAGGTAGCTTTATCCTATTCTTCTATCTTTGCCTTTGGTAGCTTGTATGGACAATCCATCATTTGCCATAGCTCAAGACTTGATCCTTGGATGTAGAATTGTAGCCCTCTTTTACAATAGAGGAAATTGATTCCATCAAAGATTGTAATGCTGATGAGATACCGCCCACCTTGATAATATCCAGTCTTCTCCTACTTGTAGAATTATACTTGGAAAAGACCCACTCTGATACCACTTGTTGGATCTAGGATGGGTGATTTGATCTTGAGGGGGGTAAACTGAGCTAAAATGCACTTAAAAAGAATTCATTAGACCTTCAAAATATATCACAAGATAAGGTTGCTGATTAGGAATTTGTAGTGCAACTAAACATACATAGAAATGATGAGAGATATTGAACCAACACGAGAACATAAGGTGTTTATAGTGGTTCCATACTCCAAACTAGGAGTAAGTAAGTCCACTACCTAGAGAGGTCAAACTCTAGGATTTTGCAACCATTGCATACTTATATCCCATTATAAGATATACAATAAATGACCTTCCTTTTCAAGGACAAGGTTACCTAACATTCCCTCTAAGGAGAAGGGAGCCAAAAACCTACCAAAGGACTTACCTATCCAACCAAGAGTCTTCTACCTAACCAAGGACTTACCCACTTTGACACGAGTGTTCTTCCATCACTAAGGACTTACCCACTCTTGTACAAGTCTTCAACCTTTGAGGATTTACCCACTCTTCTTGGATCTTCCACCTTTGACTTCACCTTGGCCAAGGATAAGATTTCACTAATGGACGCCTTCCCTTATTCTTCTTCACCTCTCTTAGCGAAGAGAGAGAATCTTCATCTTCTTCTTCTGGGTAGAAATGAAAGATTGGAAGGTTGAGGAAGTGAGAGCCTTACAAGATATACATGTAGGACTAGATCTCTTTCAAATCTCCTTCTCACTCTAACATATATAGCAAGTGATTAAGCTTAGAGAGAGAGGATGTTGTAGGATGCACTCAACTATAGAATAGGGTCCTTCATAGTACTTGGCTAACCATGAGATGAAGCCCAAGGGCTCCTATTTATAGTTGGGGATGCCTACTAGCCAGTGAGAACACTTAAGGATGAATTCTAGCCATTTGTGGTGTCACAACAAATATTTTTTTGAGTTTTGCAACATTCCTATCACGGGTTAACAACCTAACTCCACTCTACACCTCAGGCACCAACATAAGATGTACAATAGAGTTAAAGTTGCCCGTCCCTAAGTGGATCAAACACATGAATGAATAAATGCATCGAATAAAGAGCTTCCATACATAAACCAAATTGTTCATTACATAGGAGCCCGAAGGCATAGGAGTTCTACAGAAGAAAACTTAATACATGAGAAACTAATTGCAGAAGAAAAGAACATAATCTAAGAGCCCCATTTAGCTTTAGCATCCCCATGATAGATCTGATTTTTGTGAGCCAGCATATAGAGTAGCAATATCATCTTCCTTTCATCATTAGCATCATAAGCCGAAGGTACCTATAAAACATTTGCAATGGGTACACGCCAGCACAATATATAAATATATTGTACTGAGTACGCCTACGTGTCTTCAAATATACCACTCATCATATCTTGGCAAAAAAAACATAAGAGACATGGCATGGGTATTAAAACTAGGACTTTAGCAAAGTATAGTAAAATCAGACATATTCATGAACTAAAATGTTTGAATAGAAAAATCAAAGACATGTTTTAAGTTTATTTTTCCATTATATACTCATGCATCTGCCTACTAATGGGATAGATGCTTTAAGGCCTCATGATCTGCTTACCAAAGAGATAGATCATTTCATATGGTGATCTGCTTACCAAAGAGATAGATCACCCTCAAGCACTATGCTTACCAAAGAGATATAGTGCTATAATATAACGGAACAAGCATTTTATGTTCAGGTGTGGTAACATACCTTATACAAAATATCATTCAAAATCAATCATACATTGATATATATTTCAAACATTATCATATGCCAAGTCTTTTATAAGTACAATACAACCATTCACTAGTATGAGCCAAATGAGGGTAATGGCATACCTTCTATTAAAAAATGGGGAGTCCAGAGATGCTCCTCACTGGTACCTTTGATTTCCTAAAATTATTGGAGATTTGGTACTTATTAGTTATACTGTTCAAATTACCATTATTCTAAATAGTATGTGTAAAAGGCCCTTTTTATAGTTTTGGAGTCATGAGAGTTGAGTACGAGTCTTAAAGTATGGATTTGAGTTCAAGATTAGTAGTGTCACATCAGAGTAGGGTTATAAGGTCAAAATCATGGTCTTTAGATCATGATGGCTAATTATGCACATATTGATAAGTCAAAATAGGGAAAAGAGTGATAATTAGGTTTTATTGATAATTGAGTCTCAATAATTGGATCTGATAGTTCCATAATTACATAGATGCGAAAAATGATTATCCTAGGTTTTTGGTGATTTAGACAGGTTTGGGTATTTTCTAAATGTTTAAACAAGATATAAACATATTTAAACATGAACATATATTTGAGTGAGATTTAGGGTTAACAGATGTCAAAATCACAATCCCCATATTTTTTTGATCAAAATGGAGTATTTATTTGTATTTTTATGACACTCCTACTATTTTTAATGAATTTCCCAAGATTAGGTCATAAACTAAATTTCGAGTTGATAAATGAAAATAGAAAAAGCGTGGACCGTTGGAGGTTCAGATCCAACGGTCGAGATATCGCGCGCATAAGTTTAAGACGGCTGTGGTGGGTCAAAGGCTGCTTACTTGGCAAATTGTGGTTCATCCACTTGGATCTGAGTCAGCTTGACGTGGACTCGCGTGATTGGTCCAACTAAGCCAGGCGGGTCGCTCTCTTCTTAGCTTAGTGCTTCACAACAGGTGGGCGACGTGATCTCTGGTGAGCCCTTGTCAGCAGCTGGGGCTTCTTTGTGCACGGGTGAAGGCCAAGCTATGTTCGTGGAAGTCTTCCGCACCAGGACGGTTTGGTGTCGGGGCGTGGCTCCCCTGGACTCGTCGGGTCAGCTAGAAAACCAGAGAGCTACACTCCTTGCGGCGGAGGAAGATGGAAGGGGGGAGTAGTAGGTGAGGTACCTCAGCATTGAGGTGCCAGTAGGCTGCATGAGAGTGATGCAGAGATCGGCGAGCAATCAGAGGTGAATGAGGAGGCTGGGAGTAGCCTGCCCAGTAGCTTGAGGCGGCAGGCAGGGCTGAGGTGAGAAGCGCTTGAGCTTGGGGCGAAGGCTGCTCGTTCCAGGTGAAATGAACCTCGAGGAACGTCAAAGGGAGGTCGAGGGAGGAACTGGTGTGCTTAAATAGAGGTGGGGGTGAGTGAATCGCAAATGCCCAATTGGGCTCAGCGGTGGTTGGAGAAGAGGTCTCACCAGTGAGGTCGTGGATAGGGGTGTGGTCCTTTCTGGAGGTCGTGCGTGGGGTTGTCGGGTTCGTGGAGGCGAGGGGAGTTGTTCTCCTCAGTTGGATTCTTGTGAGTGTGGGTAGGGGCAGAGATCGTGGTTGTGATTCAAACTCATGGCTGTAGCCACGTCTCCCCGGGTTGACCGGAGGTTGGGGACGACCCCATGGCCGTCCGATCCTATTTTGGATCTGTGGGTGTGCCATCGGGTGGCCAGGGTAGCTTAGGGAGGAGGAGACACGGATCGCTACCCTCAGCTCTGCGTGACAGGGTAAAATGCCCATCAGATGATAAAAAACATTAGGTTGTATACTGATGCGATTTAAAAAGGAAAGAAACATTATGAAATCTTTGAAAATTAATAGAGAGGGCTATGAATGTCCAATTGACACGAAATTTGGACCATAGGATCACCATAACATACCCCACGTGTTGGTAAAGTTTGGGCTCGAAATTCCAATCTTCGAGTGATTAAATAATCTTTAGGAGAGTTAGGGTTTTGAATTAGATTAAAGTCAAGAAATCAAGGTAATAAAGGAAAAAGGAAAACCACTTTATCACATCCTACTAACCTTAAAAGAAATTTTGTCCTCAAAATTAAACTGGATGAAAGAGGTGAGGAAAACGTTGCTCCATATCTACTCGTAGTTCCCAGGTTGCATCTTCTACACCATGATGGTTCCACTACACCTTCACCATCGGAATCTTCTTGTTCCTGAGCTCTTTGACCCTGGAGTCGAGAATCTTTATAGGTTGTTCCAGATAAGAGAGATTCTCTCGCAACTCAAGAGATTCGTGATTCAACACATGACTATCATCTTTTACATACTACTTCAAGTTGGATACATGAAAAACATTGTGCATCATGCTGTACTGTGGAGGAAGAGCAAGCCGATAAGAACTTTCACCAATGTGCTCCAGAACTTCAAAAGGGCCCACATAACTCAGACTAAGTTTCCCTTTGTTCTTTGCTATAGCACGGATGGGTCTAATCTTCAAGAATACATAGTCACCATCATTAAACTGTCTATCAGACCTGTGTGCATCTGCATATGACTTCTGACGATCCTGGGCCCGTTTCAACCTCTGCTTGATCAAGGACACCTTATCAGTATATAATTGTAACTCCTCAGACTTTAGCATCTTCCTTTCTCCGACTTCATCCCAATGGAGAGGGGATATATATGGCCTACCATAGAGAGCTTCATAGGGTGGCATATCAATACTAGATTGATAACTATTGTTGTAGGCAAACTCTGCTAATAGAAGGCAGTAATCCCAAGATCCTCCCCAATCTGAAACACATACTCTGAGAAGATCCTCCAAGATTTGGATAGTGCATTCTGACTGGCCATCAGTTTGGGGATGATATGCTGTGCTGAAATTCAACAGTGTACCCAGCTCATTCTGCACCTACTTCCATAAATGTGATGTGAACTTTGGATCCCGATTTGAAACAATAGAAACTGGTACTCCATGCAGCCGTACAATCTCCTTTATATACAACTCAGCAAGCTCAAGAACCTTAGTCATAGTCCGTATGGGTAAGAAATGTACAGACTTGGTCAACCGGTCTACTATGACCCAAACCGCATCATAACCTTTCCTGGTCCTGGGTAGTCCCACCACAAAATCCATGGTGATATTTTCCCATTTCCATTCGGGAATTGGTAAGGGTTGAAATAGACCACCGGAACATTGGTGCTCGGCCTTAATCTGCTGGCAAGTGAGACACTTAGAGATAAACTCAACTATATCATTCTTCATACCTCTCCACCAAAAGTGTCTCTGTAGGTCCTTATACATCTTAGTAGATCCATGATGTATGGAATACTTAGACCCATGTGCCTCTTGCAGAATACGCTTCTTAATTTCTGACTCTTCAGGTACCCACATCCTATGCTTGTACCTTAGTCCACCATCCATACCGACATATAGATGTGTCTGAGGTTTAGCCACAAGGACTGTCATCTCCTCCAAGCTAGGGCTGTTCTTTTGAGATATCAGGAGTTCATAAAGAAGATCAGGAATAATATTGATGTTTGCCAGAATAATAGAGCCAGATTCTACTAGAGATGACCCAGAAGATGAAGGTTCCATACGCATTGATGCACAGATCGCCTTCTTACGGCTAAGAGCACCAGCTACAACATTGGCCTTGCCTGGATGATATGCAATAGTGAAATCATAATCTTTGAGATACTCCAACCATCTCCTTTGTTGAAGATTGAGGTCCTTCTGAGTCAAGAGGTATTTGAGACTTTTTTGGTCCGTGAATATATCAAAAGTAGCACCATATAGATAATGTCTCCAGATTTTGAGAGCATAGACGATAGCAGCTAATTCTAAATCATGAGTTGGATAATTGACCTCATTAGGTTTCAATTGTACAGAGGCATAGGAAACAACTTTACCATTTTGCATGAGGACACAACCCAATCCCATCTTAGAAGCATAAGAAAATATTACAAAGCCATCATTACCAGAAGGTAAGGTTAAAACTGGGGCAGAAGTCAAGAGAGATTTCAATTCTTGGAAACTAGCTTCACACTCAGGAGTCCAAATGAATTTGGCATCTTTTCTGGTAAGTTTAGTCATGGGTAGGGCTATTTTACTGAAATCAAGGATGAAACGACGGTAATAACCGGCTAGGCCAAGGAAGCTACGAATTTCAGAAGCATTAGTAGGGGCTTTCCAACCAAGGATAGCTAAAACTTTGGCAGGGTCAAAAAAAATTTTCCCACCCGAAATGAAATGGCAAAGAAACATAACTTGGTCAATCCAAAACTCACATTTAGATAATTTAGCATACAATTTCTGGTCTCTCAAAACATCAATGACTTTCTGGAGATGTTCACAATGTTAATCAATAGAATTTGAATATATAAGAATATCATCAATGAAGACCACAACAAAGCTTTCAAGGAATGGCTGGAAGACAGTATTCATCATATTCATAAACACTCCAGGAGCATTAGTCAAGCCAAACGACATCACCACGAATTCATAATGTCCATATCTAGTTCTGAAAGCTGTCTTTGAAATATCGCAATCTTTTACTCGTAATTGATGATAGCCAGATCTAAGGTCAATCTTGGAGAACACAGTGGCAGTACGAAGCTGGTCAAACAAGTCATCAATTCTTGGAAGGGGATATTTATTTTTAATGGTGGCTTGGTTGATCATGCGATAATCAATACACATTCGCATTGACCCATCTTTCTTTTTAACAAAAAGGAAAGGAGCACCCCAAGGAGAAGTACTAGGATGGATGAAGCCTTTATCAAGAAGTTCCTCTGGTTGTTTCTTGAGCTCCGCAAGCTCGGCAGGTGCCATTCTATAAGGTGCCTTAGAGATTGGTGCGGTGCTCAGTGCTAACTCAATTGAGAACTCAATCTCACAATCTGGAGGCAACCCTGGAAGCTCCGCAGGAAAAATGTCTGGGTAATCCCTCACCACATCCAAGCTCTGTAAAGGTCTCACCTTAGAATCAAGCACGAATACAATAGCAAGATAGACTCTACATCCTTTGTCTATCAATGTTTCAACTTTAAGAGAAGAAATAATCATATTTTGGTTTCTTTCTTTTCTCCCAGAAATAGTCAAAGGTTTAGAATTGGGTGCACAAAAGACTACTTTCTTGCCTCGACAATGAAGCATAGCAAAGTTGGAAAAGAGCCAATCCATCCCCAAAATTAAGTCAAAATCCTCCATATCAAGAAGAATGAAAGCAGATTGAAATTTATGACCACCAAAAGAAAAAGGCAAGGTTTTGGTTTTCTGAAGAGAAGTATAAATTTTGCCACTGGGAGTTGTTACATCCAAGATATAACCTAGATCTTTTATCTCTCTAAATTGAGCATGGAAATAAGATTTCTAGATATGAAGGTATGTGTTGATCCTGAATCGAATAGGGCCACAACAGGATGATCCTGGAGACATATCATACCTACATTATGATTTTATACGAGATTATGGTTTTCAACGATTCATTATAATAAAGAATTATTAATATTATTACCTTCAATCAGACGGTTGTCATTGGCCTTAGCTTCCTATGCATCAATTGCAAAGACTCAACCCTGATGATGTTCTGGATGAACCTGAGCTATAGGGATAGCTGGTTGAGCAGGTGGAACTCCAGGCTGAGGTAATGGGGGTAGGATGGTTTTGAGGTGCCCCCTGGACCAGATTTGGGCAATTGTACCTCATATGCCCCTCATTCTTGCAGTAGTAAGATACACGTTTCTCAAACTTGCATTTTCCAGCATGTACTCCTCCACAGTTTCTGTAACGGTTGGGGTCCGAAGATGATCCCTGGTATGATCCACCTCGACCTCGGCCTCCCCAGTTTGGTCCTCCTCGGTATGATTGACCTCTGTGGTGATTTTCTCCTCCTCTTCCCATGCCATTGCTATTAGGCTTCTTCCTATCCTTTTCCTTCTCCTTGCCCTTGGTGACGGATGCATCAGTTAAACCTAGGTATCCCAAACTTGGTGTTTTGCTCTTCCCTAATGTTATTTCTTGGGTAAGGGCATTGTTGATGGTAGATTCAAAGGTAGGATGGGTGGAGGTACAAATGTGAACTTTGATTTCTTGGTTAAGGCCATCTATGAAGTGTTCAATCTTTTCCTCTTCATCAAGGTTGCGAGCATGATGCTCTAGGAGTCTAAAGGCCCTAACATAGTCAGCAACAGATAGGTTTCCTTGGGTCAGGTTATTGAACTGTTTCTTCTTCTTCTTTCTAGCAGATATGGGCATGAAATGGCTGGTAAAGATCCCCTTAAACTCCTCCCAACCTATGGGGGCATCTGGGAGTGCTCGTGTATGGTAATAGTTTTCCCACCACAACTTCTCAGACCCCCTAAGTTGATATGTAGAAAAGGTGACCTTATCTTCCTCAGGACACGTAAGGGCTCTAAAGGCATTTTCAACAGATAGGATCCATGCATCAGCTTTATCTAGGACTTCACCTAAGTCTTCTCCATGAAAGGTTTTGGGTTTAAGCTTAAGGAAGTCACTAATGGTAGTTTCCGGGTTGGTCCTAGAGGATGAGGCACTATTGTTGGTTTCTTTTAGGGCTAGGGCATGCATGCATTCCAACATCACCTTCTTTTGTTCCTCCCAATTGCCTACAACCATGGTCTTACTAGGGCGTGATTGAGATTCATCACCAGAGCCATCACTAGATCTTGTTCTCTTGGACCTAGTTTTTGGAGGCATCTGCAAGATCGTATAAAAGATAGTTTAGAGATTTATTTGAGATGGATCATAATGCAACCAATAAAGATTTTGCAATCAGGGCATATATTTTTCCAATTTTTCATGTCTTTTAGTTGTTCCCCTTTCTCCTAATCTACCCACATAATAGAGAGAATATATTATTGATCATGGTCATGAGAGAGAAAGTAGATGAGAAGCCTAGTGTATATTATTCACTAAATAGGTTGGTTGGGGGTAGTCCTTAATCGAGAAAAGATGAGAGGAAAGGTTTTTCTAAGGTAAGGGTGCCCACTTTAACAATAATTGCGTTATCCAGGCAGATATCTTGCGTCGGGAACCCTCGCACCGTGAAAACAGATGGGGAGAGTGATTATGTTAGAACCTTCCACAAGGTACCCTTCTAGACACCTCGGCAATTTACTGCTAAATGTGGGTTACCCTAGGTCTAGGTAAGGTTACTAATTATTTGGTACACCTATATTGATTCATGTGCCTACTCTGATACCATCTGTCACGGGTTAACAACCTAACTCCACTCTACACCTTAGGCGCCAACATAAGGTGTACAATAGAGTTAAAGTTTCCCGTCCCTGAGTGGATCAAACACATGAATATATAAATGCACAGAATAAAGAGCTTCCATACATAAACCAAATTGTTCATTACATAGGAGCCCGAAGGCATAGGAGTTCTACTGAAGAAAACTTAATACATGAGAAACTAATTACAGAAGAAAAGAACATAATCTAAGAGCCCCATTTAGCTTTAGCATCCCCATGATAGATCTGATTTTTGTGAGCCATCATATAGAGTAGCAATATCATCTTCCTTTCATCATTAGCATCATAAGCCGAAGGTACCTATAAAACATTTGCAATGGGTACATGTCAGCACAATATATAAATATATTGTACTGAGTACGCCTACATGTCTTCAAATATACCACTCATCATATCTTGGCAAAAAAACATAAGAGACATGGCAGGGGTATTAAAACTAGGACTTTAGCAAAGTATAGTAAAATTAGACATATTCATGAACAAAGATGTTTGAATAGAAAAATCAAAGACAAGTTTTAATTTTATTTTTCCATTATATACTCATGCATCTGCCTACCAATGGGATAGATGCTTTAAGGCCTCATGGTCTGCTTACCAAAGAGATAGATCATTTCATATGGTGATCTGCTTACCAAAGAGATAGATCACCCTCAAGCACTATGCTTACCAAAGAGATATAGTGCTATAATATAATGGAACAAGCATTTTATGTTCAGGTGTGGTAACATACCTTATACAAAATATCATTCAAAATCAATCATACATTGATATCTATTTCAAACATTATCATATGCCAAGTCTTTTATAAGTACAATGCAACCATTCACTAGTATGAGCCAAATGAGGGTAATGGCGTACCTTCTATTTATAAGTGAGGAGTCCAGAGATGCTCCTCACTGGTACCTTTGATTTCCTAAAATTATTAGAGATTTGGTACTTATTAGTTATATTGTTCAAATTACCATTATTCTAAAGAGTATGTATAAAAGACCCTTTTTATATTTTTGGAGTCATGAGAGTTGAGTACGAGTCTTAGAGTATGGATTTGAGTTCAAGATTAGTAGTGTCACATCAGAGTAGGGTTATAAGGTCAAAATCATGGTCTTTAGATCACGATGGCTAATTATGCACATATTGATAAGTCAAAATAGGGAAAAGAGTGATAATTAGGTTTTATTGATAATTGAGTCTCAATAATCGGATCTGATAGTTCCATAATTACATAGATGTGAAAAGATGATTATCCCAGGTTTTTGGTGATTTAGAGAGATTCAGGTATTTTCTAAATATTTAAACAAGATATAAACATATTTAAACATGAGCATATATTTGAGTGAGATTTAGGGTTAACAGATGTCAAAATCAGGATCCCCGTATTTTTATGATCAAAATGGAGTATTTATTTGTATTTTTCTGACACTCCTACTATTTTTAATGAATTTCCCAAGATTAGGTCATAAACTAAATTTCGAGTTGATAAATGAAAATAGATAAAAGCATGGACCGTTGGATGTTTAGATCCAACGGTCGAGATCTCACGTGCATAATTTTAAGACAGCTATGGTGGGTCAAAGGCTGGTTACTTGGCGGATTGTGGTTCGTCCACTTGGATCTGAGTCAGCTTGACGTGGACTCGCGTGATTGGTCCAACTAAGCCAGGCGGGTCCCTCTCTTCTTAGCTCAGTGCTTCACAGTAGGTGGGCGATGTGATCTCCGGCGAACCCTCGTCAGCAGCTGGGGCTTCTTCGTGTGTGGGTGAAGGCCAGACTATGTTTGTGGAAGTCTTCCGCACCAGGACGGTTTGGTGTCGGGGCGTGGCTCCCCTGGAATCGTCGGGTCGGCTAGAAATCCAGCGAGCTACACTCCTTGCAGCGAAGGAAGATGGAAGGGGGAGTAGTAGGTGAGGTACCTCGGCGCTGAGGTGCCGGTAGGCTGTAGGAGAGTGATGTGGAGCTTGGCAAGAAATCGGAGGTGAATGAGGAGGCTGGGAGTAGCCTGCCCAGTAGCTCGACGGCGGCAGGCAGGGCTGAGGTGAGAAGCGCTTGAGCTCGGGGCGAAGGGTGCTCGTTCCAGGTGAAATGAACCTCGAGGAACGTCAAAGGGAGGTCGGGGGAGGAACTGGTGTGCTTAAATAGAGGTGGGGGTGAGTGAATCGCAAATGCCCAATTGGGCTCAACGATGGTTGGAGAAGAGGTCTCACCAGCGAGGTCATGGAGAGGGTTGTGGTCCTTTCTGGAGGTCGTGTGTGGGGTCGTCGGGTTCATGGAGGTGAGGGGAGTGTTCTCCTCGACTGGATTCTTGCGAGAGTGGGCATGGGCAGAGATCGTGGTTGGGGTTCAAACTCGTGGCTGTAGCCACGTCTCCCCGGGTTGACCGGAGGTTGGGGACGACCCCATGGCCGTCCGATCCTGCTTTGGATCCGTGGGTGTGCCATCGGGTGGCCAGGGTAGCTCAGGGAGGAGGAGACGCGGATTGCTACCCTTGACTCTGCGTGATAGGGTAAAATGCCCATCAGATGATAAAAAACATTAGATTGTATACTGATGTGATTTTAAAAGGAACGCAATATTGTGAAATCTTTGAAAATTTGTAGAGAGGGCTATGAATGTCCAATTGACATGAAATTTGGACCATAGTGTCACCATAACATACCCCACATGTTGGTAAAGTTTGGGCTCGCAATTCCAATATTTGAGTGATTAAATAATCTTTAGGAGAGTTAGGGTTTTGAATTAGATTAAAGTCAGGAAATCAAGGTAATAAAGGAAAAAGGAAAACCACTTTATCACAATTCCAATGCCTAGAAACACTTTTTCTACACTTTTGATATTGTGCTATCCATCGAGTTTATTTTTGGGAAACTAGAACAACTGCACTATGAGACAAATCAAATTTGAAGGATCGATTAAGCTTGTCCTAGATTAAACTCGACCGATCATTTAAATTTAGTTTTGCCCCCTCCATGGATCAGTCGAGTTTTGTGTATATGAAAGTCAACCAAACTTGAGCATTCTCAAATTCCATCAAGCGATCGGTCGAGTTTGTAACTCGAGTGAAAAACTACATGTAATGAGTTTTTGGAAAATGTCATTAAAGTGCTTAAATATTCGATTTAAGTGCTCCTAATTTTTTTTCTAAGCTTAATTGCAAGTCATACAATCGTTACAAGTGATTTACAATGTGATTCTAATGGATTTACATTGTATTCCACAAAGGTGTACTTGTAATGATTTTGACTTGTCTCTTCTCCAAGTTAGGATGTGCAAGTTAGGGCATTTGGAGTGTTTCTATACCTAATCTAAAGCCACTCAAGTAAAAGCATTAGGCACGAATTAGTGGAATGGTTAGTCATCATCAAAACAAGGGTTGACTTAACTTAGACCTTGAGTCAACATTGACCTTGATTCAACATTCTCCCCCTTTTTGAAGATGACAAATCATTCCATAAATGTATTGAAAGCTTGTAAGTTAAATCATACTTTTGGAGAAACCTAGGGGTTTCAAATGAAATTGAGTTCATATTCTCCCCCTCAATTCATGCTCATGGAGTCATCATACTCCACCTCAATTGATGTTGTTTCTCCTGCTTGGTTACCTTTCATAACATTTATAAAAATTATGTCTTCTACTCATATATGTTCTACATATATGTCTTGTCCCCTTAACATAAGACATCCTTTATCCATGTCTTACATAAGACATTCCTCCCCCCCTTTTTCATTTTAAAATGTAGGGATTGGAAGAGATGAAACGAAACATGTTAGAAAAAGGAGATACCAAATGTTAGAAAGCAGAGTAGAAGAGAAAAAACTAGGTGCTTGTTCAAGCACAGTATATAAAGAAAATTAAAACATGCATTTGAACAACTCATAACATGCTACATAAAACTAATAAATAGTGATTTTGACCCTTAAGATGACAGAATTCACTCGAAAAATGTCAGGGCTCAATAAATGAGTCTTGCTTAGAAGGTCGTTTCTGCTTAAAAAACACTGATTTACACCAAAATTTGACATTAGAGCAGAACATTGAAAAACTGTTTAAATTCTTCAGATGCTCCAATATCTGCATAAAATGTATATTTTTGCTCATCACAAGACTATGCAAGCAACTCAAGATAATAGATATGCAATTCAAGGAATAAGCTTGAGCATGTATGAAATAGGATACAAGCTTAGCATATAGTTGAATACCACTTGATGAAAAGATAAACAAGGCTAGAACTACATGTAAGAACTACTAGTAGATGATATCACAAATTAGGACTACTAGTTCGATCTAGATCATAGCAAAAGATGCACAAGTTAAAGATCAAGCTATGAGTAGATGTAGAGATATATACAAATAAAAGGATATGTAGTTTCAGAAGCAAGAAAGGATATAACTCACTAGAAAATATGCATCATTACCAAAAGATGATTACCACTGAGAACCTCAAGGTTTTATCAAACCAATATATACAAATAGATAGATGTAGCAAGTTATAGCACAATGGAAGTAATTTAAGACACAACCAAGAGATCAAAAGAGATCATTTACAAAAGATCATCGTCAAAACCTACACAACAACTCAAGCCATGTAATTACAAGATATAGGGATACCACTTGTGTGATACCAAAATTATAGCAACTATAAAGATAGAGTTATATGAATGATAGAAAATTTAGAGCATGGAAATATGCATATATAAAGGTACCAAAAGGGAGTGCCAAGGAATAAGACTATTGGTTGAGAAATTCTAGTTGAGAGGGAAATTCTCATCCAAAAAGCCATTTGTATATTTTATGCACAACATTATCGATTGAGTTGTGGGTTAAACTTATCGACCCACAATAGATGTTGGAAACACCAAGTGGTTCCTGTACATTGAGTTTCATCAGGTCAAACTTGACCGATACAAATGTTGTCAAGAAGCACATATATTTCATAAAAACATATTTAGTGGCATGAAAAAAAAGCCATATCCAAACATGTATAAGTAAGTTAGTAATGCACGACGAAAGTACCATAAATAGTTTTTGAGCAAGAGTGTGAAGAGAAACACAAAATACCACTTTTGACTCAAAAACCACATGCATAATGCACACTAACTTGACAAAAATCGGTTAGGATTGGATATGAGCAAGAATAACATTACCTCTGTTCTTACCATTTCTTTCCACTTGTTTCTACCCCATGCACGCTCACCTTTTTTCATTTATGTGGAATGAAAAACCAATTTGCAAATCCATAGATCAAGTCAATCCATTAGCAAGTGACCTTCAAGAAGAAAGATGAAATGATCCCCAGTCATATTTTTGGATCCAAAGGGGTTAGCTTAGCAGACCAAGTCCTATTTCTCTTGGGTGCTTTCCTAAATGGACAATATTAGAATAATGACTAATTTGATTGCATTTCTTACATGATCTCCTAGCCTTGGAACTAGAGGATTCTTCATTGAAAATTGAAGGTCCTTTGTCTTTGTTGTTCCTTTGGTTACTATCAAGTCCATGACCATATCCACCCATTTGTTCGGTAGTACGATCTAGTATTTGATTGAGATTCCTTTTATCATCTAAGAATATTTGCATAGAAGATCTCAAACTATGATTATCATGCACAAGACAAGTAATAGTATAAGACAATTGATTGATTTCATCTCTAGCATGCATAAAATCAATTTCTAAGCAAAGGGCTTTGGTCATATGAGAATCTTTATTAATATGAAGAACAATACCACTATTCTCTCTATAAGTAGAACTAGAAAAAGATTCAAGAACATTGATTTTAGAAAGCAAGGAATCATTCTCATTTTCAAGCAAAGAAAATCTTAGATATATAAACACCATTTTCATATTCTAATCCTTATAAAATAAAAGCTTTGTCCTCATTTTCAGTTTTAAGAACATCAAAATCAATCATGAGAGAATTCACAATATTACTATTCTCTTCATTACAACTAGGAAGAAGAGGTTAAGCTTCTAGAAATATAATCATTTCAAGCAAATTAGCATTTTCAAGTATAAGAGAGTCTACTTGACTAAGATAAGCATTGTTTTCATCAAGCAAGCAAAAATCAACATGTTCAAGATCATCTATTTCTAGATACAAATTATCAAAAATTCTTGCAAGATTTTTCTTTTTCTTTTTTTATAAGAGATAAGAGAGGCACGAGTAGCATAAATAATAACAATTAAAGATTCTTTATCTAAAGATTTAGATTTACCTCATTTGTGTATTCACTTGTTGAAGCCATACGAGTGACATTCTCCTTCATCACTAGAGCTTTAGCTAGATCCTTCACTTGATTCTTCACTTGAGCTTGAGTTGGAGGAGTCAATTGAGCTTTTGTGCCATTTCTCCTTCTTATTTTACTTTTGTTCTCTTCTCTTGTGAAGATGGGTCTTTTTGACTTGTGGACAATCTTCCTTGAAGTGACCCTTCTTTCCACACTTGAAGCACCAAGTGAAGGAGGATGACTTGACTTTGTAGAGTCTACCCTTGGAGTACATGGCATCTTCTTCAACTTGAGAGGATGAAGAGGTTTGACCAAAAATACCTTCAGTTTGGGCTTTGATTTCAGCCTTTTTCATTCTCTTGAGGTGTTTCTCTTCTTGTCTTTATTCTTCATCTTTCTTGTCCAAGTTTGACTTCATGGGCTTGTAGATTTCCTATGAGATCTTCAATAGGAATATCACCAAGAGACTTTACTTATTAAATGGAAGTCACCTTTGATTCCCATGTCTTGGGAAGAGTTCTAAGATTGAGATCCCTTTATCTAAAAATTTACTTTAGACTCTTATGATCAGTAAAGACATGACATGATTAACCATAGAGATAATGGTGTCTTGTCTTTAAGGCGGGCATGTCCTATTACTACCAACTCAAGATCATGTGGGATAGTTTTCTTCATTTTTCTTAAGTTGTCTGAACGCGTAAGCTTCCACTTTTTCCTTCTTGCATAAGAACACATCCTAATCCTCTTCTGGATGCATCATAGAACACCGCGTATCCTTTATCTGCCTCTGGTAGAATCAAAATTGGGTGTTGTGGTTAATTTCTTCTTTAATGTTTGAAAATTTTTCTTACAAGTTTTAGACCAAAGAAAAGGTACATCCTTCCTTATTAAGCATGTAATAGGTTCTTCTATGGTACTGAAGTTTCTTATAAGCCTCCTATAATATCCAGCTAACCCCAGAAAACTCCTGATTTTAGTAGGGGTTGTAGGTTTCTCCCACTAAAGAATAGATTCCACCTGTCTTAGGGTCAACACTGAATCCTTCTCTTGATATGTCATGTCCAAGAAAAGGTACTTCAGCCAACCAAAACTCACATTTATTGAACTTAGCATAGAGCTCATATTTCCTTAAAAATTGAAGGGCTATCCTTAAATGTTGCTCATGTTGTTCTACATATTTGGAAAATATAAGAATGTCGTCTATAAATACTACTATGAACTAATCTAGATAATGTCTGAAAACCCTTTTCATCATGTCCATAAAAGTTGCAGAGGCATTCGTCAATACAAAAGACATAACTACAAACTCATATTGTATGTATCTTATTTTGAATGCTAACTTTGGCACATCAGATGTCGTTATTCTTAACTGATGATATCCTTATCTAAGGTCTATCTCTGACAAATATTGTTGCCTCACATACTTGATTAAGTCTAGGTAGGGGATATTCATTCTTAATGGTTATCTTATTCAATTGTCTACATTCTATGCATAACTGCATGGTTCCATCCTTCTTTTTCATGAACAGTACTGGATCTCCCCAAGGTGATGTACTAGGTTGAATAAATCCCTTGTCTAGTAAAACCTGTAACTGAGTTTTTTATTCCTTTAACTTTTTAGATTCCACTCTATAGGTAGGTAATGTTATTGGGTGGCTACTAGGTAAAATTTGTATCTTAAAGTCGATATCGCTTTCGGGTGGTAAGCCTGATATCTCATCAAGAAAGACATCTAGAAACTTACTACTAGAACATCCTCTATACGGTCTGTTCTTTTCTCTATCCTAACATCTACCACATGTGATAAAAAGGCCTCACACCCCTTTCTCATCATCTTAATAGCCACATCAATTGATACTATACATGTGGATAAGACTTTCCTGTCTCCGGTAAAGACACATGAAAAGCCACCTTGCTGAAAAACAGCTTCTTTCTTCCAACTGACTAGACATGATATGTCTCAAGGTAGTTCATACCCAAAATAATTTGAAAAGAATTAATATCTAAGGGTATGAGATTAACTGTTATTGTATACCCGCTAAAACTCAACAGACATCTAGGACATACTTCTTTCAGAATTGATGATTCACATAATGGTACTCTTAACAAAAATTCATAAGATAAATCTCAGGCGAAAAGATTTAAGCCACTATCTATCAATCTTTGAATGAAAGAATGTGTCGTTCCAAGATCTATCAATATTGTAATAGAAATGTTGTTAAAGAGAAGCATCTCACCTGTCACAACTTTGGGTAAGACTACACCATCAGATGGTGTCATTGAGAAGAAGTGTCTTGTATCCCTCCCTCTACCACATTGTCCTTGCTATCCACTACTAGTACTAGGTGTTCCCCCTTCAGAACCTGAAGCAACTGAAGAACTTGCCCCTCTAATTGGAGCTTGTCTCTACAGTGAACTATAATTGTGAACCTTTTTCTGAAATATACTTATGCTTTAGGCAATCTCTTTTTATATGTCCCATCCATCCATAGTGAAAACATATTTGAGCATTATCTCCCCAACACTAACCAGAATTCGTCCTGCTACAATTGTCACACATGGTTGCATCCTGTCTCTGTAGGCTTGTCACTGACATTGATGATCCTAAAGACCTAGTTAGAGGTGTCACATGGGTGGTGTATTCCATCTACTGGAACTGGGCCTTCCTCCACTCTTTGAAGAACTTGATCCTTATCTTCCAAAACAAACAAGTCCATATCCTATCTTGGAAAAGAAACCACCACCTCCTTTGTATCCATCACTGCTACGTCCTTCTCTATTGAAATCTCTAGATCTCTTTGTACTCTCAGTTTTCTTATCAGCATTGACTGACTCTTCTACACGTATTGTTGCTTCCAAAAATTCTCAAAAATTTTCTTTATTCCTTTGATAATTTTTTTGATATATTGTGTCTAATTTCTAATCTTAATCCTTGATGAAATCTCTTGCACTTATCTATGTTATCCACTACAAGATACGGGTAGAAATTAGCTAACCTTATGAATTATGCCTCGTATTAGCCAATTTTCAAGTTTCCTTATTTAATATTACCAACTATTTTATCTTGTTACTTAGGAAGGTAGGAGGAAAATACTTAACATGAATCACATCCACAAAGTCCCTCCATGTCATCATTGTATTCCTCCTCTTATTTTCCTCTCCATGCCACCACAACACATCATCTCCTTTTAGTAGATAGATAACATCTTTGATCTGCTTATCCTCCAGTATCTCCATTAGATGAAAAACTTTGTCTAGTTATCAGAGCCACACATCTGCCATAGTTGAATCTGTTGGTCCATATAATTCAGTCCCACCTAGATTCTTCACCATCTCTTATGATCTCATGAGATCCTTACTAGAAGATGAAGACCTTCTGTCCAAAAAAATATGGTGCATCCTTGTCGCCTCATCCCTATCTTCTCCACCTTGAGCCATTGCATGAGGATCAGGGATATAGTGACTCTCAGCTTGTTCCTCACCAAGTTCACGTCCTCTTCCTTCCATCTACATATCCATAACATTACACATTTATTAGAAAATTTTTGTTCAAAGAGGAAAGTGTGCTAGTCCTTTTGGTCTTTGATCGCCCCAGTCCCAAACCTAAACTCATTTTAGGTTCAACCTATGCTTTGATACCAAAAATTTGACATGACCCAAACCCACTAACTAGGGTCAGGGCCCGCGAAGAGGATTCATCTAACCATCAACTTTTGGTCACTTATAGAAAATCAACCTTTGATTTTTAGTTACTCAGATATATAGTAACATCACTTAACTAAGTGATAACATCTCATTTAAACATAAGATTAAAGGATACAACAAAGTTTGATTTTACATAAGAAAGAGATCCACATTTAATATGCATCAATGAAAACTATTTACAAACTTCTCTCATCTCACTCACTTCTCATTTATGGATCCAGAGGAAGGATAAGAGACCATCTAACAAACTAACGACTCTTTCTCCAAACCTTTGCTTTATTCATGATAAAAACTAGCTTCTGCCTCTTCTGGTGGAGATGCCCCTTTAATTGAAAAAAATTTCAGTAGGTTGATGATCTACTGGATCAGTGAGTAGAAAATCAACATGTAACCAAGATATTTATAATGTTAACAATTGATAGAACTTAAATGTAGAAGTATGAATGAATTGGAAATTTAAAACTATAAATCAATCATCATGGCAATTGGTCTGATATTAAATGTAGTAAAGGATACACTAAATCTGAACATATGATTTTTAGTCCATTTAGTATGCCACTAGACCCACTTGAGGTGTACCAATATATGTGAAAGCATTACATCAAGCTACTATCTCACTGTATAAGACTTAGAAGCATGCCCAAGTTCCTAAATCTTTAATGTCAATATCACATATGCAACTGGCATCACCACATCTAGACCTCAGTGACTAATGGTACAGTTGGATATTTGGACTCTTCCTCTAGACCTAGGTACTCAAGCAGAGAGTCAAAGCACACTGGCTTGTTGTGCATCAGTGGAACTACTGAAGATGTCCATTGATCAATACAACTCTACATCAGTGCACCTAATGACCACTGGCCAGTAACATAGATACTACCAGCATTCTAGGTTGGTGTTGGGTATCACACAATCATAAGGAGTCTATCCTACTGGTCAAGACCCTTGCACCCTATAGGTATAATCTGTATTACCTCGATCTGGACTACCTCCAGTCAGGAAGTCATTTCCTCCTCATAGTGTAGGCATCATCCTTTAAGAATTCTACAATGTCCAGGGCATCTATCATCTAATGATATATAATTTAATCTAATAAAATCACCATCATTTCTATGTTACCTTATTTTTTAAAATTTAACATTTAGTATTTAATGCAGAAATCATGTGACTAAATAGTAACTTTCATTATTCTCATAAATCATTATTTGATCCTTTGAATCGGGAATAGGGAAAATTGGCCTCTCTAGTGCCTCTAATTTCACCATTACATCACTTGGTATATATGGTAATTTACATAATAACTTTCAATATGGCATCTCATCGCCTGTCAGAACTAAGATAAACATTTCCATTACTAAAAAGTTCATTGTACAAGTTTATCAAGTGTATAAAGTTATTGTAGAGAAAGATTTAATACTAAAACATCATTGTTTGGAATTTGTATAATGTAAATTAGGGTTATAAGGTGGTTTTTCACTCACCTAGATCCATTCCTAGGTCACTAACCTCGAATCTAATATTTGTAAGTCTTGATTCATGGTGTACAGAGCTTGCTTTCAACTCTATAGCCTCAAAACGTACTTCTTACCACCCGAAAATAGATATGCAGCTTCAAAAAGACCAGCTGGAGGAAGGAGATGAAGAAATAATGAGGTTAAAAACCTATAGTGATTTGAATAGATTATTTTTGATGTGTCAAAGAGGTAAAAGAGAAGGGATATGTTGTCTAGATCTACTTACTATGAAGGATTTGTGGCTAGTTTTTCGATCATCAACTACTCTTCACCTTTTTCCCCAAAATCACCTTCTAAATTATCTTCCAAGTCATATTTTAGTCTTTCTAAGGGTCTTATAATGTAGACTATTGAATTATGGTTCTCATGCACTTCATTTCATTGAAAATGGATATATATAACAAAAATTATGGTCATTTTATTGTTGGTTATCTTGGGCGGTTGCGCAGTTCATTCTTAATGGTTGACTGGCCGCTCAAAGATCGACAAGACACTGGTCCATGCTCGATGGTTGACAGACTACTCAACAATCTCCAGGGCCGCTCAGAAGTCGACAAAAAAGCATACCAAAAGTTAGCTCTTCACATGTTTATTCAGAAATCATAACTCTCTCTTTTTAAATATGATTTGGTTCATTATTTTTGTGTTGGATTTATAATTGAATTATATGCAATCTTACAATATTAATTTTATAATATTGTCAATTAATAAAAAAATATATTAATTATTTACTCAAGTATCATTGATTCTCCTCCCACAAACATGTGCGGGCTAATTATATATCAACAAAAACTCAGATCTTGTGGTATGCTTAATTCATAGCTATGAATTATACAAACAAATACTTAAGATAACTAAGGTTAAGATAAATCATATGGTAAATATATTATTGATAAAATCTTAAGCTTTCTTAAATCCCTAAAATTACCAGTAAATCCAGAAGATGGTTGTAACATATTTGGTCCCAAAGCAAGTCCAGTGACAATCCTTGAAGCGACATGCTTCTTTCTAAAAAAAAACTAGATGGTTTTTTGTGGTAGCCTCCTAGTGTATCACCATGAACGGATGTTGATGATGTCCTCCTAGCGTGGTGGCAACATCCTCCAACCCTCTACGTAATCCACGTGGACCACCATGAACTTTTGTCATTCTACTAGTACTGGCGGGAAGGAGTTGTCCCTCATGTTGTCAACATGCTAGCGTCGAATTTCTCCCCTTTGTCTATCTCTCCCTTTTGTAGGTAAGATGCATCTGGCTCTCACATTAGCACAATGTTGATATTGAGAGACTTGTACTAAGAGCATTGGTCACCCCCTCTCCATTTTATATATGAGTGGATGGGTCATGGTTTCCATAAACCTAGGGATACAAGGAGACAAATTTCATAAATTTTCTACTGTGATGAATCATGAGTCAGTCAACTCAGATCCTAGTTGGTTGATTGGAACATCCATTCATTGGATTGGAATGTTTTCCTATCAGTATACATATTGGCTTTATGATCAATACACAACATGACATCAACATTAATCATTGATCCTATCTTACTCATCATCCAGTGGGAGATTGCACTTTTCAGTTAGTCAACTGGATACTCCAGTCAATCGACTCACATTCCTAGTCAGTTGACTAGACACTCCATTCAGCCCAACTGTCATCCAATGTTGTATAATTTGATTACCCAAACACTTCAAAAATCTAGTCAAACCTTATCCATGAGTAAACTCTTATTCCATTGCATCCTATGTGTGTGACCCTACATGTTTCAAATTATGTTGGTAGTGAATGCCCATAACTAGATTATGACATCACAAATAATGAGTGTATCTAGCAACACATCATTACTACCCAAGAAATTGGAAAGCTGGAGAACAACTTCTACCTACAATCTGTGATTAGTGTTATCGTGATCATATAGTTCATTTGTCTCTGATATCTAGACTGAACTCTAGGCATAGAATTGTCATCCTCTTAATATTCAATCCATGTTCCTTGAACTAGAGCAGACTGTATGAGATGCATGTGAGTTCACATATAACATATTGATTCACATGAGTGTGGCCATATGTTTCTCAATCTTGTTTATCAAGCAGCTAGGATTTCAACTCTGGTAGGAGGGACAAATTCCATCTACATCACTCACAATCAATCTCAATGTGTCACAACTTGCCCGAACATCATATGTATGGTAACCCTTATTCAAGGTCATGTTGGATGGTGTCAAAGTACATCGAACAACTTGTGTTGAGTTTAGTGACTTCAAGTCAAAGAACCACAATCACCACTATCACTATGAGAGATGATTCTGACTATAATTCAGTGGTTTCCATGTATCACTCTCAAGGTGGGTATGTCTGATAAAGTGTTCTCTAACAAGTACTTATGCTTTTGACTTAATATCACATACCATGACAAATGAGTCTGTCATCAGTTAACACACACTCTAGTCTTATGTAATAGTGTTGTCTATATTGTTTCCACAATAATATCTGACTAGGGACATAATAAGAATGTATATACTCTTATCATACATATGTTCTCATTGTTCATGTCCTCAAACTGAAGACATATGTCATGAGTAATATCATTCTTTTAGACATCTATCATGTTATACCATCATCTATTGAGAAAACATATAAACAAAAGACTTCCTTTATTAATATCAAATATATTATAGGATGCCTCATGATAGTCATTCTTTTAATGGATCTCTGGGAATACATACCAACAATAAATCTCATGTGTTCTAAAATAATTAGTTATATGGGGCTTCCTTGTATTAGATTCGCCTTTTCAAGATCTATATTCATCTTTTTGTATAACATTAATATTGACTATCATTAGGTGTAGTATTGTCAGAAATTTATGGGATGTAATGCAAAATCTCATAGGTCACCTTCTTATAGCTATTATAACCTCCTATTGGTTGTATACATACATATGATGATTTTAGTGGGATATTTTGTAAGTTAATGTGAGATAATTTTTAATAATAAAGGCATTTCCATTTATTATGTTTACTTTAGTATGAGATAATGATTAAACATATGAATGTCCCAAAAATGCATGACTAAATGACATGTGATTTTGAGTTTAATATGAGATCATGTATGTGTTAAGAGTATTCATTTTTGTCTAAAGTCCCTATTCATTTATTAGTCTAGAAATTAGGAAAAGAATAAGTATTAGGACTAGTATGTGTGTTGATTGATTACTACGTCTCAATGGTCATCATATATTATTTCAAGTCAAACACATAGCTTATTCTTAATGAACATGTGTAATGGAGAAACCCAACTTGAGTATGATACATGGAAGCCAGAAATGGCAGTCAGAATCATATCTCAATGTGATAGTGGTGATTTTCATCCTTAACCTAAAGTCACTATACCGATAACATGTTTCTAGTGTACTTTTAACACTACTAAATGTGACCTTGAATAAGGGTTGACATAGAAGTAGTGCTTTGGGTCACTATGACACATATTGATTATTGTGAGTGAAGTAGCTGATATTTTTCCCTCCTAATGGTGATATCATGACCACTTGATGAGTGAGACTATGGAATGCATGGTCAATGCTCATGTGAGTCAATATTTGATATTCAGCCCATGCATATCTCAAATGATTACACTTAATCAAGGAAAAATGATTGAACTTTAAGGTGATGATGATTCCATTCCTCAGGTTCAATCTCAATATCGAAGATAAAGGGAATATACGATCATTATAACATTGGTCACCTACAAGGTTGAGTTTATTTCTCCAACTCATCCATTTATTTTGGTGGAAACAATGTGTTGCTAGATGATCCCCATTATTTGTGAAGTTGTAATATGATTATACATCACTACCGAGATAATCTGGAGTTTATAGGGTCTTACATATAGGATGCACAAGGAAGAGGATTATAATCATGGATATAAGCTAAATTAGTTACTAAAAGCCTACATAATCAGTTAGAACAATCATGGATGGTGTAGAATCATGGATGGTTGACTAGAAAGTTTAACCAGTCAACAGGAAATGTCAAATCAGATGATCCAACTGGATAGTCCAGTCAATTTACTGGAATAAATCGGCCCAAATGATTTACTTGATAGTCTAGTCGATCAACAAGACAAGAAATCTAATAATCGAATGAAAATCTAGTTGATTGACTAGACAAGACTAGTCAATCGGATGATTAATTCAAAAAAAAATTGATGGTTTCCAATCAATTGATGAGACAAACATTTTGATTGAATGGCTATCTATGAATGGGCTTATACACAGTTGATGGATTTCTTTTTGGTGACCGAGAGAACCCACCCTGGGCGAGCCCGACATGGTAAACTCTCGAGGCATGAGAGGGTGTGGTCTAGTCACCCCCCTCCCATGCCTAATCAGCGTGGATTGCCATTCGCAAAGTGCCTTCAGTGAGGTTTGAACCTGGGTCCTTCATTGGGACTGACCGAGATCTTACCACCCGGGCTACTATGGTCGGACGTTGATGGATTTTTGTTTCTTAGTTTCTTTTATAAACCCTATTCTTTATTCTCCCTCAATTAAAGGGACATGATGGCCAGGGTTTTTATTACACAGTTTGACTAAAAAATCCTAGTCATCGTTACCTAAGGGATAAAGAGAAGGAGACAGTGCATAGAACTAGCTTTTTGCTAAGAAAAAGGGTTATCCTTCCTCATCGGCTAAAGCAATGTGACTTGGAGTTTCCATAGCTTGCGTGGACTATATAGAAACCAAGGGTTCGAGCGACTATATTGGGAGGACATCATCAACCACACTTTGTATACTAGAATGAGCAACGTCCACCTACATGTGAAGAACATCATTGGACTTTATATATGAAAAGATATATCTGACACTTTTCCTTCCACATACACCTTTCTTGATGAGATGTACTCGTTGGAAATTATTATTTTTAATTGTGTACAATGTGATAATCCGTTCCAATTTTTAACAGTGGTGTTATATTCACATAAATGATGTTAAAAGATAAAATCAACATGATCATATTTGTTTATGTCATTTTTGTGTTGTTTCATAGGATGTGAATGATAAACTATTAGTATCTATATTGTGTGAGAACTTATGAGGGGAACCATACCCTTGATACCTACATGTTGACCGGGCAGTGGGATCCCCACACAGAGGTTCTTCCCCTACATACCCATATTGTCTGTGTGGATTTCAAAAATTAATTCAGAGGTAATGTCATGTATGAAAGGATAAAATTATGTAAATACAAACACACACGCATATATGTACATATATATACCTGACATATATATATATACATATGAATCTACATCTACAAATACATGTACATATACATATACATATACATATACATATACATATACATATACATATACATATACATATACATATACATATACATATACATATACATATACATATACATATACATATACATATACATATACATATGCATATACATATACATATACATATACATATACATATACATATACATATACATATACATATGTAAAACACACACACGTATATATATGGGTGAAGTATCACATTCTTCTCTTATGATTATCATCCATTCAAGTTATGATAGGCTAATATGTAGTTTTGTCCTTCTTTAGAGAAAGAAGAAGGGATTATTACCATGATTCATGTGTAGTTATTCTCTTTAGGTTATTTCAAAATGACTACTTGATCATGGATTACCTTTACTTATGATAAACCAAACAAACAAAAAATATGGTTTTTTTTAGAAGATTCATAAAAGTTCAGAATGAAAGAGGTTCTTTATAATCTGAAAGAAAGCAACGTAAGAGTTCCATACTCACCTTTCCTTCAATATTTGAATACTTGGCCAGGGCACTCAAGTACTGAGATTACATAGTATGCGCCATGTTTTAAGTCATGTTCTCAACTAAGACACCATCTTAGTCCTAGTGTCCCTATAGACTCAACGAACCTAGAGCTCTGATACCACCAAATGTGCCACCCCTATGTCACAGAAAGTGAGATTACTCAGAACAAAGCACAAGATTAATACTAACAACAACATTACCACAAAAAGGGTAAATTGAAACGGATTTCATAACCACACATCAAGATTAACTCATCATGTCGAGAGCCATAAACTAGAGCCACTATATTTCATTCATATCAAAGGTTGCAACATGAAATAGTTCACTGGCTATCTAGCCACAACCTATTACATATGATAACCTATTCATGTACACAAATCACATTTGAACCGTCATCATATATTTCCAAAACTCAAACCAATGTACAATATCTATAAAACATCCCCAAGGACCTGAGTGTATATGGATGACACAAAGGACTCTATTTACTAAACACTAGCTGCATATCCATGATCCTACAACTACAACACCTCAGGATGTCTGCCTCAACAACAAGATTTCAATCCCAATATGCACGTCCACCTAAAAGATGTGGAAACCCACTGGGTGAGACCAAATGTCTGTGTGAGAGTTATAACTCTCCGCCAACATCTATTAAAAACACAGAAAGCTAACATAGGAAAATATACTATTAACATATAAGCACATTCAGTTAACCAATATAAGCAGAGTAATTAATATTCTAAACAGGAATATGAAGAACATGTATATTCTCTAACCATAGAATTATACAAAAGAAAGGCAAGGCTCCAACCAATGTTATCATATTTGATCCTACATAAATACACTATACGAGTGTGTTATATCTTTTATTATGCCCTGAGGATTTGAGTCATACCACCCAAATCTAACTGACCAATGCTAAGTCGAAATTGGTGCCATACATGGTCTATGGAAGAGCCAAAATCCATGACCTCATATAACCTCATGGTTAGTACACAAGTGCATAGAAGAGACATATTGCGCAAATGCAACTTGTGACATATAGTCAAACAATAAAAGTCCTAGCCCACCTTGGTACAGGTCATGGCACTAGTGAAACTAACCTACGACCCACAGCCGCACTCAAACCAGGGTATGTTCCACAAGAAATCATGTGAAACCTCATAAACATCACGCCACTGAGCTATGGCCCGTAGTCTATCCTATGAATGCATATACTCAATAGTATATGACTCCAAGATTTCCCTAGGGAAAGACCATTTCACTATCCAGCAAGTGCTGACATTGAAATGGATCTATGGTACAGGGCAAAACTACTTGATTAAGGTTTCACTGTATTAGTTATGCCAATTGGGTGAATTAAGGATTCATCATACAAATGTTCATACAAAACCCTAATTCAATCTAGCAAGTATAACTATATTGCAACTTCAAAAGATATAAAATGTATAAGGTGTGAAATTGTCACATCATCTCAAGGCATCACCATACCATTGTCAACAAAATATATTAAATTATACATGACTTTGATCAAAGAATATGTACTAAAAAATGTTTTTATATCTTGAGTTTAACCATAGCTAAAAACATGTATGGTAACCCTAATTTATTTCATAAAATAATTTTTAATATTTTAGTTAATTTAGGGATTTACTTATCAAATAAGAAATTGATGATAGATCTAGATAATTGTGTTATTTTGAAAATTGAACACTTTATGTGGAGATTGTGCAAGGTTTAATGTTGATCCTAACTTAGTTGGGCTAGTTAACCAAATATTGAGTTCAAAAAAAGTATTTGCTAATGCAATTAATAAAGCTAAAACCCTAATTTAGGTAAATCTTATTTTGAATAGCGAGTTTAGACCTAGTTAAAAAAATCCCAACTTTAATTTTATTATTAATTTTTTATTTGGAACTACATCTTGTACACCTCTTGTTTTGTGCAATTAATTTAATATATATAATTATACATAGAACTTATTGCTTAATACTTATATGTTAGGATATATCTACAAAGTAAGATTAAAGACCGTATAAACCTAGTTTTAGATCATGCCTAAATATTGAGAGGCCTCTAGGGTTCCTAAACCCTAATACATGTACCATAAGCCAAAACCCTGGTTCTATGGTCATCTTAGCCAAGGTTGGCTCAAATCATGTACAGGGTAGTACTTTAGATAGGAGTGTTTGGGTTCTAATTCCTTAGGGATGAATTTTAGGAAAAAATCTCTTGCAAACACACTAACATAGTGCTAGTATTGTGATGAAAATTTAGGCTAATGGGTGAGGCATAGGGTGACTTACAACCACATTAGTCTTAGAGGTTACTTTGCTGGGGTAGGTCAAATGTGGGTCTGCCCAGGAGGGGTTCTTCAACATCAAAAAAATAGTCATCTTTAGAAAAGTTGCAATACTTGGTTTCTAAATAATTGATTATATTGGTTTGTTTTAGATGTCACTCCTTTCTTAGATAATTGTTTATTGGTATGTAAAAAATCTTAGCCAATCTTGGGATCTATCACATATTTTGGATTCACAATTATAAAATCAAAAATATATTTTATACATAGTAAGAAGGTGAATATCACCTACACCAAAGGGAAATAAAACTGTAGTTATTATAATATGAGGGTGTTTTGAGTTCCTCTCCTCTTTCAAAAATTCCTTAGAAACTAGTGAAGTAATTAAAGTTGTCATCATTACTGGCAATCCATTGGTTAACTCTAATGTTACCAAGGGTAGGGTACCCACTCGATCTAAGAGTAGGTTGAAATCATGTAATGGCTAAATATAATAATCGTGTTAGATTAACCTAGGTCACTAAGTAGTGTAGAGAGTGTGGTAAAACATTGAAACAAGATATTGTTGTTTAATAGATAAATATTGCTTCTTAAACTTGCGTCCATTTTAATTATGTTATTGTGAGCCCCATATACCTAAACACCTAGTGTATTTACACCCAATTTTGTTGAGAGTTTTGTTTAAAGTGGAACCATGGAGAAAGATAAAGGAACAATGCAATATGAAGAGGTTAATCATGTCATGGTGTATTATCTTAGTTAAATTTATGCATTAGGTTCTTATATATTAAGTGAGGACTTCACTTTCCAACATTATCATGTAACTCTTATGGAAGAATATGGTTTTATTTTTTCCAACTCTTTTTTCATATGGAACAAAATGGAGTTTGGTTATGTTATTTTGAATGTCAAACTTGTACGCTAGATGATACCTTAATCAGGATTCCCTTGTAATTCTTGAATTATTGAGGTGGAGATCATTATAGTTCAAGTCTAGAACACCCTACATCAACCACTAGTTGTATCTCTAACCACTAGGCTTTGGAAACCACTTTATTTAAGATAATAAACTAGAGATATAACACAAAACGTATATTCTTTTACTTGAAGTGTCCCTCCTATTTTGTAGTTGTGGGAGAGAATCAAAATTTCCTTCTTTCTCTTGGATACGGGATACCGCTTCCACCCCAGGTTATTCAAGGATGTATGGGGAAATCTCATAAATGTGGAATCATACCACTTTCTTATTTTCTCATATAAAAAAAGAGTATACCTGACTTCAAGAGATATCCAGAACTCAATACAAAGACTATTGTAGTAATACGGGGTTGAGCACATGGATAAGGAGTGACAATGTGTGGAAGCTAGGAACCTTAGACAAGCTTAATCAATTAAAATTTGGAATTTGGGTGTTCTATTTAAGTAACAAACTAACTACTAAAATCAATAAATCTAGAAAATTCAAATAAAAAAGGCAATTAAGATGAAGGGAACTTTCATTGGGATTCACCAATTGAACCATCCTCCACCATGCAAAACCTCCCATCTTATGTTATGTTTATTCTCTACACATTTTGCAAGCAGACATAAATGATATCTAACACCTTCCTTCTCTCAAGATCAAGGTACATTTCTATCTAAAGGAAAATCTCTCTCGAGATGATAACCATTAGATCAAGCATAAGAACATGAAATTTTTCTATAATGATTCCTCACTCTAATGGATCATCACATACAAAGCTCTGTAACTTCTTGAACCTGTTCTTGCATATTAAATCAGATCATACATTGTACTAATCAAACAAGCAAAGTTTTTAAATAGGAATACGGAAACCAAACTATGAGAATATATGTGGTAAAAAAAACAAGGAAAGTTTTACATAATATTTTATTACCCTAAGTCTACAAACATAATGTCTAAGCAGCCAAAGGTGAGTACACATGGGTGTATGTCCCTAGAATGAATCACATAACATATGAGTGAATAAAACCATAACCAACCAGATAGAGAGCTAAGGTATAAACAACATGGCATGACAAAAGATTGCTAACCTAGCACCTGACACAAGATCTTAGTCCCATATGTCAATCGGTAAGAATTCTATCATTAGAGTTAGAGTAGTAAATAATCATAATAAATCAGAAGCAATGATCATAGTAAGAGTCAGAGTGTACCTATTACCTATAATCATAAAATGAGTACACATCAGCACAACTGGTTAGAGTAGTCTATAAAGGACATAAACTTGTATGTTTAAGAGAACATATATTCTTGGAAAAAATTAGTCTAATATCAAGAAAGAAATAAAAAAATATTAATGACTTTCTTATTAATAAAAAAGTATGTTTTAAAAGCATTTCCATCCTATTAAATAACGTTTTATGGTCATTTTACCAACTTCCCAAAGGAAGGGCCCATGAGGGGAATTTGAGGTTCAAGCTTAAATGTCACCCTATTTCTATGTGAGGGGCCTCAAGACTAAAGTGAATAATCTAACCATGTTTCAACATGCCTTGTGACCTTACCCCGAGAATTCAAGATGGTTCACAAGGTTTGTGTACTGGACAAGATCAATTATATTCAAGGCTAGTTCAAGATAATAAGGAAATTGAATGTACTAACCATAGGGAACAATTAGATCAAACATGTATATAAATTCATTATGTATAAACATACACACATACAAGTAGGTTCAATCCTACTAGTATGGACAATAGGAGGATAAAACATACCTTGAGTAGAGCATAAGATTAACCATTGATTAGATTTGACTACATCTTGGAAATCAGGTCTTCATAGAGATCCATAAATTAGAAGTAAGTATAAATGTATTTACATAATTAGATTAGGTCTCCTTAATCATCATCATGGGGGTTGTATGTATCATCCTATTCAAGGTATCACATCATTAATTTCAACATCTCAACTAGTTCAAGTAAGGTTGTTGTCAAGCTACATCATATATATTGGGTTCATCTAAATCTATGGTGACATGTCACAACTAAGATTAGTGATTCAAAATTAGGTTTATAAGATCTTAGATGGAGTGATCATAAGATTTAAGCAAGATGAGAAACATAAACATTAACATAGTCAAATTAGTTATTTGAGTCATTATCATGCAAGCTTTTCATCATTAGGGTATAGAATGGATCCAATTTGATTTGGTGTCACAAAGAGCAACAAAATACTGATTTGAGTACATCACATAGCATGGATGATCATTAGAGTGAGATTTGAACAACATTAAATGTCTTGGTATAAACATGCATATTAGATTAGTCAAGGTTTGGTCTATTATTCACATCAAGGTGCAAGAATGATCCAAAAATAATTTAGGCAAGCAAATTATGACAAGTTATTGATTTCAAGCCTGCATAGCCATCTGGAGTAGAATTATATCAACATTGGTACGTGGTTCAAGATTTAACATCATGAGTTTACTTAAATGCATAATAAGACACATCTTAAGTGTCATAAGGCCATCACTAACAGTCAAAAAGTATTAATAGCAAATATAAGTTAATTAGAGAGTGTAATATACTAATCTAGAGCGTGAATGGATATTAGAAGCATACTTGAACAAGTTATAACATAAAAGAAGGGATCTTTTGCATATATGCCCCTATTAAGTTATTTAAGCAACATAACATTATTTTAGGGTTCAAAATAGACAAATGTCGAATCTTATTACATCAAGATGTTCAATCTACTGATATTAGGCCGATGTAAGATTTTTGAGCATAAAAGAGCAAGTTTATGCACTAAATATCATAAATCGTCTCAAAAGGACATAGAAAGCATGCATTTTAGGATATAGTGATAGATCAAGGAAATCTAGGTTCTGAAAGTATTTGTATTGGGAATTTTGTAGTGGTCAAATGACCAATTTTTAGTATTTTTTGTAAGATAATGTATATCATGTTGAAAGGGGGGAGAAGAGTACCATTTGAAGTTGAAAATATGCCTTGTAATTGCTATAATTTTCGTATCCCGCAAGTGGTATCCCTAAATCTTGCATACAACTCTATCTTTCTAATTGCTATAATTTTTGTATCCCGCAAGTGGTATCCCTATATCTTGTAATTACCAATTTTGAGTTGTTGTGCATGTTTTGATGATGATCTCTTTGTACATCTAGGTTGTGTCTTAAATTAATTTCACTGTGCTACAAATTGATACATCTATCTAGTTTTATATATATTGTTTTGATACAACCTTGAGGTTCGTAGTGGTAATCATGTTTTGGTAATGACACATATTTACTAGTGAGTTATATCCTTTCTTGCTTATAAAACTACATATCCTTTGGTTTGGATATATCTCTACATTTACTCATAGCTTTCTTTTTAACTTGTGAATCTTTTTCTATGATATAGATCCTACTAGCAGTCCTAATTTGTGATAGCATCCAGCAGTAGTTCATACATGTAGTTCTAGCCTTATTTATCTTTTCATCAAGTGGTGTTCAACTATATTCTATGCTTGTATCTTATTTCATACTTGATCAAGCTTGTTCGTGGAATTGCATATCTACTACCTTAAGTTGCTTTCATAGCCTTGTGATGATCAACAAATATAGCTACATTGTATGCAGATATTGGAGCATTTAAAGAAGTTATGTAGGTTTTCAATGTTCTTCTCTAATGTCAGATATTGGTGCAAAACCAGTGTTTTTTATGCAGAAACTACCTTCTGAGAAAGACACATAGCATGAGCCCTGACGTTTTTAGGTGAATTCCATCATTTGAGGGTCAAAATCATGATTTATTACTTTTATGCAACACATTTTGGGTTGTTCAAATGCAGGTCTTGATTTTATTTATATACTATTCTTGGACAAGCACTTGGTTTTTGCTATTCTACTCTCCTTTCTAACATTTGATATCTCCTTTTTCTAAAATAATTCATTTTATCTCTTCAAACCCCTACTTTTTGAAATGACAAAGGGGGAGAAGGCATGTCTTATGTTAGATAGGGAGAAAGAACGTGTGAGGAAAAAGCATGACTTATGTTAGATAGGGAGAAAGCATGTGTGAGGATAAAGCATGTCTTATGTTAAGGGAACAAGACATATATGTAGAACATATATGAGTAGAAGACATAGTTACTACAAGTTTTATGAACGCTAACCTTCCAAGAGAAATAGCATTAATTGAGTGGGAGTATGTCAACTCCATGAGCATCAATTGAGGAAGAGCATATGAACTCAATTCCATTTCAAACCGCTAGGTTTCTCCAAAGGAATGATTTTACTTACAAGCTTTCATTACATTTATGGAATGGTTTGTCAGCTTTAAGAAGGGGGAGAATGTTGACTCAAGGTCAATGTTGACTCAAGGTCTAAATTGAATAAACCCTTGTTTTGATGCTGACTAACCATTCCACTTATTTGTGTCTAATGCTTCTACTTGAGTGATTTCAGATTAGGTATAGAAACACTCCAAATGCCATAACTTGGCCTAACTTGGAGAAAAGACAAGTCAAAATCAATACAAGTGCACTTTTGTGGAATATGATGTAAATCCATTAGTATCATGTTGTAAATCACTTGTAATGATTGTATGACTTGTAATTAAGCTTAGAAAAAATTAGGAGCACTTAAATTGAATATTTAAGTACTTTAATGACATTTTTTGAAATTTATTACAGGTTGTTTTTCGGTTAAGTTAAAAACTTGACTGATCCATTGATGGATTCTGAGAATGCTCAAGTTTGGTTAAGTTTCCTATACACATAACTCAACTGATCCCTTCACTGCATAAAACTAAATTTAAGGGACCGGCCGAGTTTAATCTAGGATAAATTCAACCGATGCTTCAAATTTGATTTGTCACATGGTGTAATTGTTTGAGTTTCCCAAAAGTAAACTCAACTGATCGCATTGTATAGAAAGTGCAAAAAAGTGTTTCTAGCCATTAGAGTGTTGAAAAACTCAAAAAAATATTTGTTGCAACACCCTAAAGGGCTAGAATTCATCCTTAAGTGTTCCCACTGGCTAGTAGGCATCCCTAACTATAAATAGGACCCCTTGGGATTCATCTAATGGTTAGCACAACACTATGAAGGTACCTATTCTATAGTTGAGTGCATTCTATAGCCTCCTATATCTCTCTAAGCTTAATCACTTGCTACATCCATTAGAGTGAGTAGGTGATTTGTAAGAGAGCAAGTCATACATGTATGTCTAGTGAGGCTCTCACTTCCTCCACCTCTAAATCTCTCATTTCTACCATGAAGATGAAGATGAAAATTCTCTTTCTTGGCTAAGAGAGGTGAATAAGAACAAGGGAAGGTGTCCCTTGGTGAAAGCTTCTCCTTGGCAAAGGTGAAGTCAAAGGTAGAAGATCCAAGAAGAGTGGGTAATACCTTAAAGGCTGAAGACTTGTGCAATAGTGGGTAAGGCCTTGGTGAAGGTAAAAGACTCGTTGCAAAGTGGATAAGTCCTTGCTGAGGTATAAGACTCTTGGTTGAATAGGTAAGTCCTTTTGTAGGTTGTTGGCTCCCTTCTCCTTAAAGGAAAGGCTCGATAACCTTATCCCAGAAAAGGAAGGTCATTTATTATATGTCATATAATGGAATATAAGTATGCAATGGTTGCAAAATCCTAGAGTTTCACCTCTCTAGGTAGTGGACTTACTTACTCCTAGTTTGGAGTATGGAACCACTCTAAATAGCTTGTGTTCTTGTGTTTGTTCAATCTCTCTCACCCTAGCTATGTATGTTTAGTTCTACTCAAAATTCCTAATTAGCAACCTTCAAATTTTCTTTATCGCATAGTGAAACTGGTCAAGTTTTCCAAAAGTAAACTTGACCGAACACACTGTACAGGAAGTACAGAGAAAGTGTTTCTAGTCGTTGGAGTGTTGCAAAACTTGAAAAATATATGTTGCAACATCCCCAAATGGCTAGAATTCATCCTTAAATGTTCCCCCTGGTTAGTAGGCGTCCCCAACTACAAATAGGATTCCTTGGGCTTCGTCCTATGGCTAACCAAGCACTATGAAGGTCCCCATTCTATAGTTGAGTCCATCCTATGGCCTCCTCTCTCTCTATCTAAGCTTAATGACTTTATACATCCATTAGAGTGAGCAAGAGATTTGTAAGAGAGATAGTCCTACATGTATATCTTGTAAGGCTCGCACTTCCTTCACCTCGCAATCTCTCATTTCTACCATGAAGATGAAGATGAAAATTCTCTCTTTTGGCTAAGAGAGGTGAAGAATAACAAGGGAAGGCGTCCCTTGGTGAAAGCTTCTCCTTGGAGAAGGTGAAGTCAAAGGTGGATGATCCAAGAAGAGTGGGTAATTCCTCAAAGGCTGAAGACTTGTGCAAGAGTGGGTAAGTCCTTGGTGAAGGAAGAAGACTCGCTGCAAAGTGGGTAAGTCCTTGGTGAGGTAGAAGACTCTTAGTTGGATAGGTAAGTCCTTTGGTAGGTTGTTGGCTCCCTTCTCCTTATACGTAAGGTTGGGTAACCTTGTCCCGAAAAAGGAAAGTCATTTATTATATGTCTTATAATAGAATATAAGTATGCAATGGTTGCAAAATCCTAGAGTTTGACTTCTCTAGGTAGTGGACTTACTTACTCCTAGTTTGGAGTATGGAACCACTTAAAATACCTTGTGTTCTTATGTTTGTTCAATATCTCTCATCCTTGCAATGTTTGTTTAGTTGCACTACAAATTCCTAATTAGAAACCTTATCTTGTGATTTATCTTGAAGATCTAATGAATTTATTTTAAGTGCATTTTAGCTCTATTCACTCCCACTAGAGCAAATTTCCCATCCTAGATCCAAAAATTGATATCAGAGCGGGTTTCTCCAAGTAGAATTCTACAAGTAGGAGAAGATAGGTGATATCAGAGTGTGTTTCTCCAAGCAGACTTCCATAAGTAGGAGAAGACAGGCGATTATCAAGGTGGTAGGTATCTCATCAACATTCCAACCTTTTATTGGAGAAATTTCCTCTATTGGAAAAGAAGGATACAATTCTACATCCAAAGATCAAGTCTTGACTTATGGAAAATGGTGGACCATCCATACAAGCTACCGAAGGCAAAGATAGAATAATGGGATGAAGCTACCTTGAAGAAAGCAATCTTGAATGCAAATGCCATCAACATTCTCTATGCCTCCATGTCTCCCATGGAGTTCAATCGGATTTCTTCATGTGAAATAGCCTATGAGGTATGGAGAAAGCTATGTGTCACTTATGAGGGGACAAAGCAAGTGAAGGAAAGCAAAGTATATGTGCTCAAGGGGCTTCTTGAAAACTTCAAAATGGGAAAGAAGGAAAGGATATTCAAGATGTACTTAAGGCTCAACACCAGTGTAAATGGTCTTGTTGTTCTTGGTCATCCTGTGGTTGGAGGAAAGATCAACTCAAAGATCCTGGTGTGGTGTATGCCAATAGGTTAAGGATGAACATAAAAAACCAGTGGTACTTTGCAATCACTTCCTATCCCTGAATGGAAGTGGAAGCATATCAAGATGGAGTTTTTTGTTGGATTATTTAGGAAACCACATGGTTTTGACTCTATATGCGTACTAGTAGATATGATAAGAAAGTCTTCTCACTTTCTAATAGTTAAGACAACATGGGATGCACAAAGTTAGACAAAGTATATGTAAATGAAATAGTCATATTGCATTGGATACCCGTTTCTATAATATTTGATAGAGATCCCATATTCACATCTTGGTTCTGGAATCAGTTGTAACTTTCCTTGGGAACAAAGTTGAAATTTATCACAACATTTCATCCTAAAATAGATGGACATTCAGAGAGGACAATTGAAACCCTAGAGGATATGCTGAGAGTAAGTATTTTACAATTTGGTGGTGGTTGGGATGACCACCTCAGCTTTATGGAGTTTGCTTACAAAAATAATTACCATTCTAGTTTAAGAATTGCCCTTTATGAAGTCATGTATGGGAGAAAGTGTATATCTCCTATTCGTCAGTATGAAGTTAGAGAAAGATAGATTCTAGGTCCAGAGTTGGTGGAAGAAACAATAGGAAAGATATTTGTGATCAGACATCAGTTGAAGGCTACACATGACAAAGAAAAGCTATGTAGAGAAAAGACATAGAACACTTTAGTTTGAGGTCAAAGATGAGGTTTGTTTGAAGTTCTCACCATGGAAAGGTCGGTTGAGGTTTATAATGTGAGGCAAATTAACTACTAGGCACATGAGTCCCTATCCAATCACTCAATGAATTGGGCTAATCACATATAAACTTGAGTTGCCTTCAAAGTTAGTCAATTTACATGATGTGTTTTATGTATCTATGTCAAAGATGTGTAGTCATGGTTTAAAAAGGATTATAGACCTAGATCCTATATAGTTAAGAGAGGATATATCCTATGTTGAAGGGCCAATCCAAATTCTAGATCATAGAATTTAGAAGCTTAAAAAGAGGGAGATACCCCTAATGAAAGTTTTTGAAGGAACTACAGTGTAGAAGAAGCTACTTGGGAAGTAGATTCAAATATGTGTAACAAGTATACTTTCCTCTTCTAAGAATTTTGAGATGATTTTTTTATTAGAGGGGGAGAATTGTTACTACCCTCATCTAGCTTTACTGGTAATTATAGGGATTTAAGATAACCTTAATATTTATTATGATTTTCTCAGTAATATATTAACCTTGTGCTTTATCTTAACCTTGGTTATCTTAAGTATTTGTTTGGATAACTAATAGTTATGACTAATGCATACCACAATATCCGATTTTAAGTTGATAGAGAATTAGCCCACACATATTTGTTGGAGGATAATTAATGATACTTGAAAAAATAATTAATAAAGAAGTTATTAATTGAGTATCTTATAAAAATAGTAATGTAAGATTGTAGATAATTCAAATATGAATCCAAAGAAAAAACAATAAACTAAATTGGATTTAATATAAGAGAGATGTACTTTTTAGTAAACATGTGCATAGCTGACTTTTGGTCTGCTTTTTGTCTATTGTTGAGTGGCCTATCGACCGCTGTAGTGGGCACAACAATCATCGAGCGGCCCATTGACTGCCATGCGAGACAAGTAGACCCACCGACTGATGAGAATGAGATGCACAACCACCCATATAGTCAATCACAAAACAACTATAACTTTTTCTATATATATATATGTTTTCAACGTAACAAAGTGTGTTAGAACCATAATTCAATCCTTTACACTATCAGACACTTACACCAATAAAAAGACGACCTAAAATACAAATTAGAAGGTAGTTTTTGAGTAAAATTTGAATAATGGGTTAGTGTGTTTGGTCTCATAAAGGAATATGATATGCAAACCTTCCTTCCCATTCATAGTTATTAAGACAATCCACTAGTTTATGGGGAATATGGAATTTTTTTTTTTGATATCATCTCTGATGCCATATATCACAACATTTGTATATGGTATAAAGGCTATTGAACTGTGAAGGGAAGGTGAGATCATATAATTCAGATAGTTATTGAGGCTGAACGTGTCTATGTAGGGAGTGGGACCCGATAGGGGATCCATTCCCTACTTAATTTGAGAATAAACTCATCTATCCAAGCATACTTACAAGCTTGCTTGAATAATAATAAAAATTTCAATTCTCAGATGATTATATACAAAAAAAGATGAAAGTATAGTAGTTAATAAAATTTTATAACTATATTCAATTTTACAAAAGTACATCATCATCTCCCATAAGGCGTTACATGAAAGTTACCACATCAGGACCTACAAAGAGGGATATCTAGCTGTCTCAACTCTATCCCCCCAAGATCTCTACCTAGAAGCTCCAAGTCACCAAGTCTAGTCTTCTAAGTTCTACACCTGGGGTAGGAAGCATACCCCAACAAAGGAGAAAGTAGATGCATCAACATAAAAGTTGGTATGGATAAAGCAATCTAAGGAATAAAGGATGTCAAATAAACAAGGATTCTCATAGAAGAGGTAAGTATCACCCAATCATGTATTAAAAAGAAAGACTATATACAAAAGAATACTTTCCATTAATAAAACATAAAAGTTGTTCTACAAAACTACACATAAGTTTTAGGCACAAAACCAATCACAATCATATCAATTTGCATGCATGTGAAATAAGCATAACACTAGCGTAATATAAAGCCAGTGGTGGCTAAGGCTCACATCCTTAAAACATGGCAGAGAATGGCACACAACCAAACTCCCTTGGCATACAAGATGGGTTGGGGCATACGATCCTCCATCCCAAATATGTAAAAGTGCAAGAAGACTAAAACCTCAATGCTTGGCAGGGAAGTAAAACCTTGTGCCTAATAATATCACATAAGGGAATAAAACTCCAAGGGAATGAAACCCAATTAACTAAAATATTAGATTACTCTAGGGCTACTGAATCATAAATCATGCATAAATATAGTGGCAAGTGAAAGTTTAGTCATATGAAACAATAAGATGAAAATAACCATCAATTATCATGTGGGGTCAGAGGAACCATAACAAATATCCAAATTCTCCATAAATAAGATGCAACATAAGTTCATAAAGTCCACCATAGGAATGTTAGAGAATTAAATACTCAAATTAGGGTTTCCACATGGAATAAAATGACCAAGGTATAAATGAGAGTCCAATTAGAATACCCATCAAACTAAGTAAACAAGATCAGTAAAAGAATATAAGTACTTAAATGAGGCAACCTCTCAAGAGATAGAGAGAGAACAATGTGTAGGGCATATGTCTAAGGACCGAGAGAGAGAGAGAGAGAGTCAAATGAGGTTAATTGCTCAATATGGAAAATAGAGAATGCAACATATGTCATATAAAGTCTACATAAGTCCAAAGTCACCCCTAACTCCAATCTTAGGTCTACAAAGCACCTATTAAACATATAGTAGAATTAGGGTTAGGTTTATGTTAATTGTATAAACCCTAAAAATCACCTTTTTATTATGATTGAATTATGTTATGAAAACCATACCATCATGTAAATTATATTTTTTCTAATTTAATAAATCTTTTAGTTTATTAGCCTAAAATAAACATTTTTAGTTATGGATTTTGGAAATTCTAACCAATTAGATCATTCCAAAAAAAATCAAGTATTTATAATAATAGATTTCAAGGGATGAAACTGATACCATTAGCTAGAGAATGATTTACTCATTCCAAAACATAATTAATTTTTTTGAGAAATATATAATTTATTATGAAATTTAGAACATCAACATACCAGGAAACTTAGAAAATCCACATATATATATATATATATGATCCAATTCAAGACCTTACTGAGATGGCCCTGCTCGTTTGTGCCTTCTGGATATGGGTCCCAACCATCTAGGAGAACTACTCAATGCAATTAAACAAAATGAATGATTAGGAAAAGATGAACATGCCCCTCATCTCAAATCCAACAAAGCTAAAAAAGTAGGGACAATACAAGGAAAAGTGAAGGTGAGATTCCTCATCGACTGAACATGGCCAAGGAGTCCACCTAGAGTATTGAAGATCCGATTCAAATATGCATATTATCAAGATGGTGACAAAGGACATGCTCTACATCTTCCCTCTCTTAGCCCCAACTAGGCAAGCTATGGAAGATCCATTATGTGACAGCCTGGAGTGTCTAGGTTACATCCCACCAAGTTCGCAAAGGCAAGCATGTTTAGAAGTTCCCTGTTGGGATTAGTACCCAATCAAACTGAGGTAGAAAAATATATCCAATACAAACCAAAGGAGCTATTTGGTAAAATGACAGTGCGGAAAAACATAGACACAAAAAGCCCAACCTAATTAAAAATCTATGTTGGCTCCTAGGGTTCCAAACAAATGTGCCTGGGTACTTGGTGACTTTTCCTAACACCTCCACATCATCGTCAATAATCGTTCAGGATGCCAGGGGAAATGAGAGTTGGGAGGAGCATGGCACTACAAACTGGGGCCAAACAAGGGTTTCTTTGGGTTACTGGAGTTTAGGGTATCATTCTAGTGGAATTTCATTTGCGGTTCGAGTATTGGGAACACAAATATGGGATGCAAAGGTCTAAATAGGGGATACAAGAGAGTCAAATATGGATTTAGGGTTATAGGTGACGAAACTCCAGTAAACTAGGGTCATATATAGTCTGGGTGGTGAGAGGAATAAAAGGGGCATGGAAACTCATACTGAGGAGGGGAAGAGAGCGATAAAATTGATATAGAGTTTCTTGGTTCTTAAGCGGAGAAAAAGGAAGCCAGTTGATGATGAAAAAGCAAACAGTTCAAGGAAGGTGAGAAACATGTAACCGTTCGATGAACATCCAACGCCCATGAAAGGATCCAAATCCTGTTAACTAAAGAAGAGTTGTGTGACCCATGGACATTGGGGAAAGCTAGCTTGTCTCAAATAAAATCGGGAGCTTATGGAAAACAAAATCCGATTTTAATAAATGATATTTAAAAGTAACCATTTGTTATTTGCCTTCCTAGTTAGTTTGGGATATCAAACAAAGTGCAATCAACACCAAATTTGACACCTAGACTAATTAGGACATGAAGAATCTATTTTTGGCACCCGATTTCCCTTTGAGATTGGTTCCTATTTTATATTATATTTTTGACCATAAATTACATTTTCTCTCCTAAAATAAAACTGGATAGATAAGTTAGCCCAATTAATGAGAATATTCATGCATAAACTAATTTTGGTAGTTGGATTGATATTTTCGAGTTTATTTCCACTTTTGAAGTCATTTAGTAATTTATTTAACATTTTTATTGTTTTCTCAAATTTTCTTTTTTGGATAATTATTGTTGTTTAAATAGAATGAAACTTGGCACTCGAGGTAATTGGGATCTAAGGAACACAAATTTCACATTATATTTGGGTTTTGGGATATTCTTTTATGAGTTGGGGTACCATTAGGACTTTTATAGCATTATATTTATTAAGGTATATATGTTTATCATTAATACTCACTTAGTGGAGTCCTATTAATTCACATTTCTATAAAAAGAGTTGCATATTATTATTGTATATGCAAATAAATCTATGTTTTAATCAATTAACATATTTAATCCATTAATTCCTTTTATTTTACCATCATGTGAATAAATGAATATGTAAATATTTTGGCACATGATAAAGTTATTATGTAAATGTGTTTTAATTTTACCTTTATTTGGTCAAGCCTAGGCAACCAATCTCACTATCATGGTAATCATTGAATATCTATGATTTTAGGTTCTAGTTTGTTACAGTCTATATAGGCAAGGGTTTTCAACACAAGCAAACATGGAACAACCAAAAGAATAGGGCGGGAAACATTATTCAAAGAAAGAAAATTATGGAAAACTATTATCATGTAGTAACTGTTTAGTAAAGGTGGTTGGTTGGTTGGTTGAAGGGTTGCTATAATGGCTATAGACAAAAAACAAATAACTACTAGTATGAGAGAACAATTGTAATGACAATAATTGTGTATGATATGTTTGGGAGATGTTTTAAATTTAGACCTATGGAATGACAGATCAAAATTCTAAGTGAGTAAGAAAAGGGTGTGAATGATAAGTATTCCCTCAATTCATGTATCACTGACCTCTCTTACTGAAGAAATGATGAAGGGAAGACATGATTTATTGTCAATCATCGAGGAAGGATGGATTTGAGTAACCATGAAGTCATTAATCTAGAATTAAACCATCCTAATATGATGTTGAATGCCATCAGAGTAGCATCTCACCTTTGATAAATTTCAATAGGGGTGTTAGAAATTTAATTTCCAGCAACAACATGAAGGACATACATCTAGATCTATGTAAAACCATTTCTCCTAAAGTTGCACAACTTTTTTGATTAAATTTCACTAGTAATTGAATCAAGTGATGTAATGTGAATTGTAGAGACAAATAAAAATTCAACTCTTTTTCTTAAATATTATTAATTAAAATTTCTAAAATCATAAGAATCATGGTTTTCTTATTTCAAGACACAATATTATGGATTAAAAGTATTAGATTTAAACTGGAATTATACACATACATTTGAGTTAGGTAAATATATTCTGAATTCCTCCTAAAATTATAGGAGGTCAAGAGTTATATATATCCCAAATCTATACAACATAATAAAAAACAACTTACTTGTCTATATAATGTGTAGTTTATGCTTCACACATTTACAAATTTTTACAACAATGCTCCTTACACTAGTGGTTGGATTAATATGTCTTATGACATTCCTCTCGTTCCAAATCTGATAGCGTAAAGCTGGAAAATGGAATTTTCTTCTTGTCATCTTTCCCTCAACTTGACAACATCCTCTTTGGGTCTTCTACCAACTTTAGTTATATCTACAATTCCTTGCATATCATCTCCCAGATTTCTTTTGTAAATTTGCATCCCCCTACTAGATGGTTATGGGACTCTTCCTACTCCTTGCACAACAAACATGACGTGGATACATCTTCATTCCACCTATGTATCTTATTAGGAGTAGCAAGTGCATAATGCAGAACTTTGTAAATACACATACTCTATTTTGAAACATGTGTACCAACCCATGTCTACTCCATACTCTTGTGTGACAAAATGCATATTTGCATAAGTTTTATTTCCAAATTTACTATCATTATTGTAACATACTGAAACCTAGAGCTTAATCTTATTCCAGGGTTAAGAGGTTAGAAATCTTAGTCTTTGAGGTTTAGCCAAACAAGGGTAAGAGTATTCTCTTTAGTGACCTTAAATATGTAAATGCATGAATAAATCACCCTAAAATGTAGAATATAAATTAATACCACCTAATACCTTCAAATTAATCATAAAATCAATACATGCCACATGATGTAATAATGTGCATTAAAAAGGATAAGGGGTTCATAATTGAGAATAATGAGTCATAATACGAAATAAATAAACTTATGTGATATAATGATAGTGTAGGTTCGTTCTAGATCATTCCTTGGCCTTATGGTTCAAGGAAGAGAAAAAGGAATCAATAATAATGCTTAAAACATGTTAATGAGATATCGAATTAGTAATGAGAGAAATAATAGAAATAATAGATAATTTGTTAAAAGGAAAGCTTATTTGATAAGAATAACATCATATTCATTTTCTTGGGATATGACTTGGCTTAGAGGCCAAGTTTCACCAATTTAGGATAATAGTAACCATATCTATTTTATTTAGAAAAGAAAAGGGCATTTTCCCCTAAAAATATTAAATAACTCTAAAAGTGGAAAATAATCTTAGATTCATAATCTACATTTTAAAATATTCGTTTGGGTGAATTTTCAGTCAATTTGGAGAAAGTTTGATTAAAAGGTGAAATTAGGAGAGAGAAAGTGTGTAGAAACTTCAAAATAATAAATAAATAAATAAAAACTCCAACACATACAATTGATGACGAATTCATATTCAACACATTAAATATGACTTGTAAGAGAAGTTTCATAAAATTTGGATATTCCTAATGTAATTAATGAAGGAGGAAAGAGAAAATAGTAATTGATTTATTTAACCCATTAAAAGTTCTCAAAAGTCAAATATAATTTTATATTCAGATTTTACATATCAAAATTAGTTTGTGTGCAAAATTTAATCCAATTAGGGATTCATTTGCACCCTCAAAAGAGGAACGAGAAAAAGGATAATGGTTATATTCACACTTTATTCGATAATTCGATTTTGGTAATAATCTTAGTCACGCGCCCCCTGTGATTTTGAATTTAATGCATACCATATGATCTGTGATCTAATGGCTAGTAGGTCATCTCCTACCTTGGGTTGGAGACCTGGCTCAACCAAATAGTAGCCAATGTAGTTCTAACCCTAATTTCACATACATGATATTAGGTGCTTTGGAAACCTAGATTTGGATCTAAAAGTAATCTTGTTTTGTTAAGACTCAATGAGAGGTATGTTTGCATCTCCTATTCTTCTTTATTGAGAAATAACCTAGATTGTCTTTCTTTTGGTCCTATAGCCTATACACATTTCTCTTATATTTTGATATCATGGTTCTTGTGAACTATTTGGTTTGTGGTGAACTTGGACATTATCTTGATCTTTTCCTCATGCCTTAGTGAATGTTGGACTTATTTGTTGTTATATGCCTACATTGAGGTGGATGATAATGATAATCACTTATGTGATGATTAATTTGTAAAATCTACTATACGTTTTAATTGCCTCCCTATTATGCATGTTGTGGGACTCAGTAGCCCTAGAGTAATATAAATTGCATTGGTTTTGGGTTATGTGCCCATATTGTTAATATTTTTGGGATGGAGGTTATGTGCCCCATGCCCGAGTTTCAAATTTATGAGGTTTGGCCCACTTTATATATATATATATATATATATATATGTATATATACATATACATACACACACACACACACACACACACACAGATATATATATATATATATATATATATATATATATATATATATATATGTGGGAGTTTGGTTATGTGCCAATCTCTATCAGGTTCAAGTTTATGAGGGTTGACCACCTGTGTTAGTTATGTTGTTCTAGTGCTATGTTTATCTCACCTACATGCAGGTTGTTATGGGTTTTGTGCTCTAAAAACATTATGGGTTCTTTTGTGGCACCACTTTTATCATTGTTTTAATGGAAAGTATTCCTTTTACCACATGTTTGTGATTCTTTCCTTTTATGTCTGGTTGGGTAGTTCTTATTTTTTTGCATGGGAAGTCTTTTGTACTTGATGTACCTCTCTCCCAATATATATTGCTTAATTTATTTTTAGCATGCTCATAGTAGCTTTTTTTGATATCTTTTCTTTTCCTTTTGTTGGGTACACTTCCAACCCAAGGTGTTAGACAAGGAGAAGGAAACCTAGGAGGATGTGGACCACAAAAAGTGTAGCTGACTTCGTGGGAGACTTTGCTTGAAGTTGTTAGGTGATCCTCGGTTAGTCCTATATATGTAATTAGTTTTCCTTAATGTCACCCTACGTGGTAAAAGTTTAGTATGATAAGAAGCCTTATAATGGTTAGATATATCTTTAATTCCACTGCTACTTTGTGTTATGATACAATCATGTTAAATAAATTTGGTTTCATCCAAGAAAAGGTTTTTGTGGATGTGCCTTTTTTGGTAGGGAGTGGATTCCTATGGGTCCCACTCCTTACAACATAGTATCATAGCCTATAGCTGTCAATTATCTAACTATTTCAAACTTGTCTCCCTAAGGATCTTTACCTTTTTCCATAGGTTGTTTATACCTAGTATCCTTGCCTTGTGTAGGAAAAAACCCTAATGGCGGGAGATAACTTGACAGTTGACAACCGGTACGGTTATGAGACAGCCCAAAACCCTAGGTTTGGTTAGGAGACCCCAGCTTCGGCTGGTTCGGGTGTAGTCATCTCTCCAGAGTAAGAGTTGGCTATGTTTTGACAACTTTTTGCTACTTCCATGGTGAGGAAGATGAAAGTCTCGTCTGTGCCTGAAAAGCCTAAGGAGTCCTCAATCATGGTGTTCATGAAGATGCAAACACCTTCCTTCAAGGGTGAAGGTGAGATAGAGATGGTCGACAAAGCTGATGTTTGGGTGCTAGACTTAGAGATGACTTTTTATGGTATGGCTTGTCCTCCCCACCAAAAGGTTAGGTTTGTTTCATATGTTTTGGATGGACCTGCTCGAGTTTGGTGGAACGAGATAGGAAGGAAACCTGATATCTCTACCATGACCTGGGAGAAATTCTTGGTGCTTTTTTGTGGGATGTATATCTACACTATTGTCCTAAAGAAGAAAGAAGCAGAGTTCTACAACTTGAAGCAAGGTTCCTTATCTATCTATGCTTTTGTACAAAAGTTTCTCCTATTGAATGTTATGTAGTTGGTTTAGGTGAGGAATGCAGGGCTGACCTATTCCTTCAAGGACTCAACTACAATGTGGGTCATACTCTTATCCCACAACTACCCTTGACCTTTCAGCAGATGGTTGATAAAGCTTTGTCCATGGAGTCCTACCCATGATTTCAACCTAGGGAGTTTGATAAGAAGAGGAAGACTTCAGGAGATGAACAAAGAAGATATAAGTGTGCTAAGTGCAATGGTTACCATCATCTAGGAAAGTTCTCTCAAGATAAGAATCAAGAAAAGTATCAGCCTGACTTCTGAGTTGTGTGCCATCATTGCAATGAACCTAGACATATTTTTCCTAGGTGCCCTCAACTTCATAATGGACATGTACCGGCTCAAAAACAACAACCTTAAGTACCTCATCAAAATAATGGTAACAACAATGGTAAAATACTTGTGGAAAGGCGAGCTGGAAGAGTTTTTGCTTTGGATGGTCAAGAGGTCCATAATGATGATCAAGTCGAAGGTAACCCTTAGTCCCACAGTTAGAGTTTCAAGTTATGTTTACTTTTTCATGGTACCTGGTGGATATATATATATATATATAAAGAAGTTACCTTTGTACCTATAGTTTTTCTTGGCTTATTAGGAAGAAACTTTTTAAGGGGTGGTAGATTATTGTTTAGATTTTGAGGACAAAATCTCTTTAAGGGGTGGTATGCTGTAACATACCAAAACCTAGATCTTAATCTTATTGTAGGGTTAAGAGGTTAGAAATCTTAGTCTTTGAGGTTTAGACAAACAAGGATAAGAGTATGCTCTTTAGTGACCTTAAATATGTTAATGCATGAATAAATCACCCAAAAATGTAGAATATAAATTCATATCACCTAATACCTTCAAATTAATCTTAAAATCAATATATGTCACATGATGTAATAATGTGCATTAAAAAGGACAAGGGGTTCATAATTAAGAATAATGAGTCATAATACGAAATAAATAAACTTATGTGAGATAATGATAGTGTAGGTTCATTCTAGATCATTCCTTGGCCTTATGGTGCAAGGAAGAGAAAAAGAATCAATAATAATGCTTAAAACATGTTAACGAGATATTGAATTATTAATCTGAGAAATAATAGAAATAATGGATAATGTGTTAAATGGAAAACTTATTTGATAAGAATAACCTCCTATTCTTTTTCTTGGGATATGCTTTGGCTTGGAGGCCAAGTTTCACCAATTTAGGATAATAGTAACCATATCTATTTTATTTAGAAAAGAAAAGGGTGTTTTTCTTTAAAAATATTAAATAAATATTTAGTGACTCTAAAAGTGGAAAATAATCTTAGATTTGTAATCTACATTTTAAAATATGCCTTTGGGTGAATTTTCAATCAATTTGGAGAAAGTTTGATTAAAAGGTGAAATCAGGAGAGAGAAAGTGTGTAGAACCTTCAAATATTAAATAAATAAACAAATAACTCTAACATGTATAATATATGGCAAATTTATATTCAACACATTAAATATGACTTGTGGGTGATGTTTAATAAAATTTGGATAGTCCTAATGTCATTAATGAAGGAGGAAAGAGAAAATAGTAATTAATTTATTTAACCCATTAAAATTTCTAAAAAGGCAAATCTAATTTTATATTCGTATTCTACATATCAAAATTAGATTTTGTGCAAAATTTCATCCAATTAGGGATTCGTTTGCACCCTCAAAAGAGGAAAGAGAAAAAGGAAATTGATTATATTCACAATTTATTCAATAATTTGATTTTGGTAATAATATTATTCACGCACGCCTGTGATGTTATATTTGATGTGGACCATATGATCTATGATCTGATCACCAGTAGGTCATCTCCTACCTTAGGTAGGAGACCTGGCTCGACCAAATAGTAGCTGTTCTTTTCTCTATTTCGGATCTCTTTGGTCTCTCAACCGTTTTAAACGATTTTTCTTCCTATGGATTCTTCATGTGATTGAGGTCCAAGAGATACCTAGATGAGGATCTAGATCCCTATATATAGGGAAGCCCCAATTCCCTCATCTCCAATATTTTTCATAGAAGTGTTCCCCACCCCTCTTGCCCCCATGCAAAGGCTCAGGAACGATTGCTAGTTGTCCCCGAATCTTTATCCTCTGCCAATTTGGTTGGAGGGTGCCCAGGCTCCCTAACCTACCCTGAGTTTTCTCCGGTGGTTCAACAATTGTCCCTACTAGCTCCGTCACCTTCTCGATCAATTAAATCCTTTATAAGCTTCCCCTTTTCACCACAAGTGTCTTCCCCATTTTGTTTTGCCTCAGTGTGACTTTGTCTGTTGGGTCCAATAGCCGCACTTTGCACCTCGCCGACAATCTCTTCCTTTGGCCATCCAGTGGCCTTCGAACCCGAGAATCTTGTACCTACCTTCATGTGTCATTGATGTTCGTTTCTAAGGTCTTCCTTTGCTGAGAATTTGAGTTTTTGAGTAGTCTTTGATAACCTCTATTCCGGACATGGTGGAGGGTTGTTTTGGGACTCTAGTGGTGAGAGTCAGGTGTTCTTGGACTCATTGAGTTTGTGGTGCTTTGGAGTTGATGATGGGGCTATTTCCTGGTCATTTTGTGGATGTTTGCACCCTGCGGGTCCTTTCCCTGAGGTGCTCAGTGCCATGGCGTGAGTGAAGGATCAGGGGGAAGAAGCCTTGGTATGCAATCCCTCTTCTTCCCTCTGATTTCACTTTGTGCTTTTGCTTCTCTCAGAGGGGCAAATCCATCTTTTCACGTCTTGTTTTCCTTTGCTTTGGGTGAGGTCAACAGAGACGTTGACTGGTGATGTGGCCTATCCCTATTAGGCCAAGTCAGCCAGGACCCAACCACTCTCTCTCTCTCTGTTTGAAACGAAAATCAATTTTTGGATTTTTCCTATTGGCCGATTTTCAAAAATTAATAACTAATTATTTACTAATTAAAAAATACAAATAAATACTCATTGGATTTAGAAAAATGTAATCTTTATAGTGGTATTGGTTTTGTCGCCTGGATATGATGTTATAAAGTGGTGATTTTAATGGATTAATCAAAACAATTAATAACTTGTAAAATTCATAACTAAATATATAAAAGTTAGAAAAATATAATAAAATATGATTTGAACTCAAAAAAATATAACCTAAAACATGACATGGTTTTGGTAACATAATTCACATATAATAAATAGGTGATTTTTAGGGTTTTGAATAATCAATGTAGTTCTAACCCTAATTTCACATACATGATATTAGGTTATTTGGAAACCTAGATTTGGATCTAACAGTAATCTTGTTTTGTTAAGACTCAATGAGAGTTATGCTTGCATCTCCTATTCTTCTTTATTGAGCAATAACCTAGATTGTCTTTCTTTTGGTCCTATAGCCTATACACATTGCTCTTATCTTTTGATATGACAGTTCTTGTGAACTATTTTGTTTGTGGTGAACTTGGACATTCTCTTGATCTTTTCCTCATGCCTTAGTGAATATTGGACTTAAGTGTTGTTATTTGCCTACATTGAGGTGGATGATAATGATAATCACTTATGTGGTGATTAATTTTTAAAATCCGACTATATTTTTTACTTTCCTCCCTATTACGGATGTTGTGTGACTCAGTAATCCTAGTGTAATATAAATTACATTGGATTTGGGTTATGTGCCCATATTGTTAATATTTTTGGGATGGAGGTTATGTGCCCCATGCCCAGGTTTCAAATTTATTATTTTTGTCTTACTTTATATATATATTTGGGAGTTTGGTTATGTGCCAATCTCTATCAGGTTCAAGTTTGTGAGGTTTGGTCACCTGTGTTAGTTATGTTGTACTAGTGCTATGTTTATCTCACCTACATGTAGGTTGTTATGGGTTTTACGCTCAAAAACATTATGGGTGATTTTGTGGCACCACTTTTATCATTGTTTTAATGGAAAGTATTCCTTTTACCACATGTTTGTGATTCTTTCCTTTTATGTCCAGTTGGGTAGTTCTTATCTTTTTGCATGGGAAGCCTTTTATACTTGATTTACCTCTTTCCTAATATATATTGCTCAATTTCTTTTTAGCATGCTCATACCAGCTTTTTTTTAAAAATCTTTTCTTTTCCTTTTGTGGGGTACGCTTCCAACCCCAGGTGTTGGACAAGGAGAAGGAAACCTAGGAGGACCTGGACCACAACAAGTGTAGCTGACTTCGTGGGAGACTTTGCTTGAAGTTGTTAGGTGATCCTCAATAAGTCCTATATATGTAGTTAGTTTTCCTTTATGTCACCCTATGTGGTGAAAGTTTAGTATGATAAGAAGTTGTGTAATGGTTAGATATATATATATATAATTCATCTACTATTTTGTGTTATGATACAATCATGTTAAATAATTTTGATTTCATCCATCTCAAGAAACAATTTTTGTGGATGTGCCTTTTTTAGTAGGGAGTGAATCCCTATAGGATCCCACTCCTTACAATTATGTTCACTCTTAACCCCAACATATTTTCTTAGATACTTGATCACTATTGACATTCAAATTCAAAATATAGGGATCAATGTGAATTTTATACACATTATGACACCACAAATTTTGTTAAATGACCACTCTACTCAAAGATATATTTTTGTCCATGTAAATTTATCATTTGATTCTCAAAATTTTTCTAAAGGTTCTTCACATTTTTGTGGACCTATGGTCCAAATTCATCTTTTGGACATTCCTACAATTTTCTATGAGTTCTTGAAGTTTTATGCTATAAATCCTTTATTTGCTCCTATTTCAAAGTTAGCAATCTGTGGGATGTGGATGGGGAGAATTTCGACCCTTGGATTTGCCTCTCGTGGATCCAGGCTTGATTAAATGGCTAAGCCTTCATCTTCAACCTCCCACAATAAACATGGAGGTATTATTGTGGCCAAAACATGTGATCTCCGCTCATGACCAAGATTCAAAAATCCAATCGAGCAAAAATATCGCTCTCACAATTTCACATTCAACGAGCCCTAGTTTGACCACCTTTATTGCACCATTACTCCCTCCAAGTGAGTTTCTCACTTCCTAATCTCACTCCAGGGAGCACGACTGCTACCTTAACCCCTTTAGACCTAAATCTATCCCCAACACTATAAACAAACCCCCATAGACTGCCTACACCATTCTGTAGCGAGAACCCTCATTTTCATACCCTCATTTGATCTCGAATGCTCCTATTTTCTTCTGCCCATTTTTTGTGGAAGTCTTTATGGATGATTTTTCTATTTATGGAAGAGATTTTGATGGTTGTTTGAGAAACCTATCATTAGTCCTACAACACTTTGAAGAGAAGAACTTATTCCTTAACTGGGAGAAATGCCATTTTATGGTGCAAGAAGGCATAGTCCTGGGGCACAAGGTCTCAAAGAGAGGTATTGAAGTAGATGTAAGCAAGGTTGAAGCCAGCTATAAACTGCCTCCACCTAAGTCCGTGACAGGGGTGCGAAGTTTTCTTGGTCACACTGGTTATTATAGAAGATTCATCAAGGACTTTTCGAGGATATCAAAACCCCTTTCAAATATGCTGATTAAGGACACATAATTTGATTTTGCAGATGATTGTCTAAAAGCTTTTCAGACCCTAAAGGAAGCCCTCGTAACTCCACCTATTCTCCATGCCCCAGATTGGGAGTTACCCTTCGAGCTAATGTGCGATGCTAGTGACTATTCCATGGGAGTAGTCCTAGGGTAGAAGAAGGACAAGAGACATCATGTTATCTGCTATGCCAGCCGCACCCTGGACGAGGCACAAGTAAATTACACTACCATAGAGAAAGAATTGCTAGCTATTGTTTTTGCTTTTGACAAATTCATGTCTTATCTGATTGAAGCAAAAGTAAAGGTTTATACTGACCATGGAGCTATCAGATACCTAATGTAGAAGAAGGACACTAAGCCTAGGTTACTAAGGTGGGCCCTATTACTCCAGAAGTTCGATCATGAGATCATTGACAAGAAAGGGGCGGAAAACGTAGTGGCCGACCATTTGTCAAGGATTATCGTCGAAGACAAAAATGAGCCACCTATTAATGATAACTATGAAGATGAGGCTTTGCTCATGATAGAAGCCAAAGAACAGAACTTGCCATGGTTCGCAGACATTTGCAACTACCTTTCTTATGGGGAGTTACCGCCGGACATCACATACAACCAGAAAAAGAAGCTCTTGTCTAATGTAAGGAACTACTATTGGGACGACCCATTACTATTCAAGAAATGTTCTAACAGTTTGTACAGAAGATGTATACCGGAAGAGGAGGTCCCACTAATATTGAAAGAATGCCACTCTTCACCCTATGGAGGACATCATAGTGGGGACAGAAATGTCACAAAAGTGCTTCAATCAGGATTTTACTGGCCTTCACTATTAAAGGACGCTGCTGCTTATGTGAAAGTTTGCAAGGAGTGCCAGTCAACTGGAAATATCAGAAAAAGGAATGAAATTCCTTATAACAAACAGGGTAAAAGTTGAGATCTTTGATGTCTGGGGAATAGACTACATGGGTCCCTTCCCCTCGTCAAAAGGTTATCAGTACATATTAGTAGTTGTGGACTACATGTGGAAATGGGTAGAGGTTGTTGCTACCCAAACTTGCGACTCTAAGCCTGTGATTAAGATATTTGATAAAACCATCTTTCCAAGATTTGGAGTACCCCGCACTTTGATAATCGATGGCAGATCACACTTTGGGGAGAAGCAATTTGAGGTGCTGCTGAAAAAGTATGGGGTCAAGCACAAGGTTGCAACACCCTATCACCCTCAAACCTCTGGACATGTGGAGTTATCCAATAGACAGATTAAGCAAATTTTGGAAAAGTCTATCAACCGTACTCGGAAAGACTGGTCCATGAAGCTCGACGATGCTCTCTGGGCCTATAGAACTACTTACGAGGCACCTATAGGCACGACGCCTTACAGGCTAATCTATGGAAACTCTTGTCATTTACCCTTAGAGCTTGAGCACAAGGCCCTTTGGGCGATTAAGTTTCTAAATATGGACCTGGAAAAGGCAGGGCAAAAGAGATATCTGCAGCTACAAGAGATCGAGGAGCTGAGATTGCATGCTTATGAAAATGCAAAGATTTACTAGCAGAGGACCAAGGTGTGTCATGATGCCCACCTAAGGAACAAGGACATTCGTGAAGGAAACAAGGTTCTTCTCTTCAATTCTAGCATCAAGCTTTTCCCTGGGAAGCTCAGAACAAGATGGTCAGGCCCATTCTCTGTGGAAAAGATTTATCCATCAGGAATGATGGAGATTCAAGGAGGAAAGACTGGGATCTTTAGGGTCAATGACCACCGGTTGAAAAGGTTCTATGAGGATGAAGCTTTTGTAAGAAGATCAGAGATCAACCTGGATGAACCAACCCTGCTCAACAAAGAAAAGGATCAAGAGTTGCCTCATCTGACTGAAGGACTAGAGGAGTGAAAATTTATGCAGTCTAGATAAGAGACTTTAAAGCAAGCGCTTCTTGGGAGGCAACCAAAGTCTTCATTTCTCTTCTCTTTATCTTTGCTTTATCCTACCTTCTCTCCTTTAGTTTAAGTTTTTCTTCCTTTTCTGAGCATTTTCATTTTCTTTTTGAATTTAATAAACCAAGGTTTTATTTTCCAAAGAAGGGTGGTCTTGCTATATCGCGACCACGACTATAATCACAATCATGAATATAATCACGACCGTGGATTTGCTCGTGCTTATCAGATAATCGAGCCTGCAATCTTTTCTCTTAGCCGAAAAGACCGCTATCACGATTTTCTTCAAGGAATCGCGACCGCGACAAACACCGCAACCGCAACTCCTTTCAAGAACATTGTGATCGCAATAAAAATCATGACCGCGGTAAAAGTTGTGACTGCGATGTTTTACTCAGTTAAGTCAGGTCGCGATCTGGACGCCTATAACTACTTTTAAGTTGCCAAATGATAGACTCTTTACGCTCCTTTTGCTTCTATACAAACCCTTAGATTTCCCAATCTGTTCGTTCGAGAACCGCAGCCGCAGTCGCGATTCCTCCATCCAACACCCAAGCTAGTCGCCACCGCGAGTCCGTTGGGATCGTTCGCCTTGCCGTTCATGACTTTCACCATCATCGCATCCTCTCCCATTGATCAGGTAACCTTCTCATTTCTCCTTTCTTCACACTGACGAGTTTTATTTTGATCTCGAGCTCTTCCTTCATCGCTACGGTGAGCCGCTTTCACCGTTTAGCTCATTTTTGCCTCGCCGATGCCTTGTTTCCGGGAACTTAGCCCCGTTCTCGTTCTCGTTCCCCTTTTGACCCTAGAAGAAAAGTTCTTAAAACCCTAAAAATGAAAAATATATAACTGGATAAAGAACAGTGGTCTGAAGAACTGAACGGATGGAGTGAACCGATATCTTGGTAATCTCAATCGACGCGGGGTGTAAAACCCTAAGGACCACATGCGGTTAAACCCTAAAAGGCAATAAGTTTAGTTTTTTTTTGAAGAAAAGACCACGACCGTGATTATAATCATGACCGTGGTTTCCTCCTCAGAAAAGAATCGTGACCATGATTTTTCAAGAAAGCCGTGACCAATTGATTAAAAACCACGACCACGATCTTTTCAAGAAAGTCATGACTACGATTTCCTCTGAACAATAATAACCGTGAACGTGATTAAAACCGTGACCGTGATTCTTATGGTCCGTTTAATAAAATTGCAACCAAAAGTTAAGAATGATAACCTATAACCTGATGATTACCTTTAACTTGATGATAATTGTGCCTAGGAAAATAAAGGTGATCTTTGGGTATACTTTACTGAGGACTAATCTAATTTAACCTACAAAATGTCTTCTCCAGGTTCGAGCAATCCCCTTTACCAGAGGGCTACCTCCATAAAGGAGGTTGAGATGATAGTCAAGGATTTAACTGAGAAGCTGAAGAGGAGCACCGCCCTGCCAGTCCCTAAATGCCTGGAGATACAACTAAGACTAGAACAATATCATAGGATATTGTCGGGGGTGCCACAAGAGCAGTCTATGAAAGCAACTGAGCTGACGGGAGAAATAGAGACCTCCGAGTACCTACCTGAAGAGTCAGGTAGCCCAGTGCACGGGAAGAAGCAGAAGGCTGCATTCAAGGAAACCAGGCCCAGTAAGAAGGCGAAAATTGAAAAGGTGGTAGAAGGAGCTTCTGCGCCTCAAGGGGAGCCCCAGTTCGTACCCCAGGACATCGTGCACCATTCCTCCTACGACTGGATGTCCACTAACAAGGACTGCTTACCGACACATTAATTTGACATGGAGGACTTTAAGAGGCTGGGGCTGTATGACAGGACAGTGAAATTCCTAGAGGACACGAACTTACGAACCATCTACATGCCCGAAGTAAGGTTGTTCCGGAGGTTGATCTTAGAGTTTATGTCTTCTCTAACAAAGCTCACCACCGGTGATGGGATGCCAGCAGGAGGAGGAGGGGACTACCAGCTCAAGGTACGAATGGGGGGCAAAACTCACTAGATAATAGAGATAGACTTGAACATGATCTTCACTACATCCAAAGAAGAGGCTAAGGCCTGTTCAGGTGCTCTGGGGGAGAGAGAGATTTCTGCGTATGATAACAACAAGATGTGGGAGGAGCTGATTAGAGAGGGAAAGCACAACCCAAAGAACTCCAAGGCCTCCAGAATCACCTCATGCTTCATCATGATCATACAGAAGATCACCGCCTTCTCTATAGATGCCAGGTTAGAGACCAAGACAGTCAGCAAGGGAGATCTCTTCCTTATATGGTCTATGATCAATAAGCAACCAGTTAATATAGGAGGATCCTTATTAGAAGGCTGTCATTGGATGTAGGTGGTGAGGCAAAGAGGAAGTTTGCCTTATGTATGGGCGGCCAAATAGTGAGGATCACCGACTACCTATTAGAAGATGGAGAATTGCAAAGATATGAAGAAATGGAGGGACACAAAAGTATAGATATAAGGTCCCTCTCCAGTATGGGAATTCTAGAAGTGAAGGGGGAGAAAGCATATTTCATAAACCAAAGATTGAAGAAGCCACTCCCCCTCCCCAAAATGGAGTTCTATGATGCCCACAAGCTGCGGACGATTCTCGATGACGTCAAGAAGATGAGCTCCGAGACACTGCATGCGAGCACATTGGCAGAACCTGCACGTGCAGTAGAAGAAAGCAGTGTCCCGACACTAGTTGTGAAGAAAACCCAGGAGCCAAGGAAGAAACTGGCGGTGGAGAAAAAGAAAGCAGAAGTCACCATTAAGCCAGCTGAACAAGAGAGGGCCACAGAACAACCGGTGGAAGCACAAGTTGTAGACCCTGCTTCCCTAAGACCGTAGGAGGAAACTACTGTAGTGGAGGGAGAAGCGAAAAATACTATAGGCACTGAAGAGGTCCCGTAACCCACCATCCAAGCAGAGGCAGAGCCAGAAGGACAAGGCTCCCAAGCCATACCAGAGCCAGAGCCAGAGCTAGAGAGGGGCCAAGCTGAAGGAGAAGCCCCTCTCGACACAAACATGCTAGAGATAGAGGCAGAAAGACAAGCCTTTGAAGAAAAATCAACCAAGGGAGATGCCCCCACCGCTACCACCTAAGAAGCCAACTGTGCCGAGTGCATCAACGAAACACGCAGGACAACAACTACACCAACAACAACAACATGCACCCTCCTTCAGGGGTGCCCTAGGTAATATGCTTGATGCAATGTGGGAACACATGCATCAAACCGATTCAATAAATGAAAAAATTTCTACTTCTTTATCTTCACTAACAATGTAGGTAAAGGAGATAGATGAGAGGATGTCAGCACTCCTAGAGTTCATTTAAGAAGTTTTCAGCAATCAATGGAGGATGCTAGGGATGCTGACAAAAATGCAGGAGGAAATGACGACCCTACGAAAAGAAGGGTAGACCATACACGTAGACAATGAGCAAATGTGCCAAGAATATGAAGAGGCAATGGCTACCCTAGAAGAAGAATGAAAGGGAGTGAAAGAAGACCACCGGAAGCTCGAGCAAGAGCGTGCAGAGCTCGAAGCCCGACGGGTAAAGAAAAAGACAAAGTGCCCTGCTAACCCAGAATGCTCCCTCACCAACCCCTTCAGCCACGATGACAATGTGGGGGAGGGGGAAGGAGCCGGTGCAGCAAAGAATGGGAGTACAAGCCAAAGACAGTCTCCCATAGTTGAACACCAAGGCAACCAACCAACAGGAAGGTCAAGCCCCCAGTACGAAAAACATACAACACAATGAAGGGGGTTTGACCTCAACTGCGACCCGGAGGAGGCGATGGACGAAACCGCCGATGAGGATGAGCAGTAGGCGGGACATCGCCTCATCCCTCCCGCTCTCATTCTGATAAAAGTAGAGCAGGAAGCAAAGGCTCATTGGGAGGAGATGGTCGTAGCGCTTAGCTCGGCCGATGCAGTAGAGATTGATAGGTTGATAGCCGAGCTAGGAGATGGGATGGAAGAATCAAATGACTTCCTCCTATTCCCATATCATGAGGAGCACAATGACTACATCTTTGATGGGAAGATGGAGGCCATGCTAAAGATGATGGCGGAGGCCAGGCTGGGGCAGATGTCGGAAGAAAGCCACGTAAAAGACATCGTCGCAGAAGCTTTCTCAGAGGAAGCTGGACCAAGGGCCACAACATAACCTATGATCAAGGGTGCTGAAAAAGCGGCCGAGGATATGCCCACCATCTGGGAAGCCTTAGTACCGACAGTGCAAGATGCGACATTGGAAGACGAGGAGGGTGGGCTAGCAGCCTTCTTCACAGAAGATCCCTCCATGGAGAGGCAAGCTGAAGAAATAACACTACTACCTGCAGCAACTCCCCCTCTACCTTGCAAAATGAAGGACATGGACATGAAGACCGTGTTGCACATCTCTTGTAGAGATGTCCAAGTCCTGGGAGATGTCCTCGACGATGATCTACTCGGGTCAGACATATTGTATATCAACAAGGGTAGACATCTGACCAGGGAGGACTTCCGGAGGGTCTTTCTAAAACCGGTGCAAGTACACAAAAGGATGTTCAAGGTACTTTGAACCACCCTCTTGGAAGAATTCCTCCATTAAGATAAGACACAACCAATCTTCAATGGAACCACATGTCTAGCCAACATGTTGTACAAAGAAGAATACAGGGCGGTAGAAGTGATTGAACTATAGGCGGCAGTTAGGAGAAGGGAAACCAGGACAATGGTGCTACCCATCCATAACGCAAAGCACTGGGGCCTTATCATCATCAAACTTATGGAGCGGAAGATGACAGTGCTCAACTGTTGCACAATAGAGATGGACAACACTTCACTTGTCTACAAGAGGAAGGACGCCAGGGACGCCTTGAAAATTCCTATATGCCTACATCGGGCTATCAAAGAGGCAATTCCAAGCTTACAAGGGTCCTAGAAACTCTTCTCCATAAACAAGAATGTTCCCCAAGAAGGAGCTGGTTCAGGGGATTGTGCCTTCATCGTCCTATGTATGATGGAAGCCATTAATAAGGGCATTCCCCTGGAAGACCTGCAAGAGGAAGACCTACATGGATTGTGGGGCATGTACGCAATGGAGATTATCTATGATCGCCTATTCTTCAAGGATCTAGTGATGGATGTAGATGTCGTGCCCCGCAAGATCCACGTGGACATCCCGCTCCCTGAGAAGACATCTTGGAGGGAGCAACTCAAAAACACGTGTGTCGACCCGACAGAACCGGCTAGAGCTACAACTTGGAAAGCCGACTAGGTTGCAAAGACTGAAGAGGTTGTGAAACAAGCAGAAGATGAACATCAACCTTCAATATCTGACACTCCTGAAGCTCCTTCTGCAGTAGGACAACCTGTAGAACTAGAACAAAGGACTAGAAGGCCCGACATGAGACATAGTACCTTCCTTCAAGAACTTCGACAGATGGAGCTGCTTCAGTCTGTCGATGGAAGAACTCACAATAATTATGAGTTCTCTGAAGGAAGATAATTCACCGGGATATGTCATCTTCAAACGAGATGGCATCTGCATGCTCAAAGATGACCTCTGAGAAACATTGAGAACAGGAGGGTACCTCTCAGTGAGCATGATGTCAGACTACCAGGCGTTATTCACCAGAGGATTCAATGTCAAACTCACACATGGTATATTTCCTACTGGTAGACGACATCCTCAAGGATAAGAAGACTGGAGAGACAAAGCGGCTACAACGACGGCTTCAACTAGGAACACCTGAACACATCTTCTTGTTGATTCTTCATGACAACCATTGGACTTTGCTGCACGTCAACCTACTGAAGAAGACTGCAATTTTGTATAATAGCTCCGATGCAGCCTTCTCACTGAAGAAAACAACTAACATGATGACAACAAAGTCTCCTACCAAAGAAAAGATGAACACCTGTGCTGAAGCCATCGTCAAAATGATACAACAGCATTGCAGAGGGTTCACAATGATAAAAAGCAAGGACTTCAAGAAGACCCAATATTTCCACATAAGCCCTTAGTAGGTACCCCTATCAAATGACTATGGGTTCTTCTACCTATTGTGGATGGTAGCTATCACAATTACCGGCCTCAAGGTGGAGAACATGCAGTACGAGCAATATCACGCGCTTAGGGGTATCTACGCCAGCATGCTCTTGGAGTCCAAGTGGGCCTTCCCCACCAAATAAATAAATAAAAAAGGTCCATTTATACTTCTTACTCAAAATTTGACACCCCGAGACGGGGTGAAGAATAAGTTTAGGGTAGGAGCCATAAACGGGCAGCAGAGGTACTAGAGCTTTTATTTTTCTATTACTCCCCTTTTAAAGTTCACTTTCCTTTTTCTTACGTTTCTTTCTCTGGCGTTGAAATCTTGAAATTTTCATTACAATTGACCTCTTAGAAGTTCGCTCCCTCTCGCAAATTTTTTCAAAAGTAGTGCTCCATCCCCAGAGAGAGAAAAATATGAGCAACGTACAGGAAAGCATGAGTAAAACAACAGTCATAGAAACACTGCCATATCTCATTCTTACAATAAGATGTTGTAAATGTAACAACCTTAACTCATGAACCCCTACAAACTAAGAAAACCTTAGTCATACTCCTAAACAACCATCCCCACCTGATACTCGCATCCAGAAAATCCTAGTCTCAGTAGATAGGAAAAAGCTACCCTGTTCAAAGAAAATAGCCAAAAAGAGGCTTGGCCGCCCAAGAATACCAACAAAATCCTAAATCCCAAGCTTGAAAGGAGAGATAAAAAGCCAAAAATCAAATAAAATAAAGAAAAGAATATGAGAGATGTGCCCTAAAAGTGCCAAAAGCTCCTGCCCGACCGGTATTTTGCTGCACTCATGAATACAGATATGTCGTGCCTGTAAGTGAAAACTGGAAGCCAAGCTTACACCCCTCCAATCTTGAATGAAACTTCACATACCACCTGACTTAAAGTCAGAAGCCCAAAAAGGGAAACACTGTTCTTACGACAGTTGTGGGTGAGGAGTTTGGGAGGAAGAGGAAACACCTTAAAGCTTCTAGCTTACCTATACACATTAGCATAGGGCTCTCTGAAAATAAAGAATAGGTGTAAAGGCTACCTTTTAAAAAGATGTGGCACTAGTATGTATGCTAGCTAAGGGAGGTTTATGAGTTGAGAAGGAGAAACATTTTACAATAGAAGGTTATGAAAAATAATATGAGGTTATGCAACCCTTTGTCTAAAGGGAGAGATTGAGACCTAAGGGATTGTATACATGCGGCAACAGTCTTGATGCAAGAATGAGATATTTCATTCGTGCTATTATGTTATCCTTGTTCATCCTTTCTCTCTCTGGGTGCTCGAACCAGCATTTATCCTGAGGACATACTTGATTCTAAGTTTGGGGGAGTTGAAAACATCGCACTTTACGTAAATTTTGTATATATTTTACACCACTTTTAGAATAACTTTAGTCAACTTTGTAGACATTTTATCTATCTTCTTGACTAAAGCCTTGTTTCGGTGATTTCAGGAGTCAGCCAACTATGACCGTGACATCTCCAAAGACCGCGACTGCAGCCTCTCCAAAGACCGCGACCACGGCCTCTCCAAAGACCACGACTGAGGTCCTGGGGAGGATTGTAGTCAAGGAAGATCGTGACCAAGGAGGAATAAAGGAAAGACCACGACCGCAATCTTAAGTCAGTGGAAGGCGCCTATTAATAGCGCCCCCACCTGTCTTGTCAAGACATCATATCAGAGAGATCCAATCCTGAGACCACACAGTGTTGCCGCGTCCCAGAGTTGTTCCTGACCATCCATCAGTCTTGGATTTCCGGAGCGGAAGCCGAGGAGAAAGAAGACGACTGCCCGCACTCGCCGCTTCTTCGAGAGAAGGAGACATCCTCATGGTAGATCCAGATCTGAAGAAGTAGTGTTTAGTGTCACGTTCTTATCCTCTAGATCTATCATTTCCCCACGCTGTACTCACCTCCTTTCTTCATGGTATCTCATGGATCTACCTTTCTGTAGCGCCGCCATGTTACCCGTAAGCATGAGTGGATAAACTCCATAGCTTGGGTTGGGGGTAGCCACTAAGGCTCTCTCAACATGTATATTGTCTCTTTCTTTTGAATATACATATTCTTATCAAGATTATCTCCTTGCACCTATTTTAATGCTTCACTTGTATGCTTAGCTACCATCTTGTGATGTTTGATTGTTGATATCTCGAGAGAGTAGTATCGCTTTTATCTCATATCATGGAGTAGTATGAATGCATGAGAGTGTTGAAATGCTAAATGCTTCAAACCATATGTTTCACTACGAGGTTTTTGAGTTGTCATCTCGAGAGAGAGGCTTCTTTTAGGCTCAAATCTATCCTCATCTCGAGAGAGAGTGGAATAGACATTTTATGGTTGCTTGTAATCTTGATATGAGTATGCAGGAGAGAGATAGTATGCTTGTTGGAAAAATGCCTTTATTGGTGAGCCCCAACTCGAGTTTTCCCATATACTCATTGCAGTTTATTTCTTTTACTTCTTTTGTCCTTTTTTTCCTATTCTCAAACTACCATTCCCTCAGGAACACATATTAATCCTCTTTTATGCTGGAGTATAGAGAGTGTTGATTCCATGTTCTTAGCATGACCAACCTTGTCCCTGTGTTCGACCCCGATTAGTACATCGGACCCCGTTATCTTTGTGGGGGCCTGAGTGTCGGGTTATCTCTTTAAAAGTCCGAGTACTTTAATCTTCTCTTTTTGGACGCGCGATTTAGGCTGGTCACCCAGTGAGTTATGGTATCTAGTTGAGTTTTCTGAGAAAATATGGGATTAGAATAATATGGTTTCCATGATAGGTTTCTCCAAGATAAATAAAGTTCATGGTGAAGTGTGAGTTGTGGTAGGACACCTAATCAAATAACATTTTCTCTCCATTGGAGGATCACTACCAAGGTGTCAGCTTTAGCTGAGCTATGTGTTAGAGAAATAGTTTGCCTACAAGCCATTATGGGTTCAATTACTTCCGATCGTGACCCTAAATTCCTTTCATGGATATGGAGACAAGTGCATGAAGAATTTGATAGAATATTGAGACTTGGTACAACTTATCACCCTTAGACAGATGGGAAGAACAAATGATCTAGACTTGAGGAGTCATGTTGATGAGCATGTGTGCTCGTTTGGGGTGGAACATGGGAGTAAATTTTGTGCTCTTAGTTGAGTTTTCCTATAATGGGGGTTACCAAACAGAATATGAATACCTCCTAATAAATCTCTAGAAGGGAGGTTGTGTCAGTCACTGCTTCACTGGGATGAGGTCGGTGAGGGGACCTTGCTGAGGTCAGAGAAACTATAGGTATATACACATAAAGTTGCTTGATACTCTAAAGGCTAATGAGAGCCATGTTTGATAGAAGTTGTATGCAGGTGCAAAGTGGATTGACTTGCACTTCATAGTGGGTGAATGCGTGTTTCTAAAAAATCCGACCCCTTCGAGCTATAACTAAGAAAAAAAAACTTTCCGAATATGTGAACCCGTTGAACAAATTGATGAAACATCTTAGCATATATAGTACAAAATGAATTCCATGTGTCCAATCTAAGGGATTGTGTGAAGGATCCTAGCCATGTGTTGTGCACTAAACCAATGGCACTCTGAGGGAGGCTAATGTGTTCTGAGTCACCTATGAAGGTACCGAGTACCAAGGTGAGAAAAAAAATGGGCTCAAGAATTAAGATAGAAAATGGTAATGGTTCTTTGGAAGCACCATGGAATCAATAAAGTCACATGAGAGGCCAAAGATGGACATGGAAAGGTTTATTTTTGGATTGTTTGAATGCTTACTTAAAATTTTGAGGACAAAATTCCTATAAGAGGGGAAGGATGTTACAACCTCAATTTTGCTTGTATTTTAATGATTGAAATGCAATTCTTCTATAAATAGAGACTTGAATTAAAAAGGTTGTATGTTTTGATTTTCTTTGCAAATTTCACCTTTGCGATGGATTTTGTGGTTGTTATTGTTTTGTCAATCAAATAATTGATATAAGAGAAATAAAAAATAAATCCAATAACAGAAAAAGGCAAAAGAAAATAGATATTAAGTAATGTACTTATAAGAAGTATTTAGAATTCTCTAGAAAGTGGTAGTGATAACCACAAAGGATAAGTTTTCATTTGCTTATGATTATTAAAGGAAAGAATAGCCAAGGTAAAGAAAGTAGGAAAGAAGGAAAGAGAAAATATATGTTTTAAATACATAATACATGCCTTATAAGTGAATGACTTGCATGTGAAGTAAACGGGTTATTCCTTTTGATTTTTGGTCTCAAATTGCGTACATTGGTAGATTAAGTCATAATGGACTTTCTCTTAAAATTTGGAGTCATTTGGATAAAAATATAGAGAGTTATTGATTTATAAGTTTACATAAACTAAAAGAATTATGGAAAATGTGCATTAAATGTCAAAAATCCAATATACTCAGATTCCTTTACTTTTTCACACGAGTTTCTAGCCATCAGATCAAGTTCTGATGATCATGAGATCATCACCTACCTCGAGACAAACATGGAAACTGGGAACAGTTAAATATGAATTGATTGGTTGATTTTCCCTCCCTCTGATCCACAAGCATTCATGGAAACTCTCCCTTCATGATCAGGAGACGATCCCAAATCTAACAACCCCTAGTTTGGCCTTCTTTGGGAAGTAATTCATACTTTCCCCAAATCACAGGGAGGACAATGCCTCACCTCTGGGACCAAGACTATAAAACGAGGGCTAGAGACACCCAACGAGACCACCTACACGTCTGCATGACTCTTCTTAACTTCACGCTTCTTACCCTATGCCCAATTTCTTTCTGAGCCATAGTTATCATCGTTGCTTCTCCCCATCAGCTCGCTGGAGGTTCCTTCTCTATGATATGCCGGCTCTAATCAACACCAAGGAAATTAAGATGACCAACAGGTTCGTTTGAAGACATTGAAGGTGATAGAACCTCTACTCATCGCTCAAGGGAACATAATCCCAGAGTCAACAACGAGGTTGACTGCCCAAGCTACTGTGTTCGCAGACAGACAGGTGTTGAAGACAACCTGGTGGGTTTTGACTGTTCAATCCCTGACTCTCCTCTTCACAAGTAAGGACAAACCAGACTTTTGTCCTTTCTTTTTTTCATTGGTTCTCTTATGACGTGCTCCGCCTGGTTGGGGAGAGCCAGGTGACCGGCCCAACCAAGCCGGCCGGGTGGGACCCTCGGTTCCCTGACCAGGTGGTGGGCCCCTATTGGTCCAATTTAGTTTATTTTACAAAATTTCTAGTTTTTAGTAGGATTATCATACGAAGGCATATTATATATGAAAAATGATCCAAAAATACAAGAAATCCAATAAAAATACAACTAGAACCTAAATGTGCTTCTACTTCGAAAAGTGCGCAAAGGTTACATCTTAAACATGTTAAATGAACTAGAACTTTAAATTTTGGGAATTGATGGTCTTAATGTGAACAATTGTTGCTCTTAATCAAAGATTGATATTTTATGACTGAAGGAGAAACTTGAAGGTTATTTGGGATTATTTACCAATGATATGCTTAATTAGGGTTTTTTAATTATAAAAGTGCATAAATAGACTTAAAAACCCTAATTCTGATAATTATGGGGATTAATGGATTTATATAGGGAAATCAATCTAGAAGGCAGGAAACTAATGTTATTGATTTGGATAATTAGGGTTCCCTTGAGTATGAAAGTGCAATCAAAGATAAATTAGGGTTAGTTAACTTAGAAGATGTGAAAATTAGTAATTGGGATTTATTTGAGAACCATAGTACATTTAGTAATGAGACCAGGGTTTGTTTTTTCAAAAGAACCTAAAAGTGCTAGAAACTTATTCATTGGCCTTAATGACCTTGACCTAGCCTAAAAGGATAAAGTTGGAACTTTTAGCATAAAGAAGATATATTTGACTTAATTGCAATTCAGTCATGCTTATGATGTCAAAGTTAGGGTTTGTGGGCCAAAAGGGAACTAAAAGTAATAATTGTTTTGTGGAGGGTAAAACCCTAAAATTGGCCTAGAAATCCTAATGTGGGACCCAAGTCAGTCTTGAAGATAATTTGGATAAAATAATGACACATGGGTGTTACACATTGATTTTAGGATAATTGCTTGATTGCTTGTTTGATTAATCCTAATTGCTCCTGCTTGGACATCAAGTTACTGTCAAATCAGGTATGTGGTTATGTGTAAGAATAATCATTGTAGTTTCACATGGTTTCTCGAAGATTTGTTCGCATGGTTTGAAAATTTATGTCTACTTGTTTATTTCATTCCATGCAAACTTTAATGTGACTACGATTATCACATTATATATGAACATGACTAGCCCAAATCTAGGCCACCTATGGATCTATGGTACATATTCCTGGATAGGGGAAGGCATATGTTGGTACCATCCTGAATAGGGGGTACATGATGAAGTCACCCGCATGGATAGGGGGACGTGATGAAGTCATCTGCGTGGATAGCGGAAGATAGTGAATACTGCAGTATGAGGCCCTGAAGGGTTATGACAGAGGGTGGAGAAACCTAGATTGGATAGTCATGGTGAAAATGTTAAATTTGGTTTGTTAAACATTAATTTGTGAATTATGTTGTTATCATTACTTGTGTAATTTTTCTTCCCCCACATACAAGTATAACTTGTTATACTGACCGTGTTTTTTTTCATGACATTTTGGGTTAGTCTCTAATTTCCTGAAATGAATGATGAAAGATGCATATCCCAAGAGGAATGCACAAATGGAAAAGATCTAAAGTAATTATTGGAGGATATAGCTAGAGTTATCTCTTAAAGTATAAGATATAGTTTTTTTTCTTCTTTATTTATTTAGAACTCTTGTTCATATAGTAGAATTTGAAAATTATTCATGGTTATTTGCTAAAACATGATCCTAGAATTATAGGTAATGACTCTCATCCTTTTGGCCTTCCTTAATTAGGGGTTGCTGAAAGTTGGGTAGCTACAATAACTTTTGATTCCTAGCTCCAAAAATTATGAATAAATAGTTAATCTTGAACAAAAAAATCAAATGAATCATTTAAAAATACTTTCGAGACCTGATTTTAGATGATTCTCACTGATATCCATTGACTTGGATCTCTTACTTATTTAATTTGTCAAATGACTAAATAATCATGAGTAATATTCTAAAACCCTGATATTTGAGTCTGATGATTATCTTGAGACTCTAGATTCATGGCTTGACTCATGAAGAATCTAGAACTATTTTTTTGACTTGACTAAATCTTGAATATGATTTCTATAAGAAATGATTAATCTTGATGATGGTATCTTAATGATTGACCTAAATCCTTGATCATTTGACCTAATATCTAGACCATGACTTTACTTGTACATCATACAAAACTTGATCTAATCTTGAAGACCAAAGATGCTAATTCATCATGACAATGACAATGACTTGGATAATGATCATAATAATTAGGGTTAACATATATGTTCCCAGAATACCTAGGTAGGTCATTCACACCTAAAATATTATTGACACTTGAATACGTATTGAACATATTGAAATCATAAGTGGATGACCTAACCCTAAGGTTGAAATAGGAAAATGTAACCCTAGTCTTGAATAGTGGTACATGATCTTCAAATATTATGATCTTGACCCTTGATCCAAATATTGTTGATTTAGGATCTAACTCGAAGGGTTGACCTATTACTTGTTGAGATCTGTACTCTAAAATATTTGGTGAAAGGTACACTTTTATATATAATTCCTCCTTAAACAAACTAGTTGTATTGAATGATACTTGTATGCACCTCTTCGAAATATTGGCTATGTAATTGTTTGAGCTATTGTTCTCTATTGATTAGTTTTCCATTTTTCTATGTTATAGTTTGGAACAAACTTGAAAATATAAATGGCATTTCCCATTATGACTGCTAGTATTACTTGTTGACATTGAGTACAAGTGACATCCTCATTCAGAGGGTGGAACTTGTATATGTCAAATAATCTCAAACTCGTGTATGTCAATTGACCTCCTACCTCATATGGAGAGAAGGATCCCAGTGACCGCCCCCATCTCGTTGGGGCGACGGAACCACATAAACTATATAAGCATGCTTCTCGATATCAGTATAATGGGAGCTAGTAATAGAACTAAATTGTTTCAAAATAAACATCTTGTTGGATAAATGTTGTTTTGTAAAATCACTTGTTATACATTTTGAACATAAGTCCTGCCAAGTATTATATTTTGCTATAAATGTTTTCAATTGTTCGATATCTATTCTTTTCAAAATGTACTGATACATTTGCATTGATTGTGTCTCGATTTACTTCATTTTAGGAAAACCATATGGATTATTGACTAGATTGCTTCTGCACTTGACATACTCTGATGGCAAGGATAAATCTACAAAATCTCATATTTGGGTTAGTTTGTTCTTTAAATCTCCTATTTTATGAGTTAATATTTCTTATTGTACATGCCAGTGTGTGAGATCCTTTCGGGCCACTCAGAGATGGGCACTTCAATCCCTTTACTGTTGTCTAAGTAGTGGGATTGGGATTGGGGTAAGATGGTTCTGTGACAGTTGGTATCAGAGCATACACACTCCCATATACTTTAAGTAAATAACATCTCGAGTCCCTTGAACCCAGGAAACCGTAAAGTCCATAATGGTGAAAATTGAGATGTCTTGGCTCTAGGTTCTGGCATAATTCCTCCTATCCATCTTCATGGTTGTTGAGGTTACCCACTCTACCTAGCCATAATTGCTCCAAATTTGGACCGAAAGGTTCTCTATTGAAACTCTAGAGAGTCTTCTAGCATCTTGTCATTTCTTTAAGGACTACCCTAAGCCATCTAAGTAGATGATGATTAGGTAGTCTTCTCATCTCCTCATGTGGTACTTCTCTTGTGACCATTTACCACATGATGTCTCGATTATGGGTAACTTATGTATGGGAAAAATAAAAGCTACTAGAAAATTGTGAAAGTTGATGTAAGGACCCTGACCTTCATTTTGGGCTTATCATGTTTGCTTTGCCTAAACCTTGTGTTTAGTTGCTTGTTAATCACCTCTAGTGGTGATTAAGGTTGCTTGTGCTTTGTTGAGAGTTGGAGGTGCTACTTGAAAATAACCCAAGTCTAGGGTTGATGAGCAAGTTGGTCACATTGAGAGGTGTTTCTCTCTCTCCTTGCTTCCTCTAGAGTTGAGAGGAGGGGTTGGGCTCGTTGCTTGAGTTTCCTTGGGCTTGGTTGAGCCTTGTTGGGCCTTGTTTTGCCTTTTTTGGGCCTTGCCTTGCCTTGATGGACCTTGTATCAGGCAAGGGTGCATTTGGGATCCTTGTGTCGGCCATGGTTGTGTCGGCCATGAGGCTATGTCGGGCAAGAGAGTGTATCTCCCATGAGGTGTGTCGGCCTTTGACCATCCTTGAACTTTGGATTCATTTGTGTCACCCCCTTGTGGACACTTGGTGCTTGATGCTTGCATGTGGTGAATGCCTTGGACATGTGGATGTGGTGAGAAGAGAAGGTGGCATTGCCCATGGATAAGTGTCCCTAGGTGGGCGACACCTTGCCTTAATTCCCTCTTTACCCTCTTCTATATATGCCTCTCCTTTCTCTTGCTTAGGATCCCATTAGTCGGTGTTGCTTCCTTTCCTTCCTTGGTGGGTGACACATCTCCTTTGCAAGTTGGTGGTCGATCCTCTTCCTTTTCCTTGGAGTCTTCTTCTTCCTCTAGTGGTGGCTGATTCAGCCCTATTTTAGGGCTTTATCTTGTGTCATTTTGCATTTCAGCCCCATCTATACTTGTTAGATTACATGTTATTTCCCTCAATATGCTTATTTCTATCAAATGGACTTATGGAGGCTTTTTGCATGTTTTATAGGTACTTTGTCCACTACTTGATGGCATGGAAAGATGATGGTCCAATCTAGGGTTTCCTCAGGCTTGAAGGAGCCCAAAATGAGGCCAAAACCACTTCCAACCTACCCTAAGTGGTTAAAGAATGTTTTGAAGCAATACCCTCCATGGATGATCAAGTTTAAAGCTCAAATGCATGGGAGAGACACTACCACGACCGTGGTACCCGACCACGGTCGTGGTGGACATACCCTAAGCACAAAAAATTGCTAAAACTCCCAGAAATTGATGAAAATGGCCAAAACGGCCGTGGTGATCAACATGCCCGTGGCCATAGGTCCCTACCACGACCGTGGTGAGCCCCCACGGCCATGGCCATCCATGTACATATCCTTGTGATCTCCACATTTTAATTCCCACAACCGTGCCCATTCACCACGGCCGTGGTCTACCCTACCCACCACGACCGTGGTAACCCACCACGACCGTGCTACTCACAAAATCAACCCATTTCTCCATTGCTTTCCCCATTTTACCCCTAACTTAACCCTAGACCCCCTAGACACCTATATATACCTAGGTGGTGGCTGGGGCATGAGGCCAGCTACCTTCTACCCCTTCCTAGCTCCCCAAATCACCACCCACTCCATTCCACTCCATATGCACCTCAAATCCACTCCATTTCACCATTTCCACCACATAACCCCACATATCTAACCCTTCCATCCACTTCCTTTCATCATTCCACATCATTTCATCCTTGGAGGAGGGAGGAGGACGTCCTGTAGCTGCTGGAGAGGAGGACTTCTTCATCTACACTGAGCTCCATGGCTTCTTCTACCTCTTTCTTCTCTCTTTTTGTATTTTCCATTTCTATGAGTAGTTAGGCCCCTGTGGGTGGGCTGTTTGGGGGAAATTATGTTACTTTGATACCATGTTGGGGGAAAATGACATGTAAATGCTTTAATTCCATTTGTTAATGATTATATTCTATTTACATCGCATTCTCCATGAATTGCTTGTTGGTTTGTGTGTGAAATCACCTAGGAATTTAGGCAAATTTCTTATATGTATGAATTTTGGGATTTGCCCCTAGGTCCAATTCTTGGATCCCTAGGTTGCCTCCCACATTCATAAATCCTAATCAATCTCCCTAAACCTAAGTGAGAGATCTAAGTAGCTAGATTAGGTAATTCTAGTACAATTAGCATGGAGCCTTCTCAAGGCTAGAATGTAGGGGAATTGGGGTCCAAAACCCTAATCTCACCTCCCCATTACTACCCTTGGCCCCTAATTGCCCTAGGAATGCCTAATCTAGAAACCTAGACTTGATTAGACTCTAATTGAATTGTACCTAATCCCTAACCCAATTGAGCCTCGTAAGGGTAGTAGGGGGTGTTAGGGACTAGTTCCCCTATGCACAACCTAGCATATCCATGGCCAGTTAGTAACTTAGGTTAATTCATTAGACTCTAACTTGTTGTTTGGTTTGGATAATCAAAATGGAATCATAATGTTCAGATGTCACCCCAACTTGAGTGATAAGTTCATACCCCAAAACATCCCACACATCTCTTTACTGCTTGAAACCCTAGTTTTGTGCTTGCTTAGCTTAATTAGTTATTTCCTTACTTAGTTAGCTTCTTGCTTTGCTCTTGTCTTGTTCATGCTAGCTTAGCTCTTTAATTGCTCTTTTGCTTCTCTCTTGCTTGCCTTAGTGTAACTTGCCTTTTCATACCTGGCTTAGTCTTTCCTTGCTTGCTTAGTCTTAATCTAACCTAGGGTTAACATATATTTCATTCTCGCCTTCAATTGCTTGCTTGTTCATAATAGTTTAACAATCAAAACAACCTTTAAACCCTTAACCCTAGTCTCCGCAGTAGGAACCTAGCTCTAGTGCCCCCTCTTTTCCCTGTGGATCGACCCTTTACTTGCCACCTTCCTATACTACGACGCGACCCCGTGCGCTTACGGGTGTAGTGTTTTAGTAGACGTAGGTAGCTAGTTTAGGTTTATAAATTTCGAAAGCAAAAACCCATCACGTGTGTTCTGACCTCGTGGGGTGCATGTAGTCGAGTCAAATCAGTTAGTGTGTTGCACCTCTAGCGGAAACGCACCAGTGGCCGAGCCATAGAGTGCCTTGTTCTTCTTCTTGTGGTAAGCATCTTCCCTCTTTCCTTAGAACCTTCTTCTTCTTCTCTTTCTTTCTTGATCTTCGGCCATGGTGGTTACAAGTTTTGTTTCTCTTCTTGAGGTGGCCGAAGGTGGTGCTTGAGCTTGGGAGCTTGGTGGTAGGAGCTTGGAGCTTGTTTAAGGTGGGTTACATAAATCCTAACCCTAGCTATGCTACTTCCTTTTCTTGTTGCATGTTATGTTTCACCTTGATCAGACATGTATCTTGTTGGATATGCTTCTTGTTAGATATATTTCTTGCTCTAGTTGGTATCTTTGATCTTGTGGATATATGTTCATGTTATAGATGTGTTCTTGACCTTGGTGGCCAAACCATATGTATAGAGTTTCTTGGGGCAAAACTCCTTTATCTCCATTTGGTCTTGAGAAGTGAGTTCGGCTCTAGTGGTATAGGAAACACTCCTATCACTTGGTTGTTGAGAGGTGAGTCTATACTCTAGATGCTTGGGCAGCACACTTATCTCACCATGGATTTGAGAGGTGAGCCTTAGTTGGATGTTGACCTAGTAGAGGTTGGGAGCTTGGCCAATACGGAAATGATCTATCATGTTGCCCGAGATATGTGATGGAGGTTGTGCAAAACCCCCCTCTCTTGATTATTGAGAGGTCAGCCAAATCTCTTGATCTATTAGGGTTTTGATGATGGTGATCTTGAGGTTAGTGATGACCAAGCCGAGATGAACCTTTGTGCCTTGCATGATACACCTTTATGGTGATGTTTCCCGACACCCCCCACCTTGGGTTTAGCTTTGGCCAATATGGTCATGTTGAGTTTGGTTGGCTTTGTTCCCGATATGACCATCTTGATCTTGTTGGTGACCTTGGGCGATATGCCTTGACTGAGATGACCCTTTCTCCTAGTAGGTGTTATCCCCTTGGCCGTTTTGGTGCTTAGTTGTTATCTCTGTAGGTTCCTTTGTTTTGTGCCTTGGGCGACACAGGTTGGTAAGGTTGTTGCTTGATACAGTGTTGAGTGGTGAAACCCTAGTGCTTGCCTTAGTGGTTATCGATATGGTGTGCTTGATCTTGTTGGACGTTAGGCTTCCTTGTGGTGCCCTTGTATCGTTTGGTGATGTGTACATGGTGGGCATTATAGCATTGGCTTGGGCACCACGATCTTGGCCGTTGCAGTGGTGAGATGGTTGCCCAATTCAACCCTAACCCTAGCTAGCCGATAGGGTCTTAGCCGACACAACTAGCTGCCCGATGCACACATAGCTCAGTTGCACGATACACCTCCTGACCCCAGCTGCACGATGCATTCATGTTACCTTGGTTGCACGACATCCCATAGGCCTTGTTGACTGATACACTCTTGTTTTTGAGTTGGCCAACAAATGTGGCTAAGTGCCTTGGCCGACAGGTCTTTAGTGAGGGTGTTACCCTGCCTGATACCACTTGTGGTAAGGGAGCGCTACCCGTCACACTTTTAGTGAGGGAAGTTGAAATATTTGGTGAAGGTTATGTTTAACCCGGAGATCCTAATAAATGGATTAATCATATTGAGCCCACATCTATGTTAGTAATGGGATATGATGGTAGGTTGTGAAATGGGGTATGTTGGGAATCTAAGATGTTGTTACATAATATGATAAGATACATGGTTATGTTCACAAGAATAGGGCATAGTGTATGCTCGTAGTTTGATAACAATAATATGATTGATACATCTTATGCTTCATATAATCATGGATGTTATTCCAAACATGATAGCATGATAATCATAAAGATCTATGTTCAGTGATTTAAGTTATCTCTCTTGATATGTATACTAACCATGCAGATATATTAAATGGGTTCATAGCCAGGTAAGAGCTATGAGGTATATGTGCTTTGAATAACACTAAATGATAATAATCCTTGTTTATGAGATAACATGCATCACCAATATGATGAGATAGGTCTGAGGACCTGATAAAGGCTGAATGCCTAGTTGAGGTGTTATCCTCTGATGATGAGATAAGGGATTTCTATCCTAGGATGTTGATGCAGGATGTTGATGCAGGATGTTGATGCCTTGAGAGGCAGTAGCAATCTGTGAGGAGGGATTGAGATCCCATGATAGTGACAGTGATAATGTAACTCTATGCTATATAACTTGGTTGCCTCAACAACTCACTTAAAATATACTAATTAATTACAGTGGAACATATCATGTAGTTTGCGCTGGCCATAGATCCATCATCGTCAGAATTTGGTGATGGCTTTATCCTGTGGGATTACTTGGAGCCCATATTGTTGAATATGCAGGCTTTCTTCTAGCCGAAAATAGGAGGATTAGAGTACAACTATGGTTGTAGACTCTGTATGGTAAAGAGCATGGTGAACAGGCCCATGACTCAATGAGTTAGAGCATGAATGTGTTCATGGCTCAAGAGCATGGTGATCAGGCCCGTGGCTCAAAAGTATACTAGCACCTATATCAAGGTGAGCTAGAGATATGGGTAGCTTGTAGAGATAACCCTGAGGCTGAGATCATATAAGCATGAGACTGCGGTCCTTCTTTGGTTTTCATGCACTGACCATGAGGAGGTGAGGTCATGGAGTTCGGCTCTCCCATTGACCTTGTATGGTACCAGTTTTGGGCTTTGCAACCAAAGGTTGGATTTGAGCAGGGACAACTCACTTCCTCAGGGCATAATAAAACGTAATCCAGCCGAATAGTATGTACTGCTTAGAGCAAAACACAGAACATTGGTTGAGGCCTTTCTTATGTAGATGATCTAGTTATCTGTTACAATTACTTGTACGATCTTAATATCTTGTGATAAGTTCTCATAAAGCTTATCTTGTCAATCATGTTCCATAAAGGAGATATGGATATAGGCCTTATGAATATCTTGGTAAGATTGATGGTAATAATAGTCTTACTCAGTATGCTGCTCTTATTATATGTCTTTACCAACTATCTACTTTATCTTCTTTAAACCTTCTAAGGTTTTATAGTTTCGGTGGGGAGTTGTGTTTCTCACTGGGATTGTGTGTCTCACCCCGCTAGTTTACAACCTTTTTAGGTGATCGCGCTAGACGTGATGGTGGTCGTGAGGTTGCGGCCAAGCAGTAAGAGGAAGAGAAGTAGAAGGTAAGAGATGGACATGCTGCTATTTTGGTGGTTTTGTAGTAGAGTCCTAGAGTCATCCATGTACTCTCAGGTCCTTGGAGGTGTTTTGTCGATGTTTCACGATGTATAGATGTTATACCTTTGTTATATCCTGTTGTTGGCCTTACGTGGCCTGATATGTACATATAAATAGGTGGTGAACTCATGTGCTGGCAAGACAGCTGGTTCCTGTAAGTTATATCAAGGCTTGTGTATGTTTATATAACATGTTCCCTTGCAGGATCTGGATGTAATAGTTCTCTTTCATATGCTTTCCGCAATCAGTTTTAATTAACCCGTGTTTTTGATAATATGTGGTTTATGGTAGTTCCACACATTTTCATGTGGCATTTCATTGTCTGTTGATAGCGGAATGTCACAGTTGATGCCATGATCTGACCTTAGTTTGAAAATTCAAGTTTGATCAATGAAAATTTTGAAATCAAGTACTCATGCATGGCCCATTCTTGAAAACTCAATTTAACCATAATTAGAGTGCATGCTTTCTATGTTTGAGGTAAATCTTGATTTAGTGAAATAAGAAAGATTTATACCTTATACCTCATTATTGATGAGGTCCCTATTTGATTAAGTCCATGTTGCCCTATTTTTGACTAAACCTCAAAAATACAGCTAAGCAAACTCTTACCCTATTTGATACACATCATGTTATGCCATCAAATTATTAAGTATTATAACTCTCAAAACCATGATGGAAGACTATGATACAAAAGGCACTCTCCCTATTTTTGAGTAATATGAGAACAAAAAAAATGTGAAATAATATAAATGAATATCCTATAATGTGATATACTTTTAACTCGACCTATGTGATTAAAGGACTCATAAGTGGATATACCTTACAGATGGCCCCACAAACTCATAGTCAAAAAGAAAGATCCTCTACAACCAATAATGATCAAGGAGGGGAGATTGATAAATGGAAGACTGAAAATAAAATTCTTGAAGGAAAATTCAAGGATGATGTAGATAAAGGAAAAAGAACTAGGCTCAATGATGATAATAGGGATGATGCTTGGGAAGTACAAAATAAGATTGATGGATTCTATGACTAAATGGGTGAGATACACACATAGATAATTCTTAGAGGAGTCCAAGCCACCACGACTGCCTTTACCCCTACATCCAAGCCTGTAATCATGGAGATAGAGACAAAAATAGAGGTTGGAATTGCAAAGGAGGACATGTGCAATTGCAACCAATGAAATCACCACTAAATCTAGATTATACCTGTATTTGTAACCTTTTTGAAAACTTTTGAAATGAACCTTATAATCACCTTTGAAAACTGAAATATGATGCCATGTTGTATTAAACTTGATACTCTATGATTCATAACCTTCCTTTGGATTCGAAAATTCATATCTGATTTGAATTTTGACTCCCCATACTCAAAATTTGAAATTTTGACTCACTCATGAGACATTGGATTATATTGACCTAAAAATAGACCATCCATTATTTTAACCTTTGACTCAAAATCTTATGATCTTGACTAGTTTATATTTTGAGGATGGTAATATTGAAAGTATGTATAGGGTTAATTTACTAAAATGACCCGAGTCTGGATCATTCACCACCTCAAATATACTTGATAAAAGAAATTGATATTGAAATCTCTAAATATTGCTAGATTGTTGTTATGGATGAATGACCACACTGGTGGTCTGAATAGGAATTAAACCCTAGACTTGCACTTTTGGAAACCAAAATATGAATATTTGAATCTTGAATATTGAATCTTGAATAAAAAACTTGTTAGTACATGTCTCATTTTTTATTAGTGACGTTTAATCTTGACTTTCGATCCAAATTTTCTCTTAGTATGGAGACATGACTTGAAAAGTGTACTATGACCTTGTGACCTCTGTATTGATCAATGCAAGTTTACAAGAGATTGTTGATGAGGTGATAATTTTAATGACATAATTTTGACTATATAGTTGAGGATACTCTAGTATTTAAGGATATGACTTGGATTGGGTAGTCCCAATTTTAAGGTTGTTTTGAATTTGGGGAAAAAGTTTCTCTTAAGGAGGGAAGGATGTGACAAAGTGCATTTTTGCATAAGTATGATTTAATTCCAATTTACCCTCATTATTTTCACTCTTGACCCCAATATAGTTTTCTTATCTACGTGATCACTATTGACACTTAAATTTGAAATATGGGGATCAATGTGAATATTATACATATTATGACACCACAAATTATGTTAAATAATCATTCTACTCAAAGAAATATTTTGTCCATGTAACTTTATCATTTGATTCTCAAACTTTTCCTAAAGGTTTTTCATGTTTTTGTGGACCTATAGTCCAAATTTCATCCCATTTGGACATTCCAACAATTTTCTACAAATTCTTGAAGTTTTATACTAAAAATTCTTTATTTACTCTTTATTTGCCCATGTTTCCAAGTCATCAATTTGTCCGATGAGGAGGGGCAAATCTCGGCCCTTGGATCTACCTCCTATGGATCCATGACTAATAAAATGGTCAGGAATTCATCTTCAACCTCCCACAATCATCAGGGAGGTATTATTGCGACCAAAATGTGTGATCTCCCGCTTGTGACCAAGAATCAAAAATCTAACTGAGCAAAATTACTCGTCTCACAATTTCACACTCAAAAAGCCCTAGTTTCACAACCTTTATTGCACCATTACTCCCTCTCAATGTGTTTCATTTCCTCATCTCACTCAGGCGAGCATGGATGCTACCTTGACCCCTTTAGCCTTAAATCTATCCCCAATGCTATAAAAAACACCCCCATAGACTGCCTACACCATTCTGTAGAGAGAACCCTTATTTTTGTACCCTCATTTGATCCCTAACGCTCCTATTTTCTTCTCCCTATTTACTCCTATTCATGTGGTACCACCACTTGGGGCAGTTTGAGCATGTCACCCTCGTTTTGTTTTCCCAACGATCAAGATACATGTTCACCTCACGATAGTTAGAGGAACTTGAACAACAACTCCACCGCCTCAGCCTGCTCATCCTGCTCCAAAACCCTCTCTACTCCAGCGAGCCCCCTCCATCATGTTTTTTAACTCGTGTAGAGGACTGATCGGGAGAGGAGAATCCTCAAATCGGCCAGCCCAAAGGAGGATTCACCCGGTCCAAGGGGTCAAACAAACCAACATTTGAACATGTAAATTTAGAGATTGAACCAATGAACCAGGAAGAGGACCAATAATTTGAACCCGCAACCCAGTCTTCTACGTGACCCAATATCGGCCGTTCATTGAGCTTCAAATAACCACCCTTATTTTTTCCTTTTTAAGGTATTTCACCCCTTCTCTACTCGAAAAATCCAGTAATTGACCAAATCTTGCAAAAATGATAACTTTTGATTCTAGCTCCAAAAATCATGAATAAATAGTCAATCTTGATTAGAAAAATCCAATGAATAATTTAAAAATACTTTTTAGACCCAATTTTAATTATTCTAATTGAGATACCTAGACTTGGATCTCTAACTTATTTAATTTGTCAAATGATTCAACCATCATGAGTAATCTTTTTGAAACCTTGATATTTGGCTCTGATGATTATCCTGAGACTCTAGATTCATGACTTGAATCATGATGAATCTAGATCTATTTTTTGGCTTGATCAAATATTAAATATGATTTCTATAAGATATGATTAATCTTGATGATGGTAACTTAATGATTGACCTAAATCCTTGATCATTTTACCTAATATCTAAAACATGACTTTACTTGTACATCAAACAAAACTTGATCTAATCTCGAAGACCAAAGATGCTAATTCATCATGATGATGATAATGACTTGGATAATTATCATAATAATTAGGGTTAACACATATGTTCCTAGAATACCTAGGTAGGTCATTCACATTTGAAATATTATTGACACTTGAATAAGTATTGAACATATTGAAATTGTTGATCATAAGTGGATGACCTAACCCTAAGGTTGAACTAGGAAAATGTAACCCTAATATTCAAACATTGGTACATGATCTTGCCCTTGATCCAAATATTTTTTATTCAGGATATGACTTGAAGGGTTGACCTATTACTTGTTGAGATATGTACTCTAAAATATTCAGTGAAAGGTACACTTTTATATATAATTCCTACTTGAACAGACTAGTTGTATTGAATGATACTTGTACGTACCTCTTAGATTTATTGGCTAGGTAATTGTTTGAGATATTGTTCCCTATTGATTAGTCTTCTGTTTTTCTATATTATAGTCTGCAACAAACTTGAAAACATAAATCATATTGCCCATTATGACTACCAATATTACTGATGATATTGAGTACAAGTTACCTCCTCATCCGGAGGGTGGAACTTGTATGTGTTGAATAATCTAGAACTCATATATGTCAATTGACCTCCTACCTCATATGGAGAGAAGGAGCCTGGTGACCTCCCCCATCTCATTGGGGAGATGGAACCACATAAAATATATAATAATGCTTATTGATATCAACATAATGGGAACTTGTAATAAAACTAATTTGTTTTGGAATAAAATCTTGTCAGATAAATGTTGTTTTGGAAAATTGATTATTATACATTTTGAACATAAGTCCTGCCAAGTACTATATTTTTCTATAAATGTTTTCAATTGTTCAATATATTTTCTTTTCAAAGTGAATGCGATGCATTTGCATTGATTGCTTCTCGATTTACTTGATTTTAGGAAAACCATTTGGATTATTGGATAGATAATTTTTGCACTTGATATACTCTGAGGACAAGGATAAATATGCACAATCTCCTATTTGGGTTAGTTTGTTATGTAAATATCCAATTTTATGAGTTATTATTTCTTATTGTATATGCCAGTGTGTGAGATCCTTTCGGGCCACTCAGAGACGGGTGCTTCAATCCCTTTACCACTATCTAGGTAGTGGGATTGGGATTGGGGTAAGAACAGTTCTATGACAACTTGTCTATTGTATCCCTTGATCTCATCACCTCCCATAGATTAATATTTGTGTTTTTAATTTTCCACCCCCTACTTCATAAGGATATAAAAGATGCTTTACTTTTTTCCACATTTTAGTCATAACAATAATTGTGCGTGAGTATCCCTCTCTAGTCTTTGGTTTGAAGTCTAGTCCTCTTAGATATTTCTGCCTCATCCATCTCCCCCTGGCTGGGTTGCATTGTTGATATATATTCTTCTTCTCAAAGTTCCCCACTTTTGGGAGTGTCATTTGTGAATATATCATTAGGGGTTTTTAAATTCTGCCCACCTTTCTCTTTTGGGAGTGTCATGTGTGAATATCTTCTTAGGTGATACTCACTTGAAAATAATAATTTAGCCATCTTCATCTCCATCCTATGTAGGAAGATCTTGGAATCTCACCTTTTCTACACTCAGTAGATAAGAAGTCCCTAAATATCCACCTTTTTTAGAATTGTTCTTCCAACAGTAGATGTCTTCTGTGTAGGCCACGTGTTGATCATTTCATACATTCTATAAATGCAATCAAAAAGGTCTTTGACCTATACATTACCTCCAGCCAATGGAAACCCAAGGCATTTGGTAGGAAATTTACCCATCTTCACTCTCACTTCCTCCTTTAGCCCGCCTTTAATATGGTAACAATTCTTGGATAAAAAAAGGTGTGTCTTGCTTGCATTCACAAACAACCCTGTATGTTCTTCAAATCTATTAAGAAGGACTTGCAAACTTCTTAATGTATTGGATTTAGCTTCTACAAAGACAAACACATCTCTAGAAAAATCAAGTGTCTCATCACCTTCATTCCATGCACTATGTACGGCTTGATCTTCTTTCATTTTTTTGTAGCTTGCATCATTTATGTGAAGTATTCCATGACAATCACAAAGAGAAGATGAGATAATGAATTTCCTTGGCACAACCCATTGCCTCCTCTAAACATCCTTGTAGAAGTGCCATTAACCAGAATAGAGAAGCTTGATGTCCCAACATAGTATTTCATCCAACTAATCCACTGACCATTGAATCCCATTTTCTTCAATATCCACCATAGTTTGTCCCATATGACACTGCGATATGCTTTAGATTACATCTAGCTTTAGACATGCTTTCTTGCTTCCTCTTATGATGTTATAATCTGACAAGAACTCTTCTTACAAAAGAGCATAATCTCTAATGCTCCTCCCTGTCACAGACACTCTGTGGTTTTTATAAATGAGATGGGGGAGAACTAACTTAAGCCTGACTGCCAAAATATTCACAATGATTTTGTATTGTACCAAACAATAGGTCTGGAATCAGCAAAGGAAGCCATCACCTTTTTCTTGGGAATAAGCACCAAAAAAGAGTGATTGACCTATCATACCATATTACCTCCTTCCAAGAACCAGTTAATATATGAAACTAATTCCTCCTTGATGATATCCCATGTTTTCTTATAGAAAAATACATTAAAACCATATGAACTTGGTGATTTGTTTCTCCCAATACCCAAAACTACTTCTTTAACTTCTTTCTCATTGATATTCTATGTAAGAATATTGTTGTGTGCCTGTAAGTTTTAACTTCCATTTGATCTCTTCTTCCTCAAGATCAGTTCTGAAACTTTTATTGTATAACGAAGTATAAAAGTTTATGGCTTGGTCTCTAGATCCTCCTGCTTGTTGACCACTCTTCCCTCTAAATCAACTAGCTCAGAAATGATGTTGCCTACTTCTTTTCTTTTTGCAACTATGTGATAGATTTTGGTGTTCTTATCCCCATCACACATCCACTTATCCCTTCTCCTCTTCTAGTAAAATTTTTCCTCTACTTTCTTTAGGTCTTCTAGCATCTTCCTTAACTATCCATCCCTCATTATTAGCTCTTCATTGAGTGGGTTAGATATAATCTTCTCTTTAACCTCCTTACATTCTTTTTCTGGTCTCCACAATCACATTTTGAATATTCACCCCAACTTTGGATCATCTCCTTAGTGCAATGTTGTTATTTTCCAGCTTCTTTGCAAAAATGTTCATCGGGTTCCTTTTTACTTGCACTTTCCAACTCTCTTTAATGACATCATTAAAACCTTTCCAATTAGCCCAATAGTTTAAAAATCTTAAAGGTTTCCTTTTTTTATTTCTTCTCTACGATTAGTACCATGATAGGTGAATGATCACTCAGTTCAGATCCTCCTATTTTCACCCACACATTAGGAAACATTTTTCTTCATACACTAGTGCCCTATCCATCTTGCTTGCAATCCTGTTATCTGGTTGTCTTTCATTATTCCATGTGAATAGATCACCACCTATCATGGGAAGCTTAAGTAACTCATAAATATCAATATAATGGTTGTACACTTTGATCACAAAATTTAGCGTCGGTCTCTGTCCCTCCTCTTTTCCATGTCTGCAATCTAACATTGTTGAAGTCACCGAAAACTAGCTAGGGAACTACCATCTATATAGAGAGAAATTATATCCTTCCAAAGTTCCCACCTTCTCTTTGCATCATTATGAGCATACACTACTATCATGCACATGTGTAGTCCAACTGTATTCCTGCAATCAACTATTATATGTTGATCTGACATCTCTCATGCTATAACCTGCCATGCATTAGGCTTCCACACCACACACACCCTTGCCAATTTTATATATTTTAGATCAGGAACATGTTACCATCCTCATAGAATTAGGTATCCAATGCTTGATTTATTTTTCTTCTTTATCTTTTTTCAACTATAGCAACAAGTGAATGACCAGTTGAACCAACCTATTTAGAAATATCCTTCTTCTTCTCCCTAAGGCACCCCCCTAATATTCCTTAGGAGAATGGACATATCAATGAGTTTTTGAGATCTGGTGCACCTCATAGACTCCTTCTTATTGTCTCTCCTTTGTTTCTTCATCTTCTCCTACAATGCAAGCTCCTCTTATTGTTTGTCTAAATCACTTAGTGCGTCGAATCTATTTGCAGTATCCAAGATCGCACCTACTCTACACTTGTTGGGAATTATGGTCTTCTTTATAGTCCTCTTCTTCGTGGATGTACAAACTCACCTTCTTCCCGTTCCTTAGTATTCTAGTTTCTTGTCTCACCAAAAGTTCCTCTTATTATTGATGTTGAGTCTGCTACATCCGGCTGATTCATCCTAGTCACCTATGTTTTTGCAGTACCTTCTTTCTCATGATGTTCACTCGTTGAGTCATGTTGCTTCTCCCTGCTCTGATCATTAAGTGGTTCTACTCTCTTCTCTCTCCATACGTTCTCAGGTACAACCTCTGATGCCATCATTGAGTCCTTGCACTCAGCATGCCCAAATGCACTACACCTGTTGCATCTTGTTGACTCAAGGTCTAAATTGACTAAACCCTTGTTTTGATGATGACTAAACTATTACAATTACATGTGTCTCTACTTGAGTGATTTTAGATTATGTATAGACACACTCCAAATGCCCTAACTTGCATATCTCAACTTGGAAGAAAAGATAAGTCAAAGTCAATACAAGTGCACGTTTTTGGAATATGATGTAAATCCATTAGAATCATGTTGTAAATCACTTGTAATGATTGCATGACTTGTAATTAAGCTTAGAAAAAATTAGGAGAACTTAGATCAAATATTTAAGCACTCAAAATTCATTTTCCAAAATTCGCATCAGGTTGTTGATTGGTCGAGTTGCAAACTACCAATCCTGATTGGATCTTGAAAATGACTTTTGATCGGTCGAGTTTAAATTTCACAGATGTAAACCGATCCCTCTATAGTTCAAAACTAATTTAAGTGAATCAGTCAAAAAACTCGACCAATGGTCTAAATTGGTCTTGTCTCTTAGTGGGATCGGTCAAGTTACCTTTATAGAAACTCGATCGATAACACTGTACGAAAAAGTGCTGAAAAGTGTTTCTATCCATTATGGAGTTGCAACAAGTGAAAATATATCCATTGTAAGCCATAAAATGGCTAGTTTTCATTCTTAAGTGTTCCTAAAGGCTAAGAGGCGTCCCCATATATAAATAGGACCCCTTGGGGTGCATTCCAAATTTGAGCATTCAATGCAGAACTCTATGTGAAGTTCCTACTCTATAGTTGAGTGCTTCCTACAACCTCCTCTCTCTCTCTAAGCTTAATTAGTTGCTACATTCGTTAGAGTGAGTAGGAAATCTGCAAGAGAGCTAGTCCTACATGTATATATTGTGAGGCTCTCACTTCCACCACCTCCCTATCTCTCATTTCAACCATGAAGATGAAGGCTCTCTCTCTTGGCTAAGAGAGGTGAAGAAGAACAAGGGAAGGAGTCCCTTGGTGAAGATCAAGGCTGAAGAGTTGGAGCAAGAGTGGGTAAGACATTGGTGAAGGCAGAAGACCCCTTTCTCAAGTGGGTAAGTCCTTGGTGGAAGATTCTCTGAGTGAAGGTGAAGTCAAAGGTGAAAGATCCAAGAAGTATATAAAAGTCCTTGAAGGCAGAAGACTTGTGCTAGAGTGGGTAAGACCTTGGAGAAGGTTGAAGACTCTTGGCAAAGTGGGTAAGTCCTTGGTAAGGTGAAGTACTCTCGGTGCTTGGATGGGTAAGTCCTTTGGTGGGTCATGTATTGTAAGTCTTATGAATGAATATAAGAGTGCAATGGTTAAGAAATCCTAGAGGTTGACCTCTCTAGGTAGTGGACTGACATACTCCTAGTTTGGAGTGTGGAACCACTCTACATAGCTTGTCACTTGGTGCTTGTTCAATCTCTCTCTCCCTTACTATACATGTTTTTAGTTGCACTCAAATTTCCTATTTGCAACCTTATCTTGTGATATATCTTGAAGGTCTAATGAATTTTGTTTAAGTGCATTCATCTCTATTCACACCCCCTCTAGAGAATCCAATCACCCATCTAGGATCCGACACATATCACCACACATGATCATACTTGATCTTCATTGGGAAAGCCTCGTGCCCCTTGGAATTTAGCCAATCTTTTCGCCCCAGTAGGATCTTCAACTTCCAATTTGACTGGGACCCTAGAAGTGTCCCCTTCAACAAAGCGCTAGTCTAAGTGAAATACCATCCCAGAGCTAGCAATGATCATTTGTGTGACCCTCTTCATTCATGACAGCCCAAACAAGTCTAGAGTGATCAACATTGTGATCATATAAAAGAGATCTCTCTATATCTCTTTATCATATTTGTAGTCCATTGTCACAATGAGTTGTAGGTCAAACCAACACGGCTCTAGGTTTAACACCATCTTCTTATCTACCGTGTTTGAGAATCAAACTAAGAATATGCCATTCCCCCTCAACAGCATCTCCATGGCTCCCTTTAGCCTCCAGGGCCTCTGCATCCACGTCAGTTGGTGCAGATAAAACGACCACTTTCCCAACACATATACCTACACGGTGTAGTCCCACACATTTTGGATCTATTGAAATTTCTCCTCATCGAGTTCAATGTGGATCTCACCCTCTTTCATAAATGGTTTGGGAAAAAATGATTCCCCCCTCCTTACTCATCAGCAACTGCTTCAAAACTTGAGTCTAGACTTTCCTAGCCATTGTCTTCACAAACTTTTCTTCTCCCAAACCCTGGTTAGGGCATCCTCTATCTACTATCCCTCTCATGTCGCCTGTGGTGACAGGTGTCTTGGTAGTGGGTGGGGGTGTGTGGGTGGTGCAAGATTGGAAACTTGACCAGAGTGACCGAAGGCGTGGGTGACATGCCTGAGGTTTGGTGTCGCCCGATGGAACCCTAGGAGATGAATATGTTCTGTATATGGTCTGTATGTAAGTACACACACACACAGATATATATATTATGTACGCATGTATATATACAAATACATACATACATACACAAATATATATATATATATATATATATATATGGAGAGAGAGAGATGTCTAAACTATAATACACTTGAATGTATATATTACACCGTGCACCCTAGTGATAGTTACCTATCAAGACCAAAATTTTGGAAATGCCAAGATGTCAATATTGATTATTATAAAAATTTTGATTGAATACAAACTTTGAGGTCATTTGGGTACTTATAAACCACTCTTCAAAAAGCATTAAAATTTACGTACATGTCTAATTGTAAGTCCATTTTTTGTTTGTCTTTAGAGTATTGACATGTAAGTGTCCAAACAAACTCAAATTCGGTATGTCGATATGAATTTGATATCTACAAAGATAAATGGTTTGTATTTTCAGAAAAAACAATTTGCATTTTGTAAAATAAAATCAATTTGATGTCTCTCCAGTGCAAGTGTATTATAGTGTGACTACACACACATTATATATATATATATATATATATATATATATATATATATATATATATATGTGTGTGTGTGTGTGTGTGTGTGTGTGTGTGTGTGTGTGTGTGTGTGTGTGTGTGTGTGTGTCTGTGCGCATATGCATAAAGTATATATTCATATACATACTTACAAACACACAAACACACACACACACACTATATATATATATATATATAATTTACCGTGTCTCTAGTGTGAGTACCTTCTCTCTCTCTCTCTCTTTGTGTGTGTGTATATACTCTCTCTTTGTGTGTATACATATATATATATATATATACATATATATATATATATATATATATATATATTCTCCAACTTCAAGTTCTCCACCAACCATCCACTAAAGCCCTATAATAATAACTAAATAGTATTAGAACCAAATTGGGGGAGGATGGGATATTCTTGTCTATCTCTCTCCTTCTGAGGGGTGAGGGTTTGGGGTCTTTATTATTGGACATTTCAAGGTCCAAGGTCTTCTCATTGTCATGATATTTGATTGCACTAGCTTCAGTCAAGGTAGGCATTTAAATTTTTTATGGATATGAATAACTATGGATAGTACACCAATTTTCTTCATCAATAGAAAAACTCTATCTCATATCTTCAAAAAGAGAAATTATATACACTCAAACTCCTTGGAAAAACGTGACATATACTAAAGAAATTTTAGAAATTATATCATTGAGTTATAAACACAATATCTCATAAAGCACCTGGTAAATACTCTAAAGTGAATACCATACTACTATCAAAGAAAAGCATTCTAAAAATCATAATATTATAATGAACATATACTTAATGATAATGCATTGTTAACTAATGAAAAACAATTTTACTATTGATAAAGACTATTTATGAAAAGATTCTATATCATTTTAGTCAAATAAGGTGTAGTGGTTTCCTAAACATTTTAATCAAGATGAAAGACACACTATAAGAGAGTTATTGTACTAAAAATGATGTATTTTCAAAAGGGTGTGTGTGTACACTAACAGAAAGTATAATTTTTTGCTTCTGAACTTAAAACAACACATGAATTAGCCCTTTTACAACAACATAATCCCTCTACAAATGAAATGAAAATTTCACCCATTAGGTATATATAAATTTGAATGTGAAGTATACAAGAAAAAAGTCAAAGTAATAATTTCAAATATCAGTATAAGAATTTCTAAATTTAATAGAAAAATAAATGTGTTGTGCTTTACATTTTGCATCTCTACATAAAAAGAAGCATGAAGTCATCTTACCATACTTGAATGATTTTGATGAAAGTAAATTTCCTACAAAAGTTAGATCTATTCAATTAGTAAAACCTAAAACTATTTTTTTAAATCTTTAATCAAAAGGTTTAAATAGGCCTAGCTCTTCATCTTGAAGTTCTCCTTCATTTAAACATGACAGAGGTGTTCCTAGACTAGATAAAGATTATAAACCAATGATTTAAGATATCAAATGGATTAGATACCATATTCCTAATAAACATGACCTTATAATGCAAGCTATTTTCTATATCAGACATGAAGTATGGATTTGGGTAAATAAAATCCATATAAAAGATTAATATAAAATCATGTTTTTCCGTTTAATTTGGTCATTACAAATGGAATGTAATGCCTTTGGCCTAAGAATTCTCCACCTTAATTCTTACAATAAAAATTTAATGTAGCATTTAATCCATATACTTCCTTCAGTGTACTATATAATGATGTTGTTCTCATATTTCCTAAATATTATGAGCTACACTAGAAACATATAATCATCTTTTTATGAATTATAAAGGAAATGAGCTCGCTATTATAGTATAAATGTTGAAATTGTTTCAAACTAGTATCTAGTTTCCAGAACACAAAATAGTCATGGAACTGTATACCCTAGAGTTAGAGTAATACTATTTTCTAATAGGTTTCTGAATAAAAATTTTCAAGGAATAAATAAGTAAAAGGATTCTCACTTGTCTACAATATATATCAGTCTTTTAGGAAAATATGCAATGCATAGAAAACTTATTATTATGAATAAAAAGACTTGGTGAGAAAAGGTATTATACTTGACAAGGAAGAACTTAAAAGGAAAGTAAATAAATTAATAAACAAATGTATTCACGAAGGCTACAATTAAATTCCACTTCTAGAAAGAAAAAAATCAAACATATTTTGAAAGGATCTTCTAAAAAATAGGATGTCCAAAAATTCTCCATAACTCTAAATATATTTTTTTTGCAATTTTTACATTCCAAAATTGAAAATTCATCAATTTATATGAAAGAAATAAAGATGAACATACTATCATCTAGGGATAAGTTAAAATTTCCATCAACTCCAATGCTATAACCATTAGGATTGTCAAGTGGCATGGAAAAAGGTTGTTTATATCCAAGAAACCTTAATGACTGATACATGATCAATTAGACGGTCACTACAAAAAACATGACAAATTGGTTTTTAATATAAATTTTGGTAATACATGGAACAAAAAAAATTAATCACTCAACAATAAGGGAAATATTACTCATGGTCAAGATTCTACTAAAAAGATCTAAATATGTTGAAATATTTGTGTACCCATGGTGTACCATGTATTATATGATGGAAAAGGGATAAAACATGTGACAAATTTCCATCAATCTGTGAAATATAATTTTTTTGAAAGGTGGGGAAAATTAAATATTGATCCCATTTTGAAGAGAAAACATATTTCATTGCTAGGTTATTGTCACTTACATTTATAAGAGACTAAAATAAACAAAATGTGTTGATCTAGTCATATATAAGAAGAGTGGATAAGAAACGTTTGCGTTCAAAACCCTAACAATATATATAATCAAATCCAATTTTAAGAAGTGTTGCGTATTATAAATGAAGATGTGATCAAAGTGTCAGATAATATAAAACTGAAGAAACTAAAAAAGAAGGTAAAAGTGAATTAATATTTATCGGATAATGGTAAAAAATAAGTGTCATAAGTACCATAGTAAAAGGTAAACACATATATAAACAATGGTACGATAAAAGTAAAAGTAACTAATGATATAGTAAAAGTAAAAGTAAATAAAATACACTCAAGTAACTTATATAATTCTACTATAGAAATCAAAACTAAAATAACAAGGTAGAAGAAGTGAAGAATATTTTAGCAAAACATGCTTGTAAAAAGGAAACAAGAAACTCTTCCCAATGTATGTGGGGAAAAAATTGAAAAGAGAATAATAGATAATTGTCAAAGGTACAAATGTGAAAGAGAAAGTGAAAAGTACAACAATTTTGGTCACTCCAACAACAAGATACACTTACCGATACTAAAAGGTTGAAATAGCAAGTGTTCAAATCAACATTTTCTGCCACTCCATCCTAAAGGCTTATAAAAGGCAAAAAAGTTGAAGAGGAATGAAGGAAATAGTTATCAAAACTACTACTCTCTTCCACCATTAGAGTTTTCGCACTTGAAGTGTTGTAATTTTTGTAGTAGGTGTTTATAATGAACATATTTATCTTTAGGGAACTCTTTAGTTTTGTAATCTTTCTCCTCATTCTCATATGTTGTAATATCTCCAATCTAGTTAAGTGTCCTTTACTTCCACATATTTTGATTGTAACCCTTCCATTATCCAAGACAATTTCATTTTCATTTTTGAATGTGTTAGTAGAGGTATATGTGTGTGTACACATTATATTCTTTGCAAAACATCTTCAAAGGGACTAGCCTTGCATATTATATGGAACTTGGTGAGATGGTCAATTCTCCCTGATCGACGATGCTCATGTTCTTCACCGATAATCATCAGCTACAATATGTTTTCTATTGTTATTTCATTAATCATATACACATTCTTCCTTTAGCATGAAAAAGGTATGGACCTAATGACCCATAACCACGAACAACACTTCACTCTAACCATCCACTTCAATCTATTATCCATTAAAACTCTAAAACTCCTACTCAATCAATACACTGATAGTCCTATTTCATCTTCTCTAACAAAACCTTAGATTCCCTACACACCTAACTACCTACACACACACACACACACACACACACACACACACACACACACACACACATATATATATATATATATATATATATATATATATATATATATTCTACAAGCATCTACTTGTAATACATATATAAAATACAAACACAATATCAAACTTGTTTTCTCTATCAATGATTGTAAATTCCTTTTCTGAAAGAAAAAAAATCAACAACCCGACTATAAGTGTGAATATATTTTTATTCAAGTGTAATAGTTTTATTCAAATTGTAGATGTATGGCTGGGTAGCATAGCTATAATACCCATGCACATTTCTAAATCTAGTATAGAAATCTTTCAAAAAATTATATATTCTATCAATTGTATTAACTACATTATAATGCAAAAATATGAAAATGTTTTTAATAAAAATACAAATTTGATGACTGTAGCTTTAAATCCATTCTATAATAAGCTCAACTCAACTGTAACTCCAAATTGAATAACTCAATTGTTGAGTAGAATACTTGTATTCAATAAAAATCTCTTATATAGGGAGAGAGAGAATGATAAACATCTAATTAATAGATGTGGGACTACTGAATATGGAATAAAAGATAAGGAAATAAAAGAACAAGTAATGCAATTATCTTAAACACCCTCTAAAGTCGGTATGAATATATCATGTATGCTCAACTTAAAACATACCATATGAAGATGTTTTCTTAGAGGAGGCTTCTTGAAGATGACTACTACACGATCATGCATAGACATGTAATATGTTGATAACTTCTCTATAAGCATCATATCTCAAATATTAAAAGATCCATCTCAATATACTTAGTGCATCACAAAAGACTAGATTACTTGCAAAATAAGTAGCGACTTTACTATCAAAATGCAACGGAATATGAGAAGGTGTAGAAATAGCAAAATATTTGAGTAGAGAAACTACCCACATAATTTCACATGTAGTGTGGGACATATCTCAATATTCATATTCTATACTACAATGTGAAATAACATTTTGCTTCTTGCTTCACCATGTCATAAGATTGCAACCAATGTGGGCATACAACCTTTTCATAGATCACCTATCCTCATGTTCTCCAGTATAGTTAGTGCCAGAGAATTCAAAGTTGAAGATGGCCATTATTTTGAAGTGAAGCCCTTTTTTCAAGAGAAGGCTTGAGAAATATGTGGACTTGACAAACACCATCCCAGTGAATTCATGTAGTTGTTAAATAAATTGATTGAAGCATCCTATCATAAGATATATCTAGACGTGTTACAATAAAGTATAAGAGCTTGACATCAATAACTATATACTTTGAAACATCCAAAAAATTGTGACTATCACTATCTTCAAGAGGAATTAGTGGAACCATAGGAATACATATTGGTTTGTAGTATGTCATTCATGTGTCCTTAAGAAGATCCACGACATATTTCCTTTGAGAGAGCATAAGACCAGAGCCAACTTTTGTAACTTCAACACAAAAAAGATATTTAATAGATCTAAGATCCTTGGTGACAAATTTTAGATGCATGAACTCTTTGGTGCTTTGGATGCAAGCCTTATCAATTTTAGAAATAAATGTATGATAAGAACAAACTATTCAAATCACATAACTATTTGTCAAGTGTTGAGTGAATATAGAATGAATAAATAGAAATGGGAGAATCCAAATTATTAAATACTACTAAATGTGTCAAACCACAAATGTGGACTTTTTTTAATTCCATTTATAGACATGTTGAATATACATACTTTAAAACACCCCTTGCACAACATACTCAAGATGTTTCTTCATATACACTTCCTCTAATAGATCCCCATAGAGGACAATTTTTTTAATATCCAGGTGATGAGTATACCAATTAGAATTGATGAAAACAGAGATAGGAAATAAAACAAAATCAATACGCACAATAGGGGAAAAAGTCTCAAAATAGTCCACACAAAACATTTGAGTTACCTTTGCTACAAGATGGGCTTGTATCGAGCTAATTTTCCATCAAGTAGTTATTTCAATGTGTAAACCCACTAACAAATAACCATAGACACATCAGAATGTAAATCCACCAAGTCCCATGTTTATCTAAAAGTAAGTGTTGACATTTCATCATCAATAGATGACTAGTAAGATGGGCATTGAAATGCTTCTGTAAGGTGCTTTGTTAACATAGGGGGAGTATATTGAAATAGAAAAATAAACTCTACTTTATAGGATAAGCGATCAAGTGTCATAAAATTAGAAAAAGGCTATCTAAAAGGGAGTTTTATAGCATGTGAGTAGGAAGATAAAGTTCAGAAGGAGACACTTGAGATAGATCTTCATCAGATGAACCAAAATTGACGGGAGGCCCCTGTACATGGATACTATGCACTAGTTCCAGGTCATGCTCTAGTAGAGGTAGTGTAGGTGGTACGATTGGGTCATATGGAATGAGTCATGTTGTTGGAATTGGTATTTTATGCATTTTATAATCCATAACCTTAGGAGAGAAGTGTGATCAATCTTCAATAAAGGTGAAATCTACTCTGACGTAGAAGCACTGGGTAGGGGATAAAAATAGAGATACCCCTTTTGAGTCATAAAGTAACTAAGAAAAATGTACCTTGACATCCCAAGGTTACAACTTGCTTTTTCCAAAGATATTTACAAAGAATATACAACCAAATACTCTTGGTGGTACCAAAAATAAACTTTTCAGGATATGAAACAATAAAGAATCCTTACAAAATACAAGAAGAAATTTTATTTTATGAGGATCTCAACAATTAACACTGCACAAAGCTAATAAGAACAACATAATATTCATTTAAGACATCAAGGTACACTCAATATCACAACCATGCTACAATTGTATGTCAGAAACTCCATTTTGTGGTGAAATTTTAACATATGAAGTTTGGTAATTTGTTTGCACAAAAAAGGTGATTAAATCATTATTCACAAATTTTAGGTCATTACGTCTAAAAAAAATCATAAGAGAAAAAAAATATGTGTGTTTATTTCAAAAAAATTCTCAAAGACAGACACAATTTTAGAATTATCTTTGAGAAAAATAGTGAAGACATACGAGAAAAGTCATCAACTAAAATAAGAAAATATTAAAAACTCCTATAAATTTTGACATGACACGGTCCCAGAGATCAACATAGACTAGAACAAAAGTAGTATGTGAACATTTCCATATTGTGAGGGAAAATTGGACCTATGATGTTTTTCGAGTGGATATGTTTCACACTCGGGAGACTCAAAAGAAGGCATGTTTAAAATTATTAACAACAAGAATTAATATTGGGATATCCAAGGAGGCGGTGGAGTTGTGGGGATATACTTACAAATTAGTTTGTAGGATGTGTAGTGGACGAGTGGAGGTAGTAAAGGCCCTACAATTCAAATCCTACACCAATGCAGTTAGTTTTCTAAAGAACCCATAGAATAAAGAAGTTTTCATAAAAAGTGCCCGACACTTTCAAGATTTTGTGATATAGATAATAGAAAATAGGCCAAGAGAAAAATTTGACGCATAAACTTTATCAAAAGATAATTACTTGGTTAGAGATACACTATTAACACTTGTAATCAGGGAAAGAAAACCGTCAACTATCTTAACATAAAAATGTATGACTAATGGAGTCAAATAATTAAATAGTGAAGCATTACCTGTAATATGTGAATATGAACTTGAATCTGCTATCTAATTAGATTGATTCATAGATGAGAGAGAATGCACTCCCACACCTGATGTACCACTACAACAGTTTGAGACATTAAGGATACGAAGAGTTTTCATTTTCATCTTGTGTCCCAAATTCGGAGCGACATCCAGTGTCCGACCACACAAAGTTATACTTGGGACGGCCAGACGAGCACCATGTTTAATCTAACAATGATCAATAGGCTTTGTTGGATGTTGTCATTGTTCATAAAAGTATTTGTGACCACTGGTGTCATGTCTGCATCTACGACCTCATCTCCTGTCTGTGTGGTAACTGTGGCCATGACCACCTTAAGAAGTACTTACTAAATATCCATTAGAGTAGAAGAATCATCAATGTGAAAAATATTTACATGGAGTTCTTCAGCGGTATTATTTTTCTCATTCACCATGCGTTGTCTTTAAATAATTTGAGTTCAGGTCCAAGTTCAGAGAGAAATTGCAAAGAGTGTATTGCTTCTTGTTGTGCCTTCTGTTCCACTAGATCCTTAATTGGTCATTGATAAGTATCCTACTCATTTCAAAGATTTGTAAATGCACCTTAATGTCAGATTCAAATTTGTCCTTCTTGCATGATTTAATATCCTCAAGAGCTATGCCAGAAGATGAGATATGTCTCACGTGAGAATATAATTTTTTCAATATTTTCCACACAAGCTTTGACGAAATAAGAGATATTATTCATGTAAGAATATAATTTCTTCAATATTTCCCACATAATGTTTGCATAACTATACACTAGAACATGATGAGCTACAACTTTATTATGCTATTAACCATAGAAGATGTACCCCAATGATTTCCTATGTCGTAGTCTTCCGTCACGGGAGCATGCACGCTTTTTGTGAGGATGAATTTCTTTGTATGAGAACCCACATAGCGCTCAATGATGTTTTCTAGAGAAAATAATTGGCATTGTCTACTATGATGTTGATAAAGATAGGGGTACTCATGGTAGAGTTTTTTCCATGGAGTCACTCTTATATGCCATAGTGAGACACTTTTATGAAATTACTTATAAGGTAGATTGAATCAACTCCTGATATTGACAATAAGGTTAGGGGCTTAGTGGTTCTAAATCATGCATCAACTACAATCCTCATATCCCTGAGTTTGCTGAAGAAGAATAAGAGAAAGATGCTTCTCTACTACTTTCTGTGTTGGCTCTGCATTGGAGGCAGTTAGACCAGAGAGGAAGAGGTGGTGGAGTGACAACCAAGGTTGGTTGTGCCTAAAGTTTACATGGGATCTCTTACTCAGATACCATGTTGACTAAAATAGTTGTATTCGACAATCAATATGAAAAGATACATGTGAATTTCTCTTATAGAAGAAGAAAGAGAATGGACAAACAACTAAAAAAAGATGTATGATTAATGAAAAAGGAAAAAAAACAAACTAACATATAAATAAAAAAATGTTATCTCAACATGAATTATATCATCCATACATGATATCCCTACTATCTCACAATAGTATAAATGTTCAATCTAGAACTGCAATCTATTTTCATTTAACATTAAATGCCTCAAATCATATTTAAATGTTGTGTGGAGTTATAAGAGTCCATATTTGAAAGTCCATACCTTATAACTTCTGGAAAAAATGTAAGCTTGTGGAAGGGAATTAGTTTTGGGTTTGGCTAATGCGTTTGGGGAGGTTGTTGTAGCAGAAGAACAAGCGCATGTTGTTATTGCTATGTAAAGGGATGTTACTTTGAACGGGGTGGGTGCTATGTAAAGGGATGTTACAAATATGATTGTAAGTGGAACTGGAGAGGAAGGGTTAAAGGTTGCTTTGATCTGTGGAAGCAGTGGAGTGGTGACATATGGGAGGAGCAAGAAACGTTTGTTGCACATAACATGTTGAGTTTGTTAAGAAGTGTTATGAATGTGCTTAGGTTCTAGGCAACATATAATTTTGACATTGCAAAAGTGAATACTAACACAATGGGTAGATGAGAAAGATAGGTAGTTGCTAGCAACATATGAAATTTGTCACTGCTAATAAGGTGGGTTGTGTGCTGTATTGTAGGATTAATTCAAGATGTAGTTAACATACCAAAATTGTTACTATAAATGTGAATGGTGAGGAAGGGTTTAATGTTGGTTTGTGCTACTGAACAAGGGGAGTGGGGAAAGGTAGAACGACCATGAAGAGTTTGGTTAGTTGTAACAGGTGTAGTTTGTCATGAAGGGGTATACATACGCTTATTATTTAGGCAACAAATAATACATGTGTACATCTTCTAGCAACATAACACATTTGTTATCGATAACAATTGTTGGGCTTTGTGCATGTAGAGTGAGAGCAAGGAAAATTAAAGCGAGAGTAGAGCAAATTCAAGATCTGTACATCTGCTAGCAACATAACACATTTGTTATCGAACGGTAGGTAGTTGCTAGCAACATATGAAACTTGTAACTGCTAATAAGGTGGGTGGTGTGCTGTAGTGTAGGATTAATTCAAGATGTAGTTAACATACCAAAATTGTTACTATAAATGTGAATGGTGAGGAAGGGTTTAGTGTTGGTTTGTGCTGCTGAACAAGGGGAGTGGGGAAAGGTAGAATGACCATGAAGAGTTTGGTTAATTGTAATGGGTGTAGTTTGTCACGAAGGGGTATACATAAGCTTATTATTTAGGCAACAGATAATACATGTGTACATCTGCTAGAAACATAATGCATTTGATAAAATGATATATACAAATCTGACAGCAACATATGTATTTTTACATGTTATATGATGTTTAGTTTCACTACGTTAACTTTTAAGTGTGATGTTATTGCTTGTATCTTTATTTTGTTAAATGTAATAAGAGAAGAGTGCAGTGATGGTATACATGTGTTAGCGAAATAGGTATGTACATGCAATGAGAGAACACTGAAATGATATGTGCAACAGTGGGACAACTAGGACCGACACAAATAAATTGATTGTTGATAATTGTTTGTTTGTGTTACGAAGCGTTATGGTTGTACTTGTGTGCTAAGAAACATTTAGTTTTGAAATTGTATCCATCGTTTTATTGAGAAGGAGAGGGTTTCCAACAACAATTACTACCGCATGGGGAAGATGGTAAGTATATATCTGCTAAAAGATTTGATCATGTGGCGTACTGTGAAATGATGTTATTATAACTGCATATGAATGTGTGATCCCTATCTCCTACATTTGGTTATTGTTGTGTTAAAAAACTTAGGCTAAGATCACAGTGCACAGATGTATTTGTATGTTTAAGTGATGTTTATTTTCAATACAATGTTGTTAGACCTGAATAAATTACAAAACATGTATGCTCATGCAACATGACAACAATGCGATGATATGTGGTAAACATTTGGGATCGTCAGTAAACAAAGAGCAATGATTGTTATAGCAACACGTCTGTTTGATAAAATGATATATATATTTGTTGAACATGTATTACCATCTTAGCATATCATACATTTATGAAATGAATATTAGCAATGGTTGTGTTACATTTTGTATGAATACTGCAAAATAGCTCATTGCTAGAAATGTTAGAAGCATACTATTTATTGTTCCCTTAATTAAAAGATGGTCTGTGCACATACGCAACCATGTCTGAAGACGAATTGGTAAGTGTTGGTAAAGGGGAGAAGACCACATGCCTCACAATGCATTGATCATACTAGAAATTTAATATAGTGTTGGGTATGGTGAATGACTGACACAAGAAGCTGCTTAACTCAACAACATTTGGTCATTTCATGTCATTGAACTGTCCTAGAGCGTTTGACATGTCTCTAATCAAGTGTCTAATAGAAAGGTACGATCCTAAGGCTAAATGTTTTAGTCTTGGTACCAATCATGTCAAGTTTGATGCTAAATAGGTAGGTCAGATCCTGGGTCTCCCAGCACAAGGTTAGTATTGGTTTCTGGTTGGACCAAGTGAATACATAATTCTATAACAAACATTAGTGTGTAGAACAATATTTTGGTTTGTTATGCATGTGAGGTTGTGGTTCAAGGTCAGACTAGTAATGGTATTGTGTATAGTAAATATTTTAAATGGAAAGTGAAGATAACAAAGGCATTGGCTCTTCTGGCCTCGATTTCTTGCAAAGAAGAGGAATCTATAGATGATTTTGTGAGGATTTAGGTTGTTGTCATGATGGCAACCTTTCTATACCCGTATGTTGTGTTTGGAATCCACGGGTTCCCGTGGGAATATGTTGACATTCTTCTCGAGCTAGGTAAGTACAACTGGGCAGAGTCTATCTTTGAGTACTTACATGTCAAAATGAAGGAGATGGGGAACAGGAACATGGGTTATTTGAAGGGTTGTTTGTTCCTTATGATGGTATGGTTCAGATTGTTCACTAGTGTGAGTAAGAAATACAAACCTCGTGCCTTCCCTTTGGCAAACTATTGGGACTACATCAATAGGATGAGTGTCTGGTTGGTTGCGAATGACATGTCAGTTAGAACAATCAGATTGGAAAATTTAGTGAAAGATTATATAGCAGCCCCAGTGAGTGTGATGAAAAAGGCAAGGTCAGGTGGCAGAAAGTGTCAATCTGCTGTAGTTGAATGAGAGGTAGCTACACATTATATTTGTTTTGATGTATTTGAACTGTATATGTTACATGGTTTGTTGTTTTAGTGTTGGACGTAGATGTTAATTGGTATATATGTGATGGTTTCTTGTGATTATCTATGTAATGTGATACAATATATATGCAACTTGTCAGTGCAAACTTGAAATTGAAGAACCTAAAGTTCAAGAATAAGGGAGACACAAGCAATAACGAGAACAGGAATGAGGTTGCAACACTGAAGAAATGACTAAGAAAGAAGTACATGTTGATGAAGGAAGCACACCATGAAAAAGTGTGTGAGAATGAGGTTCTTCGTATGGAGTTTGAGTCTAGGCAAGTATCTAAGACAACACTTGGAGACAGTATGGGTAATGACATGTCAGCAGGTGCGGACAACGGCGGACACAGGGAAGAGGTAAAACATATTCAAATGTGATGTTTGTTATATGTTAACTGATGTCTAGTTATCTTGTTATAACAAGCACTCAATATTAACGTAATATGTTGGTCCAAGAATACATTTGAGAGTGTACGTTGTGTTTGCAATAAAATTTATGTTGAAGTTAATTATTTCCTATGCAGGTTATTTCTGTCGTGGATAGAACACAGGGTGTGATTGATCAGGATAGAGAAAAATGTATGGATGTAGGTGCAACAGATTATGAAAATAATGTAATGTTTTGAGGAGATTGGGATCTGAAAGACTGATTTCAGTATTTTACAAGAACCTAGTAGCTGGTTGTGATAAACTAATTTTAATCTTTTTAATGATAGGAACTGGTTCAGAAAGGTGATGAAACAACCAAAGAGGTTTCTGAATGTGAAGCTGATGGAGGTATTGCAAAGGTATGTGTAGGAATACATGTTTGTTCAACCTTTATTAGTAATATACTGGTACACGTATTTGGATGTTGACCGCTGCGAATGATGCGATGCAACAGCAGAATGGTGGGGTCAGATGTGACATAGACGATAGGTTTCAAAGTTCAGCCGACCTCTGTGTGGTAAGTCGATATGTTGCCTTATTATATAAAACTTGTCAGAACAAATGTCCAACGTCACATTAACATTCGTTAATTTCAATTGAATGTTTTGATTAACAATAACTACTAACAGATATTATTGGTCTTCAAGAAAATGTAGACACTGTTGACTGCATTAGTCTACCGAAACTGGAAGGGAACAATAAGAACAAGGTATGGGTACCAATTGCTTGGTAACGTTGCACAGTTTCTCGTAAAGATAATAGTATCACTTATAGTTGTAGAGATGTACAGGTTGGAAATGTTGTCATTGATGTTCCAGTCATTGATTTGTCAACACCTATCAAGGTACCATAGTATGTTCTTATCTATTGGTGTAAATTGATAGGAAGATTGTGCCTTGTGTGATGTAATGAGTTGTGTTGTAATGCAGAACCACATCACAAGATCCACACCAAAAAGGTTGCTTGCTTCAAGTGAGGATCTGTGTGGCGGGGGGGGGGGGAACAGGATTGCAAATGATCCAAGTTCCCACTTCAAGGAACTTGATGTGAGCTTGATTTAGTTCATCATTCCAGACTTATATCTTTAGTAAATTCAGTTAACAAATGATAGTATGCATTGCAGGATGTCAGCAGAGCATGTGTCATTGCTCCTTATTCTGTTGCAGGCAACACTCTTGCCACATCCAAAGAAACCAAATCAGGAGCGGCTGGCGGGCATAGCACGGTAAATTTCTTAACAGACTTTGTATGTTGCGCACATATTGCATTTGCACCTCTATTACAATGTGAACTTCGTTTGTAACAACCACATTGTATTGTGATAATGTCTTTATCGAATAGTTTTTTTATATGTGTGTTCCCGCTTGATTTTTCGCACTTGTTGAACGTAAGGTCATGCCATATCGGGTAGGATGAATGATACTCCTGTAGATTAAGATGTATCAATTGATGGTTGTTGAAGTGAAGGGGTTGTTAGTGATGCGAGGAAGTAGATGTGCCTGTGTAAGATTCCAACAACAACAGATGTGGATGATGACAAGCAAGAAAAGCAACAGAACGCAAAGGTTTTATGCTCTTTATAGTATTGGAAGTTCAATCTGATAAAATAGTACTTCTCGTCTTATGTGTTGAAGTGTTTGATTACATTTGATGGGGTATTAGATAACTGTGGTAGTTCCTTTATAATTTCGGTAGTATATAAGATATGGTAATGTTGTTTTGTAGGTAGATGACTCCGTTGGAAGTCGATCTGTGACAAGGTCGGCAACGAAAAAGGTGTGGTAATTGTTTACAAAAATGTCTTTGCGTAGGAAAATGATAAAAGAGCCCTTTATATGTCATGTAGATGATGTCAGTTAATGTTTTGTGTGACTTTCCACTATCTCTCTATAAAGGGTATTTTGGCAATGGACAGCCCATTGGTTATTACTAGTGCAGGGACTAGTAAGAATACACTGAAATTAAAGAGGAAGTGGAGTATCGCAAAGATAGTGAGTTTAACGCATCTATGGAAATATTACAATTCTGATGAAAAAAATGTTTTATAGACGTCTTAATATTGGGGTATTGTATTGTCTTGTTTTTATGTAATGCAGATACAATACGACACACCAGAGAGTGCAAAAAATGGAGAGGATGTTGAAAAGCAGATGCCAGATGATGATGGTGCTAGGAAATTACCGGTTTGTACGGTATTGGTTTCTGAATCGTATGTATGGTTGTTATGGTACTATGGTCGTTATGCTAGTGTTGTTGCTTTTGGTATTATGAATTGCTTTTGTTGTTATGGATAAAGTTTGATAGGTTTATTCTTCATTCAACATCTTCTATTAGGTTATGTCATTGAAACTGGAGACTGTGTTGTTTGTTTACATAATCAATATATTGTGTGCAAGTTAGCGAAGCTCACTACTACATAAAAGCCTTTTAGCGTCAGTTATTTAAGCTCTTTAGTGTCAGTTTCAAAGCGACACCCAAGTGGGCACCGTTAAAGGGGGACACCTTCGACGTCGGATCCCAACCGACACCAAAACCTTTTTCTCCACCGAAAACGCACTAGCAAAGGGACTATATGTGTTGGTTGTTTAGTAAAAACCGACACCCAAACTCTTCCCGCCACTGAAAACGTGCCAGCAAAGGGACTATAGGCGTCAGTTGTTTACTAAACAACCACCGCCAAAACTCTTCCCGCCACCAAAACACGTCGGCAAAGGGATTATAGGCGTCAGTTTTCTAAGAGAAACCGACGCTACATCATCTGAACCGACGTCGGTTTTGTGATAATAACTGATGCCCTATCCCCTGTCCGCCACCATGACCTTGCTTCCCAGCACGACCATGGTAACTGGTCACATAGACGTCAGTTTTAGGTGGAAAACCACCGCCGTATATAATAGGTGTCGGTTTTTTTCAAATAACCGACGCTATGTTTTTTTTCCCTATCTGTCTACAAACCTGCTGTGGCTGGTCGCAGGATGAGAAACCTACAGTTCAGTTATGAACTATAGGTTGTATGATATCCATTGATATCAGCCAACAACATGCCACAAACATGCAAAATTAACATGATGAACACTATTATATATATGTGATTCACACTCATGTATAAGAACATTTAATTCCTATTATTTTTTTTCATCACATGCATGTAGAAACCGGTAGCAGCCTGCAGTTCCATTTATTTCATCTCTTTTCACATTCAGACACATGTAGAAACATTCATGTATTGATGATTTTCACACACATATGACAATTCATAAAAATTCATTCACATTCACACAAAATTAATTATGAGAACAAAGTTATTCTTTATTCATTATTGTCATCATTGTCAACAAAATTATATTGAAGATCCATGAAACAACAAAAGAAGCCACAATGAAGAGAAGCATGATACATATACAATACATAAAGTGCAGCACACACAAGTGTTTCAAATTCATATAACAACATGACAGACTAACACATATATAGTGCATAACAACAACAACACCGGATTTACATACAACACTAGCTTAGTACATATATAGTGGGACTAAGGTGATGATCCCACCTGCTAAAATAGGTTACCGACAACTACATGTTACGACTGGGAGGTCGTGATTCAACAATCGTATGCATTAGCAGGAGGACAAACATATTTCACCACGAGTTAACATTGAAGAAGGTCTACTAACCTACACTGAGCTAAACAAGTTTATCAGTACTAGCCTAAGGCACAAGTACCGTTCGTCAGGACAATGACGGTCGTGGAAGCTTAGTGGCCACTACACGTTCTGTGCCCAATTTCCTAAACTAGGAGCATATGGGAAGGAATGAATGTTAGTTAAAGTTTGAATTTAAATGGAAAAAAATAAAAAAGGAATAACCATTGCATGTGCTTGTCAAAGTGGAGCAGTATTTAACATTATATTATGTAATTAAAACAAAAATGATCAGTATTGGTAGGATGGAAAAAGAGTGGTTTGTATTTGTGTTGTGTAATTGTGTTGTGTTGGACAAGTGGCTATAATTCTTGTTAGTCTGGGACAAGCGAACTTTGTTAATCACGTACTTGTGTGAAGATTAATACTCACGTGGCATTGTGAACTAAGTCATTTGTGGAGAAATCACGTATTAGGAGTGGATGTGGTTGAATTAATTGGATACAATTGAACTCGTGAATGATGTGTGTAGTCAACAACTATGTGTTACATTGAACAACACATTCTAATTTGGTCTGAGGTGAAGGTTGTACAGGCATGTTGGTAGCGATGTGGTTTGGAGACTGGATGGAATGTTGTAGTGTTTTGGCGGTTGCGGACCGGTTTGAATGCTGGATGGAATGTTGTAGTGTGTTGGCGGTAGCGGACCGGATTGAATGTGTTATTGTGTAACACATTAAGGCGAGTTGCATTTGTTAGATTTATTTTCATACTATTGAATGGATACAATTGAACTCGTGAATGATGTGTGTAGTCAACAACTATGTGTTACGTTTACATTAATATTCCAGATGTGATGAAGCGTGGTTGTATCATGGTGTATCAATCGGTTGGTATTGGATGTAAGTGGTATAAAATGAATTGGTTATGACATTTGTCATCCAAAAGTAGTTGTTATGGATGGCAACAGAAGTTGAGTCCGTGTTAACCAACGTCGGTTGTCATGGATAAAAACAAAAGTTGATTCCTAGTATATAGATTGCCGTATGTGGAAAATGAACTTCATATGAACACTATGACTTTATGTGGGAAAAAATAGAGAGGAATAAGTGTTGGATGTGGTTGTTCATGTGGAGGCATGTTTAACAATGTAACAATGTATTCATACACATCGTAATATAAAAAAAAACGGTCAACATTGCATCAGTTGTTGTAGGCTATCTGGGAAATATAAATAATGGTTTTTAGTTATTTAACTATCTTGTGGAGAACATTCAAATGAAAATTTATATTTTATGTAACAGAACAATTACTCAAAGTGAACTACATTTATTCAGAGTGGTATAACATGTATATTGCAGTAGTACTGATGTGGCATAATGCACTCAACAATTTGTGAAACACCTGGCTCTAGATACAAAAATATATTAACAGGTTGACATGCCTGTACATATTTATTCTTCATGTAAGAAGTTGCAGTACAAAGATGTACATGTGTTTTGCCAAAAAAGACAACAAAAGATGTATATTAGTATGAAAATAAATCTATTCTCCATGGGTAGTAAAGCATAACCATGCTACAGCAAAAGGAGATTGTCTGCTGTAAGTTTCTTCGATGCTAGATCTAGATGTTGTAGATTGGTAGTGGTTGTTGACGAGATTTGCTGCTTGAACGTTTGTGTAAAAATTCCTTTGGTTACTGCCCACTGCAGACTGCATATATTGACATGTTGTTGTGGGAGATGAGGTGCTACATCTTTGGCTAAACATGTGTTCGACAAGGATACTATTATATGTAGTGAAATCTCTATTTGTAGGGTTTCAGATATCATTCATGTTACTGTGGGGTGTCCACCCTTGCTATTGATGCTTTGGGATTTATCTAGCTGGGATTTGGCCATCCTTTGTGGCTGCTTGAGTTGGTTTTTTCTTACTACACTTTCTTGCTGTGGTGATTTTTTTTGAGTTCATTTCCTGCCATCCCTTTTTCCACAAGGATGGTGGTCTTCCAACCTTTCTGGCTATGATAGGATCCTTGATTGCAGGAACAACAGAAGGTTTTGTTGTTTGGTCTTGCATTGAAACATCAATATTATTGGTACAAGTGTAGTGATCCCAACTGATACAAGTATTCCAATAATGTGAAACAAATGTGTGTACAGGTAAAATCCTATAAACAATTATGTGCATGAATAAGGGAAATATATTTCTTAAATGAGTTAACACTAGATTCATGAGGTACTAGTTTTTGTATTAAGAAGTGATGATATAAATGGTCAAATTCTCCGCATAACTCATCATAATATCTATATACTGCTCCTCGTTGTAATGTGCGAATAAATGTACATGACTCATCAAATTATATGTATACTGTAGAACTGATAAAGTAACTTAATAGTGAGTACAACAACTAATCCACATCAAATATACTAACATGGAATGCACACAAAACAATATACAGTTAACTAACTAGATTCAGCATGTACTACAGTAACATAGAATAGTGAATATGATTTTGCCACTCAAAAAATTATTCACCCACAAAAAGGAGGTTACATCAAATTAAAATACAATAGCGAGTACGTAGCATGTCGATTCATCATGTACTTAATTAAAAAAGAATGAATAAATCACTAATATAAAGATGGTGAAAAAAATTAGAGCTCACAATGGATTTGATCACTTGAGCCTTTTTACATGTCTGAATTGTTGTGTTAGTGCATTCTTAACAACCTCATACTGCTTATCTGAAACACGTGACATCTCTATGAAACATTGACAAATGTTGGAGACAACATCAACTATTTCAGTAGATTTTGTGAACAAATGAATGTTGTTTGGGTTGTTTCCATAATCTCGTATAATGTCCTTCCTCCATCTGTCGAGCACATAATGCATTGGCAGTTTATCTATCCTACAGTTGCGAGTAAGGACGCACAACGAGTGCCTGCATATTATCCCCTTGCACTCAAATGACCGACAACTGCATGACAAATTGTTCTGGACAGAGTCGTGCGTGACAATGAACTTGTTTTCAAGTAAAATAGATTTATCATCTGGTAAACAAACCCTGTGTTGTTCCTTGACTGAAAATGTAGACAACGAATCGACTTTGTGCAACAGCAGTACGTCACAATACATCATACGTTGTAGTTCGATTTGAAATTTCTTGAATATAGTCTATGTGTACACCAATTGTGCATCAACTTCAATCTGAAACTCAGACCTTAGTTGAACAAGTTATCCAGATCATCATAATCATATTTCCTCTCTGTCTCGATCCTTGCCTCCTGTGCAACTTTGTATTGGTTAAAAAACTGTTTCAGAGATGTCTTTGAGTTAACATAACGATCAAAGAACGAATTAATTGATTCACTATGCTGGGTTGTTGTCATGTCAGCCCAAAAGAAGTCATCAACATACGCAGGGACCCACATGTGCCATATTTGATACATTCTCGAAATCCAACCATCTTGATTTACCTTGCTAGTCTGAATTGCAGCTGCCCAATTATGTTCAAACGCCTCTATTGATGGGCTCTCATATACTGCATTACAGATAAGGTTGGAAGTAGTGGAATCTTTTCCCAAATTTTCAGGTAATTTCCTCATTATGTGCCATAGACATAACCTATGCCTAACATCAGGAAAAACTTCTCGGATCTCGTTAGTTATTGATTGAGGTTGATCGGTTACAATACCTTTTGGTGGAGTTCTTGTGGATTGCTAATTTTTTCACTGAGGTTTCGTGTAGGAAATGGATTACAATGCAACACAACTGAGGAGTTGGGGGATATTAAATGTCATCAAATGTGAATCATGTTATAATAAGTGAATATCTCAACACAGCTCGTGTGAATATACATTAACTGTACACGGTATAATGTGAACGTTTCTCAAATACAAATGATCTGCACAAGATATACTAAAATGGAATGCAAACAAGACAATAACCAATTACCTAGAATAAATCAGGATATGATACTTCAGTAAATAGTGCAAGTTGAGCATAGATATAAGTGGTGGTACATGTTATTTGTGATGATATTTCGTGTTAATTGAATTCTAGTTTCTTATCTGATGCTGTTGTTAATGAATTTTTTGGATACATCTGGCCCGCAACAAACATAAAAAAATGAATTGTAGGGAAAAACATTATATATGCCACTAATTATAACCAACATGTACTGCAGTAACCATAAAAATAGTGAATGTCATTGTTCAAGAAAACATTACAATTTCAAAAATTAATGTGCAGGTAAAAAGGATGTGAACTGAAACCCACATTCAATAGCCAATGGGTAACAATTTGATGCAGCATGTACTATAGAAAAAGAATATCATGGATATCATTCTATAAGGAACAAAAGGCAGAGGTACTTCAGTAAATAGTGCAAGTTGAGTATAGATATAAGTGGTGGTACATGTTATTTGTGATGATGTTTCATGTTAACTGAATTCTAGTTTCTTATCTGATGCTGCTGTTAATGAATTTTTTGGATACATCTAGCCCTCAACAAACATAAAAAAAATGAATTGCAAGGAAAAACATTATATATGCCACTAATTAGAACCAACATGTACTGCAGTAACCATAAAAATAGTGAATGTCATTGTTCAAGAAAACATTACAATTTCAAAAATCAATGTGCAGGTAAAAAGAATGTGAACTGAAACCCACAATCAATAGCCAATGGGTAACAATTCGATGTAGCATGTACTATAGAAAAAGAATATCATGGATATCATTCTATAAGGAACAAAAGGCAGAGGCGATGGGTTACCCATTCATTGCAGCCATGTTGTAAACATCCACACATAATTCTCCATTGTTTCTTCACACAGTAGCCCACACCCCAACAGAGTAGACTGGCCATGATGGTTAACTCTGACAAATGGTGCAAACGACATCTCATATATGTTGGTTAGGTATGTTGTATTGAATATAACAACGTCCCCAAAATATTTGTACGCCATATGATATCTTGCGTCAGCCCAAAAAATGTTTCTGAGAATGCCTTCATTGTTCAAATCTAACACATAGAAGAACTCTAGATCACTCTTATGTATCCGTACAAAGTATTCTTGTATCGCAATTGCATCGCCTTAACCTAAACGTAGCTTCCAAGAATTCAGGAGATGGTTGTTAAGGTCCTTTTGTGTGAATGAAAGACCATCATACCCTCCTGCTTCTGTTACTAAAGAACTCATGGTCTTTGCTGCCCCAATGCCAACTGCATCGTTCAGGTCAATTCGTCGTTGTATGGATACCAATATTCACCTCTTGGAGGGTAATAACTGCATCATATCTTGCTGCAGCATTAGGTGATTGTAGTTGAGTTGTACATGGGAGATCTGATATTCTCTTGTGAAAGTGCGCTTCAACTTAATATAGCTAGGGCATCCTGATTGTGTAGTCGGTTTGTATCTGTATAATGTATCCTTGCATTTGTTTGGTGGGCATCCTCCCTTGACACATGTGAATGTGACCCTTGTATCTGATTTATCATTTCGTTCCTTGGAAGAATGTGAAGTTTTGATACCAACCCAGCTGCATCTGTGTATATGTCATAGAATTGTCTTGCTTGGTCAGTTGAACCGAATACAATCCCAGCCAGAGGAACTCCCACTCCTTATGGAGTAGTTGGAACATGTATAGAAGATGGTATTCGTAATTCTGAGTTTGATGTTCCTGAATAGGCACTAGTTGTTTCTGGTGACAAGTCATGCCGAGATTCATCCATAGCAGCCCGAGCTGGTTCTGATAACAATACATCTTCATCGACATCAATAACAACCGTGCAATGAGAATAGCTCTGACGGGGGACTTCATTCAAATCTACATCAATAACTTCTACAGCTTGGTTGAAACATTATAACATAAATGGAATATAAGATCTGGGTAAATAGAAATGAGCATGAAGACGAACTGGTAGAGGGTAATGTGATTGTTTTGGCTACACACAATTATGAATACATATCAGTGTGAATAGCAACACTATAAACTGGATTATTGAATTGGTTGACTTGGTTCACGTAAAGGATGTTAGTGTGAATATATTTGCTGTCAGCCAGATATATTACACATCCTAGTGGTATGTTTGAATGCATGATTAGTAGCAGGATTAGGCTGTGTTATGTTCCACAAACACAACAGTAGTTAGTTTTGAACTGTAAACCAAACATTATTGGGGGTGTGCTATTTCTACATTGAAACAAACACAACAAATTCCAAAGATTGGGGTGAAAAATGTGTATACAGTTGTTATGTGTTCAATTTAAGACTGACATGTAACAAATAGTTGTTAGCCAACCCACTACAACAAGACTAATACAACATATACTGTTAACCGTAACAAATGTGTCACGTCGCATAACAGACCGAATGCGAAGTTGTTATCATAATAGTTAGTTATTAAGTGGTCGGTATAACACACACTATAAAAAATGACTAGGGGGGGTAATTAGTACTTAGATAACAATCAAGACTGGTGGAGAGTAACCCATAACAAATTGTTTTTCGTTATGTAACAAATTGTGGGTGTTGTCAAAGGAGATTGTTATCATGTGGTTTTAGATGTTGGAGGAGAATTAGATATTTATGTGTAATGACCAAATGGATGAACATTACAGTGTACTTGGATTCTGAATTTGTTGGTAACAAATCAGTTTTGTGTACAACTGTTTCATAATTCTCGATAAGCATGTTTGGTTGCACGCTCTATGTTATTGTTCGGATAACAGCCATAGTGTATTTTGGATGTGGTTATGTTATTGTTCGGATAACAATCAAATGTGGTTGAGAGTAACACACAACAAAGTGTTTTCGTACACAACTGTGGGGGGAGAGTGGTTGTCACAAGAGACTGTTATCAAATGGTTAACCATGCTGGAGAAAAATTTGTAATGTCTGAGTAACGACCAAATGGACTAGCATTACGGTTTACTTGGATCATTATTTGGTGGTAACAAAATAGGTTTTTATGTATCTGTTACATAACTTCTCGATAATCATGTTTAGTTACAAAATGAGAATTGATAACAGCCATATCGTATCTTGGATGTGGTTATGTTCCTGCTCCGATCACGTATTTCTTTGTGATTTCTAGTTTATGTTAATGAAGAGATTATAGAGTTGTAATGCTCTGTTGCTTACATCTCAAATGGGTGTGAGTTTATTTAGTGGAGAACCAACCATTGCTTCCTGATCAAACGTTATTTGTACTAGAGGGCATACAACTCATTAGAAAATGAACTGGAAATTGTCAAATGCAAATCGCACTATGAAAAAATGCCGGATTAGAGTTATTGGGGGTACTGGCCTGGCGATAAACTACTTGTGTAGCAGCACAAAAAACCTACCTTTCTTCCTCTTGTTGTTTTCGCCGGACAATCTCCAGTCTGTTTCGTCGGCTCCTGTTTTTCTGCCACCGGAGATGTTTGTTGCGCCGAGTATGGCGTACCAAGACAGGTTTGTTCCGGCAAGCCTTGCTTGTCTGCCGCCACATCGCTTGATTCCGTTGCGTCTGTCCTTTGAGATGGTATCATCATCAACCCAAAGCTCAGACGCTATTCCCGTCGAACCCTTCGGTGATGATATGGTCAGGAAGAGAATAGCTTGTTCTCCATCGAAATGGGGGGGGGGGGGAATCGGGAGAGAAATCAAATTGGGGAAACATCGTCGCCTAGCACGGAGAGGTGTGGGCAAAGAGCGGGATAAACCGACAAGTTGGCAAGTGGGTTGTGTCTCGGGAGATGCAAACAAACTGGGTCCAGTTTCTGGGCTCATAACTGGGCTCTATATCATTTAAGGAGTCCATGATTGAGAAAGAAGCGAACCGGATGACAGAGGAGTTTCTGGGCTCATAACTGGGCTCTATATCATTTAAGGAGTCCATGATTGAGAAAGAAGCGAACCGGATGACAGAGGCCGTACTGTCCCCATCCATCTGTAAACGAGAGGGTGCTAGTGGGTACGCATGCGACACCGGCCCGCATGGTCTCTAGGATTACTTTTTTAACGTTTACTTGGGGGTAAATCCAAACGGAGCCGGTTTCCTTTTCTACATACGTTCATCTTGCAAGTGCTTCTGATGACTCCTTTTGGTCAGATGGGGAGGCCGGTCGATAGGTAACAAGCAACATCAGTCACAGATCCAACTTGAATAACAGCTCCACGCGATAAACAACCTTATAGTTACATCTGAAAGACAAACAACTTCAGTTTAAAAAGACGGAGTTGGACTAAAACTTATGAGTAGTGATATAGAGCACGTTATTTACACCATCATATACACCCCAGCTTCGGAAATCCACAACAGGCATTCTGTACGCATGTAACTTTTAATTTTCATATATTCCTGATGCTCTGTCCGCACTGTACCAATTTCACAATTTAACCATATCAGAAGTTGAGCAGACAGGTTGAAGTTGAGGCTATAAAATCCCTCATACCCCCACCTCTCTCCCTCTTTTTAGACTCTCTCTTGCTCCCGCTCGACCACGCTGCCTCCTCCTCCGGCCCGCCGTCGTAAACGAGACGTCAAAGCGTCCAGCCCGCCGTTGCACTTTGTGAGCGGGACGCCATCGCGTCCATCCCGCCGACTCTCTCTCCCTCCCGCCCGACCACACTGCCTTCTCCGTCGGCCCGCCATCGTGAACGGGACATCAAAGCGTCCAGCCCGCCGTCGCGCATTGTGAGTGGGACGCCATCGCGTCCATCCGGCCGCCTCGCATCCTGGCTACCTCCTCATCTCCACGGCTGCTGTCGGGACCAAGCGTTGTTATGTCGAACCCTCATACAAGCCCAACCACCGCCATGATCGTGTCACTGTTGCGCCCAGTGCGGCGCCGCGTTGCCGCACCACCTCCTCTATTGTCGACCTTCACCGTAAGAACAACACCTCCACCGCCATGTCTGCTCTCTGTCGATGATCAACATGATGTTGTTGCTATTCTCATGATGTTGTCATTTTTGTATTTTAGTTGAGCCACCTAGAATTGGTATAGTAATGGACAAACATTAGACATTTGTTGAATGTACATTTGTAAATGAGTTTTGATTTTGTTCCAAATAAAAAGTGTGATTATTTATATGTAGTATGCTATGCAGAGTTATGCATATATAATGTAAAAGTTTCAAAAAAATAATAAATGAGTATAGTGTCTTGTATTATATTTGTTTGATCAGAAAATTTTCCAGATTGCAAGCACTACTTTGATTTATCGTTAGTCTCGTTTAAGATGTGTTTTTGTGTTGCAATGAACATTAATTAGTATTGTATCTGAGTTAACAACAAAATATGAAGAGACATGATCCATACATTTTTATCAATGCAGTCATATAACACACATAAAAATATTTTATACATAATAAATGAAATAATTATGACAATATAATGAATGTCATAACATTTAAAAAATATAATACACTGTGTTAGTTTATTCGAGTCCAACCGTAGATAACTTTTGGTATTGTCTTAACTAGATTTAAGTATTATATTTGAATTTGCATCAAAATATGAAAAATGTGGGTTGTAAGCTTTAATTAATGTGATCATTTATCATATATTAAAATATTTATAAGTACTAAACAAAATAATAATATCAACATATTGAATGTCATAATTTTTTTAATTATAGAATACACTATGCTAGTTTATTATGAGTCTAATTGTTGATAACTTTTGGTACTGTCTTGAATAAATTAAAGTACAATTTTTAGACTTCACATTAAAATGGACAAAATTATTACTATAGACGGATAAAATACTATGTTGCTTAAAATGGAGGGAAAATGAGAAAAAAAATTAAAATGATTTATTTTGTATGTGGGAAGAAGATAAGTGCAAGTGGTGAATGTCATAAATTTTTTAATAATAGAAACACTGTGCTAATCTATTATGAGTCCAATTGTTGATAACTTTTGGTACCATCTTGAATAGATTACAGTACAATTTTTAAACTTCGCAATGCAAAGTGGTTAGATGGTGGGTGGTTAAAATTCTTACCTTGATGATAGTGTCACACTGCTCTATATATTTTTTAATATGTTATTGTTATGTTCTTAGTACTGTTTTGGATACATTTAAGTACATATTCTTGACTAAGCGGCAAAAGATTATATTCTTAGAACTGTATTGGATGCATTTAAGCATTGTAATGGATACATTTAAGTACTGATCTTTTTTTGCACTATAAAAAAATAAACATATAGAGATGCTAATAATGACTTTCTGGTGTTGGTGTCGTTATACAATTCATACTCAACAAAATATTAATTTTCAAATGTTTATTATGAAAAAATTATATAATATAATCAGTAATCAAATTTGCATTTCATCTCACAAATCAAATGAACATGTGACTATGCACACTGTATTAGTTTATATCTAGTATATTTGTTAATGACTTTTGGTACTGCATTGAATATAATTAAGTATTGATTTCAGACTTAGTCGTGAAATGTATGTATACAAATGTGTAGTCGAGTCAGATATTATGACCAACTGAAAAAAGGAGGGAGTCCGAAAAAAAATTCGAATGTCAAAATCATTGTCTTGTTGCAAAACGAGTATAAGTGCAAGTAAGTGAGTAGTTGGGCGGCGGGTTGCTTAATTGCAGTAGCAACATGCATTGCATTATTGCAGCAGCATGTATGCAAGTAGTACAGAGTACTAGCAGATTTTCGGCCTAAAAGAACGTAACGTACAGTGCTAAAAGATACAAATAGTGGCTGTTTTGCGTATTCCCGATGTTAGGGTGCCGATATTAATGGAGGAGGTGTGCTGTGAATTTTTTTTCAAAACTTAACGAGTCAAGAAGTCATGCGACAAAGGTTGACGGAAAGTATGTAGGAAGCATCAATAAGGCTGTCACCATGTTGTGCTTGTGCATGTGGACATCTGCGCTTTCGATGCATGCCTCTCTATTGGCCATGTCTAAAAGTATGTTCCGCCTCACAAGTGGGACGTGAATGCATGGTAGGATATGCACATGCACGCTCTGTTGGAGAAAAAACGTATCTATGACATTTGTCTTTCCAATATGAATGTTCTATCAAAAAAGTCCAAGCATTATGCAACTGCCTCTTTCTGTTTAAATTTCGCAAGGAAGGCCTTGGTTTCGCAAAATTTTGCGGACAACAGGCATGGTCTTTTAGCGGACAACATGCTTGGTCTTCTAACACCAGTACCACCTCACTTAAGTACATGCATAAGCGGAAGCAATCATATGTTGTTGAGATGATTTCACATTGGGAAGGGGGCTCACACACATGGATATCATAATCAATGAAGTAAACAAGTATGTAATCAGTTGGTATTAAAATGAATGACACGTATAATCATTCGTTAGGTAAAGGAAGACCTAATGCGGGTGTAGATGTAATACGTAAAAGATTCTTTTTGTCGGAAAGCTTGAGACTTTATTAGAACCAAACATTAGGTACAATGGAAGTAGCGCCCCCATGGCTTACAAAGGCGAAGAGAACCAGCCCAGGACACTAACAAGAAAACTACCCCCTTGCATCAAAATGATACAAACACTCATAGCAGGGAGAGCCTAGATCAAACTAAGTATGTTCCTTGCAGGGAACCTCAACAACAGAAAACAACCCTACAAAGATCAAATAGAACTAACTACAACATAACAACCTAAGGCATAACATCACAATTGGAAAACCCCTATGTCGCCTGTGGCATCACAATTGCATCAGCCATATCCTACTGCTTGAATCGTAATCCTTCAACTAAGGAAAGAGTTCACCCCAGAGTCGGATCAGAAACGATGCTCGATTCACTGCCTTAGGCCATCCCCTTATATCCATACATAAAAAACCATCTCAAACAATCGCTTGTGCGTATGCTCCATCAAGGAAAATCAAAGAAACACCAGAGCACATACTCTGCACTGAACAAAACTCCTAGAAGACTAAAATGACTCGGGGTCCTCATATATCTCAACTCCCATGGCTCACAGGAAATAAATGTTATTGCCTTGGTTCAATCAACAAACACTCTGTACATAACAACCACTCTAAGCGCACCCACAATCCTGATATCCACAAGCCTTCAAATTGCTTGGCCTTCTTTAACTTGTTAGATTTTAGATTCCCATCCCAATCATCATACATCTCCCATGATTGTAGAATAGGTTCACATTCCTCTTCAGAGTCTTCCACATCTTCCAAACCTTGTATCCTTAGATGGTTCATAGAACCACTCCTTTTTTTCCACAATTTCCTTGAGAGACAACCACTAAAATCTAACACCTGAGATAATAGATGTGTATTCATCACAGACATATCATCCATAGTTTGTGCTTTGTCTTTACTAACTGTAGTTTCCTTAACCTTAACAGTATCCCCAAAGGAAGATTGAGCATGTGCCACAACAACAACACCTTCCTCATGCAAGGAGACCATGTCACCTGAGCATTCTTGGTCTGCACTAGCAACCTATATGTAGTCGATTGTGATTTAGCTCCTAGACCAACAACCTTTAGGGAATTGATAACACATACTTTATCATTAGTACTCCTTTGTGCATCTACCTTCTCCTTCCCAATACACATATGCCAGTCACAATGATTAGCAGCTCCCATGTTCCATTGAGGGTGAGAAGCAAGTTTATGCCCAAAAAAGTTTATCCTCCATGCACAAATTAGGTTTGACAACAAATTCTAACTTCAACATAGAGGTTCTTCATCAATCAAAACTACTGCAACTTTAGGGAAAGTTGAAGAAGCTTGCAACTCCATGCAAACCTTAGCATCTCCAAGACACCTTGTCCATAAGTATGAATCATCAAAGTCAAGAGGACATCCACTTGTGCTCGCCACTCTAGAAATACTATCAACCATCCATGGGACACCATGATTCTCAATTTTGATCCACATAGGAGAAGTAGTGAATAGGAGAGGGGAAATATGAACACATGATGACCATTTATGAACAATAACTAGAAGTCTATCCATCATCTACAACATAACATCCAGAATCCTTTCCTTCTCCTTTACCATTGGCATCTTAACGATAAAACCTTCCCTCTCAACTACTACCTCAAAACTACCGATCAGGTGCCACTGTATTATGATCCTACCAGTTAGGAGGTGCTGTAGAGGCTTCCTACTTGTGAACTAAACATACAAATTATCCTCCCACCCTAGTAGAACTCCCTACAATTTTAGAATCTCGACGAACTTGACTCCATTCCTCACAACTGGTTCCACAAACGGGATAACAACAACCTCGATCACTATGTGGTCATTGCGTGAATCCCTAATCCAGTCACCATGAGTTGAATTCATATCCGGATTAGAGATAACACTTTCCATATGGACCTAGGTGAGATACTCACCGCCACACAAAGAGAGATTACTAAAAAAAGCACAGAAGTATCATGGTCAATCATATTACCACAAAATAGGGTAAATTAAAACTGACAATCATATTACCACAAAATAGGGTAAATTAAAACCGATCACATAATAACATCTCCAACCAAACACATTATATTGGGAACCATAAAATTTTGCCACTTTTGTAACACCTGGGCCCGAAGCCCAAGGTTCTAGTAGGATTTCAGGAATGACGACTGGCCCCACAAACCACCACTAGCCTTAATTGCGCACTTTGTCCTCACTCATGTGCAAGTCGGGGCCAACTTCCCGACTAGTCACCTATCCTAGTACTACTCCAAGCTGAGCATGCTTAACTATGGAGTTCTTTAGTGATCAACTCCCTAAAAAGGAGGTGCACCTTGGTGATATGGGTAGTTCAATCATTTTTTTAAGATCATTTTATCTGAGGCCTCAAAATCTTGGGATGTTACAATCTCCCCCACTTAGACTCTTGACTTCCTCGTCAAGGCTCAACTATATGGCCTCATAATATCTCCTCATTTCTAGACACCTAGCTCCTAATTATGGAATACCAACACAAGGGTGGCTACATCACCATGGACAGGCCTTTCCAACATGCTCGGATCGCACGACTCAAGTCTGGCATGCCACATGCCCATGTGGGCCCCATCTACTGGAGGGGTTTTTGCTCTAATACCATTTGTAACACCCGTGCCCGAAGCCGAAGGCTCTAGTAGGGTTTTAGGAATGACGAATAGCCCCACAGACCACCACTAGTCTTAACTGTACACTTTGTCCTCAGTCACGCGCAAGCCGAGGTCAACTTCCTTACTGGTCACCCATCCTAGTAAAACTTCAAGCTAAGCACAATTTACTATGGAGTTCTTTAGTGATGGGCTCCCTGAAAAGGAGGTGCACCTTGGTGATACGGGTAGTTCAATCATTCTTTTTAAGATCATTTTATGTGAGGCCTTAAAACCTGGGATGTTACAACTTGTATTCCACACATGCCAAAAGTTATTACATCTCATTATTCACCGGACAACAAACCACAACCTGTCATATATGATAACCTATTCACGTACAAAAATCATATCGGTATTATCAAGGCTAACCGCCAAAAACTCAAAACATTGTACAACAACTACAAAACACCCCAAGGACCTGAGAGTACATGGACGACACATAGGACTCTACTACAAGACACTAGCTACATATACATGGCCCAACAACCACAACTCCTCTTTCTATCAATATCAACAACACGATCTTTACCTCATCGTACACGACCACCTAAAATATGTAGAAACCCATAGGGTGAGACCAAACGTCCCAGAGAGAGATATAACTCTCCGTCACAACTATTAAAGAATAAGTAAACTAAAGCAGATGGATAACACATGTTATCAAGTTGATAAGATTCAACTAAATGATAGGTACCAACAGATAATGCAGATTAAACAATCTAGACAGTTACCACTAAGAAGTAGAACAATTAATACTATAAGAAGGAATATGAAGAACATGTATAACAGTTAATTTCTCTTACCACATTATAATTCAAGAAATAAATACAAAGATAAGGCAATGGGTTCAACTAGTGTGAAGCATATTTTGACCCTAAGCATATAGTACACGACTATGATGCATCTTTTATTATGTCCTGAGGATTTGATTCATACCACTCAAATCCAACCGACCACTAAAAAGTCAAAATAGGTGCCATAAAAGGTCAATGGAAGAGTCGGTATCCACAAACTCTCCAACACCTCTTGGTTAGTACAAGAGAACACTTGTAGAGGCATATCAGTCAACTACAAATAATGACATATAGTCAAGATGAAGGATTGGCTCACACATGGCCATCCATATAAAAACACCTAGCCCGCCTTGGTATAGGTCATGATGCTAGAAGAACAGACTCACACATGGTTGTTCTAAAACGAGGCATCACATGTAGTTAAACTGCTACCTATCACATATCACAAGAAGAACAGCTCACACATAGCTGTCTTATGCAACCTATAATTGTGTATGCAAGGAGATACTCGACTTTCACCCCCACATATTCAAAAATATGCGCTCCGATTTTCCTGTAGGAATGACACATTTCACCATCCATCAATAAAACATACACTAGAATGGTACTATGGCATATGGCACCTACATGATTAGGGTTTCACTTAATTAGTTAAGCCAATTGGGTATCTTTTAGAATCAATCAAGTTATAATGTATAAAACCAAAACAAACTCTACAAGGATAAGGGAATAGTACAACTTTAGAAGATATAAACATGTAAGGTGTGAACTTGTCACATCATCATCACCTAACACTTGCAGCACTACCATTCTGAAGGCCATCACCAACGTAACACACCCATACAAGTCTATCAGCAATGTCACACAACCATACAAGGCTATCACCAAATCCACATAGCCATACAAGGATACCATCAATGTCACATCACTATGGGATATACATCCCTCAATCACATCACTAGAGGATACCACCTCACGATAGGCATTAAGACTTCACTAGTTCATAGGACCCATCACATCAATATGATCTCATCATGTCTCATCAAGGCTCATAGCCATCACCCTGTGACATATGATCACCACCATAGCACACACAGACTATGACATTCATTCAACCTATAAGGTTAGAATCAGACAAGTAGGAGAGAGAAAACATCATTACATATTATTCAATTCAAGCAAGGTGATCAAGTATAATAGACCCTTAAGATTAGGGATATGGTTTCTCAAGAGTCAATTCAGGTTTCTAAAACAATGATCATTATTATCCCATCATGCCTCACAAAATCTCACAATCATTGCCATGTCATATCAAGCACATCATAGCATTCAATAGCCATGACACTCATTCAACCTGCAACATTTATGTTATACCAATAGGGGGGAGAGAGAGTACTCCAATGTTTGTAAGACATTTCAATCACGGTAATCATATGCCATATGTTCTATATCGGGATCAGGGTTTCTAGTATGCATCTCATTAGGATTTCTAGGTAAGCCATATAGCATATTAAAACCTCACATAACCACTTTCCTATTCTTAGATCATATGGGTCAATCATCACCATCACTCCTTTACAACACAATGAGCAACATGTTCAAGCCACACCATCAACTCAAGAAGGTAAGAAACAAAGAGGGTATGTGGTTGAAGATCACACATCATGATGATTGAAGGTCATGGTTAAGACCAGTGACCAAACATCAACACCACACACCAACGGTCAAAGGAAACCAAGGTCGAAGACATATCTTGGTCGAAGGCTACTTCAGTGACCAAGTGCATCACCCAACTCAAATGGACCAAGGAAACCAACCACTTTCACCAATCAAACCACAAACTAGGTTAGTGTTCAAGTCACAACCCAAGTCCATTCGATCGAAGGGAACTCAATTCATCCATGCGACCAAGACACAATCAAAACCAAATGGTCACATGAAAGCAATAAGGCCTGCGGTCAAATGAAAACCCTAGGTCGTAGGAAATTCAGTGACCAAGCATCACCAAGACATATGGTCTAAGAGAAGTCCACCATCTATGCAACTGAGGAGAAATATTGGTCCACGAGATCAAAAATTACACTTATGTGACTAAAACCAAGGTGATAATCTAAGTGACCAAAGCTTGTAAAAAACATCAACAACATAGAACACCACATGAGGAACATATTAGGGAGAGTAATACATTCATCTAGCATGATTAAAAATAGGGATTATCATCTTGATAATTGAATCTCAAAGGACAAAGACATTATGGAATGTGCCTGCCCAAAAACCCTAGAAAAATGTTTCTCAACACATAGGAAGATCAAACTAAAACAAGGGTAAGATAACCATACGTTCAACACATGATTATAGGACTAAAAACCTCCATTGTCACAAGATAAACCAAAACATCATCAAGAGACTAAAAAACAACTTTTTAGGATGTGCATGCAAGCATCAACTTATCACCATCTTGAGGAACAAGGATATGAAATAGGGTTTATGAAAAAGTGTTAATCTAAGCAATATTACTTTAGAGTCACAAACTTCCCGCAAACTCCATCATTATGAGAGGTGAGTCCAAACCATAGATTTTGATAAGAAACTAACACTCAAGCATATGAATGTGTAACAAGTACTTCAACAATTCATATAAATTTGGGTACAAGAATTAGGGTTAGGTAAAGAAGAAAATCATTCATGATTGTTATAGGGAATCAAACCCTAAACAAGATATTATCATGTACATCATGTAAGTCACATTTTTGGAGGAAGTTGCATGTAAAAATAAAGTGCAAAAATAGTAGGGAGAAAGTTATATAACCCGCCTTAGATGATGGTTGCACCACCTCCAACCAAGAAGCTCTAAAGCAAGAGAGAAACCTAGCCCTGATCTCCTCCACGACAAAGCTAGTCACCACCTAAGAAGATAAGAGGAAAATCTAGGTTAAAGGGAAAGAAAGAGAACCAAAACCTCAAGGTCAAAAGAAAAAGAAAGGGAGAGAAAGGGAGAAGATATTCATCTCACTCTGGTACTACCATGGAGAACCATGGATTCAACCTCTATGGAGAGAAGTCTCTCAAAAGACCACCATGGAAAACCATGGATTCAGCAAAGAGAAGAAAAAGGATATATGGTTCTACAACAAAATGAAATGAAGAGGTGGAATCACTCACCAAAGTTTAAGGAATCACCAAAGATCACCAAGGAAGAGTAGCTCCAAAATTGGATCACCACAAGTAAGGGATTTTCGATCACCAAACACCAAAGATGAACTTCTGATCACCACCAAGCACACTAGGGCTGAGAACAAGATGGAAGAGAGAAAGAAGAAGGCTAAAAGAGGTACTTGCATGTGTAGGAGAGAGGTTATATACTTAGGATCATTAGAGAGGTGAAAGGGGGTTAGGTGTCAAGATATTAGGGTTCCTCATGAAACTTGTCCACCAAGGAACAAACATGCACCCACTAAAACCATGCATGCAAGAAAGGTCATGAAAAGATAGGTAAACCAATGACATCACTAGGTCCTAGATAACCTTCGGTTGTAGAGGACAATGGCCACAAAGGCACATGGTCGTAGAGAAACCAAGCGACCCATTTCAAGCAACCAAAACCCTAGGTCAAGCGACCCAAGATAGAGACCAACCTTATGTGATCGTAGAGATCTTAAAGCATCAACCAAAACTCATGAAACCATAGAGAAAACATCAAGGGACAATAAGGATGGTAACTGAAAACCAAGAACATAAAACGGTCAACATAAGGTCAACACAATGCTAGGGCATCAAGCAAACCCTAGAAACAACATTCAACATGTTGCCTTCTCTCTCCTACTCAAACCAAAGAATAAAAAGGTGCCCTAAGGCACCATTCTCTATATTATGATGCCAAGGTATCAAAGGTACACTATACATGTGAAAAATTGCAATATAACCCCTCAATATGGGTAAATTGCAAGATGGTCCAAAATAAGCACTCATATAGAAAAGATAGCTCAAACATCAATCAAATTCGACCAAATTGAAAACTTAAGCATGTCACATGATATTAAAGCATATAAAGAGATTATATTAAGGTTTAAGAATCTCATTAAGCAAAGAAAACATGATTAATCATTAAGCTAGGTCAGAGGCCTTACAACCATAAACTACTAAACAAGGATTTTGACCCCAATATCCTATGCAAAAGGAGATAGGTACTTCCTATGTATCTCTTCGTCAAGCTCCCATGTGACTTCCTACACTACACAAAGATGCCACAAAACCTTAATCAAAATGATATATGTGGCAACACATCCCACTATCACACAGACAGTGAGGTGTTACCCGAAAACGTGCAGAAAACACCATAAACCACAGATTACCAAAACTATGGGTTAATTAAAATTGATTGCAGAAAGAGGATAAATGAAGAAACTATTACATTCAGATCCTCATCCTACAAGGAAACATGTTATATAACATATATGAGATCTTGATACATGTCCACATCTTAGGAGATCAGCTGTCTAGTCATCACATGAGTTCATCATCTGTTTATATATACATAATGACCCATATCTGGCCAACAACAGGACATACAAGCATCAACAACTATACATCGTGAAACAATGATGAAATTCCTCCAAGGACCTGAGAGTACAGGGATGACTCTAAGACTCTACTACAAAACAACCAAAAGAGCAGCATGTCCATCTCTTGCCTTCTACTACTCGTCTTGCTACTCGGCCGCAACTCTGCGACCACCACCACGTCAAGCGCGAACACCTAAAAAGGTTACAAACCAGCGGGGTGAGACACACAGTCCCAGTGAGAAACATAACTCCCCGCCGAAACTATAAAACCAAAGAAGGATTAAAGCAACAACAACATATAACTGATAAAAGGTATAACAAGAGCAGTCTATATAGCAAGGCTATTCATACCGTCAGGCTTACCGGATGTATGGAATGCATTTCACCAAAGATCACTTTATAGAACATGATTGACAAGATAAGATTTATAAGATCTTACCACATAACACAATTATGTATAAGTAACTATGAGTATAACAAGATTAACTATGCAAGCAAGGCCTCAACCAATGTTCCGTATTTTGCCTTAAGCAGTAAATACTATTCGACTGGATTATGTATTATTATTATTATGCCCTGAGGAAGTGAGCTGTACCGCTCAAATCCAACCTTCGGTTGCGAAACCCAAGTCGGTGCCATACAAGGTCAATGGAAGAGCCAGACTCCACGACCTCCCACCTCCTGGTCAGTGCAGGAGTACAACACAAGCAGGATCGCAGTCTCATGCTTAAGTGGCCTCAGCCACAGGGTCAGGCTACCCTCTGCCTAGCCCACCTCGGTACAGGTATCGGTTCTAGTGAAAATGAGCCACAGGCCTATTCACCGTGCTCTAAGCCATGAACGCATTCATGCTCACATAACACATATTCTGAGCCATGGGCCTATTCACCATGCTCTTATCATATTGAACTATGGGCCTGAATCCGTACTCTGGAGTCTACAACCGAAGTTGCACTCTTACCTCCTCATTTTCGGCTAGGAGCAACCTCGCATACTCAACAATATGCACTCTGGGTTAACCCGCAGGAGAACCCATTTCACCATCACCAGCTCCTGACGATGATGGATCTATGGCCAGGGCAAACTACATGATATGTTCCACTATGATTAGTTAGTATATTTTATGTGGATTGTTAAGGCAAACAAGATGTAACACATGCAAACCATAACGAGGATAAGCAACATGAAACTCTCAACATCATCCTGATCCATCACAAGGATCCATCATTACATGTTACCACTTGGCCTCTTTCCAATCATCTAGATCCATCTCAAGGATCATCACATTGCCATGGGATCTCAATCCCTCATCCCATAGTTCCACTGCCTCTTAAGGCTTAGATCATCACCATGGGATTGCAATCCCATATCATCATCAGAGGATAGAACCTCATCAAGGAACTTTAGACAAACTCAGGTCCTCAGACCAAAACACATCATGCATGTTATCTCATCATCAAGAGTAACCATTAGCGTAGTGTTACTCAAACATATATACCTCATAATCCTTACCTAGCTATGCATCTGTACCTGCATGGTTAGTATGCACAATCATCATGGATTATCAGAAGAGTTATATTATCAACATAGGGCAGTACTGATGATTATATACTTTATCATTCATGCCTCAACCTGTGACCATAGACATATGTCATATCATCACGCAAAGCTTCTTATATGCTTACCATTAACTCAATGTTATACATATAATTCCAGATGGTCATAAACACATGTAAAGTCATGTCAAGATATATATATATATATATATATATATATATATATATGATCTATTATATTTACTATCAAGCATGTCAAGCATCACTATCATAAACCAACTGTGATAGCATGAAACAAGATCTAGCATATCAGTTTTCCATATAAGGAATAAGGCCCTCACTAGAAATGCCCACTACCCTCACCAAAGATAGTATCAGGCAAGGTACTCTCCCCTGTCTCCCAATACTACAAACACATAACCGTCAAGCAAACCAGCCGCATCTCGGCCAAGCACTCAGCAAGGGTGTCGGGCTACCTTAGGGTGTATCATGCAACACTGTGTCGTGCACCTCATGTATCGGGCAGCCAAAGCATAACGACTACCACCAGCATAACGTGCAGCTCGGCCCAAGGGCGTGTCGTGCAAGGTGTAACGTGCAACAGGGTATCGTGCAATGCTCCATCGAGCATCCATGTGCAATGGCTAGGGATACTATGTGACACTCTGTCGGGCATCACCACTAAGTCATGACGCCCAACACCGAGGTAGCCACTAAACTCTATAACGTCCAAGATATAACGGCTCTAGGCTACCATCAAAGATCAGGTGTATCGGGCAGTACCACTCAACAAGGAGCAACGCCCAAAGGTGCAACTCAAACGGGTAGCACGAAACCTATCGTGCAACAAGGCGAAGACTGTGGTGTGACGCCCGACACAAGACCATACTACACGCTCAAGACGTTCAAAGTGTGAAAGCACCAAGCAACCAACTGAACAAGGTGTATCAGGTAGGGCACTCAGCCAGGTGTAATGCCTGACGCACACACAAGGCAGGAAACAAGGGTAATGCCCAACACAGCCTTCTCAAGCCAACCAATACTCTAGATCAAGAGGGGTATCGGGCAACGTCAACCCCAAGACATATCAGCCAAGATGTAACTCCACAAGGTCATCATCAACCTCAAGCACAAGGGCACCAAAACCCTAATGGATAAAGAAGATGGCTCACCTCTCAACAACCAAGAGAGAGGGGTCTTGCACAACTCTTATCACCAATCGGGCAACATAAGGACCAACTCTAACAAAGGTCCACAATCACCACAAAGCTCACCTCTCAAATCCATGGTGAGAGAAGGGTGTTGCTCAAGCCACTAGAATACAAGCTCACCTCTCAACTCAAATGAGAGAGGAGTATTTCCCATCTTACTAGAGTTCAAGCTCACTTCTCTAGACCAAGGAGGGAGAGGGGTGTTGCTCAACAAGAAACCCTAGAACATAGTTCAGCCAACAAAAACAACTTAAGCAAGAAACCAAACTAGAAACATACATAGCTGATCATAAGCAACATACAAACAATAACATAGAAGATGGTAATATAGTTAGGGTTAGGAGTTATGTAACCCGCCTTAAGCAAGCTCCAAACTCCAAGCACCAAGCTTCCAAGCTCCACCGCAAGAAGAAGAGCAAGGCACTCTAGGGTTCGGCCACCACTAGAGGAAGAAGGAGACTCCAAGATAAGGATCGACCACCAAGCTTGCAAAGGAAGAGGGTATCGTGCACCAAGGGAGAGGGGAAACAAAGGAACTAAAGGGATCCTTAGCAAGAGAAAAGGAACACATATATAGGAGAGGATGGAGGAGAAACCAAGGTAAGACAAGGCAAGGTGTCGCCCACCTAGGGACACTTGTCCATGTGCAAAGCCACCACTCTAACATGTCTTAAACACATGTCCAAGGCCATTGCCACATGCAAGAATCAAGCACCAAGTGTCCACTAGTGGTGACACAAACGAGGTCAAAGAGGTCAAAGGGTCCATGGGCGACACACCTCCACACCATGGCTGACACACTCCCATGGGAGACACAACTCAGGATGACACACACCCTGGGCGACACACCTAGGCCGACACAAGGCTCACTTGTCCGATACAAGGTCCAACCAAGTAAAGGCAAGGCACAACAAGGCCCAACAAGCTCAACCAAGCCCAAGGCAGCTCAAGCAACGAGCCCAACCCTTCCTCTCAACACTAGAGGAAGCAAGGAGAGGGAGGAACACCTCACAAGGTGACAAACTTGCCCACAAACCCTAGACTGGGTTAATTGCAAGTAGCACCTCCCGCTCTCAACAAAGCACCAACAAACCCTAATTACCACTAAAGGTGATTAGCAAGAAACTAAGCATCGGGGTTAAGCAAAGCAAATAGGATAAGCCCTAAACGGAGGTCAGGGTCCTTACAAGCTATAACCCCCTATAAAGGGATTTCGTCCTCGAAATTCGAAGAGAAAAGTGAGGGATACTTCCCTTCTCATCTCTTCCTCAAGCTCCCACATGGCTTCCTCAACGCCATGATGATGCCAAAGAACCTCCGCAAGCACTAGGTCCTTCCTCTTCAGCTTCTTAACTCTTCTGTCAAGGATTAACATAGGACCTTCCTCATAGGTCAAATATTCATCAAGCTCAACTTCGACTGGCTGTATCACTGTTCCTGTATCCGGATGACTTTTCTTCAGCATACTGAAATGGAACACTGGATGCAACCTGTGCAACTCTGGCAGCAACTCTAACTCATAAGCTACCTTGCCCATACGTGCTATGACTAGGTATGGCCCCATATATCTGGGTGCTAGCTTACCCTTCCGGCCAAACCTTATCACACCTTTCCACGACGATACTTTAAGATACACTTTGTCTCCTACCTGGAACTCCAAAGGTCATCGACGATTGTCTGCATACGACTTCTGCCTATCCTGTGCCGCTTTCAAATGTTGTTGTATCACCTTGATCTTTTCTGTTGTCTGTTGTACTAACTCAGGACCCAACATTTGATATTCACCAGACTCATACCAACATAGTGGAGATTTGCACTTCCTACCATATAAGGCCTCATAAGGAGCCATGTCAATGCTCCGTTGATAACTATTGTTGTAGGCAAACTCTATCAAACTGAGGTGTATGCCCCAACTGCCTAGGAACTGCAAAACACAAGCTCGAAGGAGATCTTCCAAAGTATGAATAGTCCTCTTAGACTATCCATCTGTTTGTGGGTGGAAGGTGGTGTTGAACCTCAACTGTGTTCCCAACGCTTTGTGCAACTGTTCCCAGAAACGACTCGTGAACTGAGGACCTCTATCGGAAACTATCGCCGATGGCACACCATGCAAATGTACTATCTCATCTACATATACTTGAGTGAGCTTCTCAGCTATATACGTTGTCTTTATAGGTATGAAATGGGCATACTTCGTCAATCTGTCCACTATTACCCAAATGGAATCATGATTCCTAGTTGTCCTGGGCAGAACAACTACGAAATCCATGGTTATATGATCCCATTTCCATTGTGGTATCGGTAGGGGTTGTAACGTACCTGCCAGCTTCTAATGCTCAGCCTTGACTTGCTGGCATACCGCACACCTAACCACAAACTCAGCTACATCTTTCTTCAAGCCGGGCCACTAATACAAGTCCTTCAGATTATGATACATCTTGGTGACTCCTGGATGCATAGCATACATCGATGTGTGTGCTTCCTCGAGCACTAGCTTCCTCAGATCATCAGCATCGGGGACCACCATCCTATCATGATAGAAAACTAGTCCATCCTCAGACTCATGGAACCCATCACACTTTTCGCTGCCAAACTCTGATCTGATCAACTGTACTGTATCATCTGTTTGTTGTCCATCTTTGATCTGCTGTCTCAACGTAGGCTTGACTTGCATATGTGCTAAAAGTCCTGCTAACATGGAAACTTCCATCTGCACATTCATCTGTCGTAGGGAAACAAACATATCACATCTATGGCATACCAAGGAACTCAACTGTGCCTTCTTTGAAGAAAGAGAAGAAGACTTTCGGCTAAGTGCATCGAATACTACATTCGCCTTACCAGGATGATACTCGATGGTGCAGTCATAATCATTGATTAGCTCCATCCATCGACACTGTCGCATGCTCAGTTGATTCTGTGAAAAGATGTATTTCAGATTCTTATGATCTGTAAAGATCTGGCATATCTCCCCGTAAAGATAGTGTCTCCAAATCTTTAACGCATGAACCACTGCTGCCAACTCCAAATCATGAATCGAATAGTTCTCCTCGTGTTTCTTAAGTTGTCGTGAGGCAAAAGAAACCACATGATCTTCCTGCATCAACACACAACCTAAACCTTTCTTAGAAGCATCACAGAAAACAACATATCCCTTTCCAGTTTCTGGCAGCACTAGTACTGGAGCACTAGTCAGCTTCTCCTTCAAACTTTGGAAAGCTTACTGGCAACGATCATTCCAAACAAAAGGTACATCCTTTCTAGTCAACTTTGTCAGTGGCAACACAATCACACTGAAGTCCTTGATAAACCTTCGGTAGTATCCTACTAATCCCAGGAAACTACAAACTTCTGTCGGCGTCATCGGCTGTTCCCATTCTGCAACAGACTCCACCTTCTTCGGGTCCACTTTAACTCCTTCTGCAGATATCACATGACCCAAGAAAGTTACTTCTTCCAACCAAAACTCACACTTACTGAACTTGGCATATAACTGATGTTGGGAAAGAAGAGTCAACACTAGTCGAAGATGTCGCTCATGCTCTCGCCTGTCCCGACTATAGATCAAGATGTCATCTATAAATACTACAACAAACTGATCTAGAAATGGACAGAACACTCAATTCATTAAATCCATGAAAGCAGCAGGCGCATTGGTCAGCCCAAACGGCATAACCACAAACTCAAAATGACCATACCTTGTCCTAAAAGCTGACTTTGATATGTCATCCGCCTTAATCCTCAACTGATGATATCCAGACCATAGATCAATCTTTGAGAACACTATAACACCACGTAACTGATCGAACAGATCATCTATCCTCAGCAATGGGTACTTGTTCTTGATCGTGACTTTGTTCAACTGTCGGTAATCTATACATAGCCGCATCGATCCATCTTTCTTCTTAACGAACAATACTGGAGCACTTCAAGGTGATGTACTTGGTTAGATGAAACCTTTCTCCAACAACTCTTGCAACTACTTCTTAAGCTCTGCCATCTCTACTGGAGCCATCCTATACAGTATCTGTGCAACTAGCTGCATTCTTGGAACCAGATTGATTTCAAAATCAATCTCTCGGGGTGGAGGAACACCGGGGAACTCAGCAGGAAACACATCTGCAAACTCTCGGACAACCATCATCTCCTCAAGGCTAGGACCCTTCGCCTTGGTATCCACTACGTGAGCTAAGAATGCCTTACATCCTTGTCGTAGCAACTTTTCTGCCACCATAGCTGACACTAGACACGTCGGAAGAATCTTCCTATCTCCTTGGAAGATCCACTTCTCTCCATCATCATCAAACACAACATGCTTGGATCCAAAATCCAAAACAACCTTATACCTCTCCAAGGTATCCATCCCAAGGATCACATCAAAACCATGCATATCAAGTGGTATAAGATCAACCTATATAATGTGTCTTGAAAAAGATAAGACACAAGATGGACACTCTTCTCGAAGCATCGAGGAACCATCAAGAGGGGTTTCTAACAACAAGCTATCTTTCTTACAACTAATAGGTAAACGACAGTTTTCAAGCATACTATAGGCGATAAAAGAGTGTGTAGCACCCGGGTCAACCAGAACAGATATAAAGCAAGAAGAAGACATATTAGAATGAAATAACTCCATCTGACATGTCACCACTCACGGGTTGACTATCGCCTCTGGCTGACTCATAGCATAGAATCGAGTCGTTGCTTGTTGTCCACGTCCTCTGCTTCCTTGAGCAGACGATCGCGCTTGCGATGCTTGAACATGTACTCACCCTCTGCTACTATTGGGCTGTAGTCTATCTGACCCTTATTGATTTTGCCTCATCTGTTGCGTCACTTCAACATCTCTACTTGGGCAATTTGACCTGAAATGCCCAATCTGACCAGAAAGATGGCATGACTGATCTCGCTGTTGTGGCCTAGATGGCCGTGTCACTGCCATAGAAGCTGTACTATGTGCCTTCGACGGTGAAGAAACATAACCTCTTCCCTTACTCGGAGACCACTGTGACGGTACACTAGAACCTCTCATCATGGAAGGTGCTAAAAACCTTGGCTTCTTGAAGCCACCAAACCTCTATCCCTGGAATTGAGTAGGCCTCTTCTTAGACATGGATTCTCTTTTCTCCCTTACTGATCATTCAATCCTCCGGACATATTCCACAAAGGTAGCAAACCGCTCATGGTTCTCCAACGCAGAAATAGGTGTTGTCAGCTCAGCACTCAGACCCTTCTCAAAACATTTGATCTGCTCCTCATATGTTGCCGCCATGTGAGGACAAAACCTCAACAAGTCCATGAACTTGGCCTCGTACTCGGTGATGTTCATCGTTCCTTGGCGCCGATGCTCAAACTGGCTAATCTTCTCATCCAGATACGTCTTCGGAAAGTATCTACTGACGAACTCGCGCTGGAAAACCTCTCAACCAATCACCTCACCGGGTCGCTTCTCCTCCTCGATGGTCCACCAGTGACCAGCACTACCCTTCGGAAGGTAGACAGCGTGCTTGACTTTGTCTGCTTCGGGGTTGTCGAGGATCCAAAAAGCCTTCTCAAGACTTGTCAGCCACAGATCTGCATCCGCTGGATCAACCGTTCCAGCATAGTCTGAAGCTCTGACTCGGTGAATCCACTCAAAGGTCTTCCCAATACCCGATGTTTCACCATGGGGAGCCTGTGTTCTCGGCGGAGGCACTGACAATCTCTCTACCATGAGATTCATCGTAGCCATCATCTACCCCATAAGTTGTTGATAGGTAGGGTTTTCGAGAATGGCTGGGTCAAGTTGGGGGACCTCAGGCACCCGATCTCCATGTGCCTCCCCTATTGCTCCATCAACTGATGCAACATCGTTGTTCTCGGCAGCATGTTCTTCATGGTTTCCAGACATCTCAGCTTTTTCTTCCGCTGAGGGCAGAAGATGATTGTAAGAAAATCTGGAGAATTCACAAGAACAGACACAACCTAGTCCTAAATCCCTGTAGACTCAGCAAACCTAGATCTCTGATACTAAAATGTGTGGCAACACATCCCACTATCACATAGACAGTGAGGTGTTACGTGAAAACGTGCGGAAAACACCATAAACCACAGATTACCAAAACTACGGGTTAATTAAAACCGATTGCAGAAAGCAGATAAATGAAGAAACTATTACATTCAGATCCTCATCCTGCAAGGAAATAAGTTATATAACATATACAAGATCTTGATACGTGTCCACAACTTAGGAGATCAGTTTTCTAGTCGTCACATGAGTTCATCACCTGTTTATATGTACATAGCGACCCATATCTGACCAGCACAGGACATACAAGCATCAACAGCTGTACATCGTGAAACAATGACGAAATGCCTCCAAGGACCTAAGAGTACAGGGATGACTCTAAGACTCTACTACAAAACAACCAAAAGAGCAGCATGTCCATCTCTTGCCTTCTACTGCTCGTCTTGCTGCTCGGCCGCAACTCCGCGACCACCACCGCGTCTAGCGCGAACACCTAAAAAGGTTACAAACCAACAGGGTGAGACACACAGTCCCAGTGAGAAACATAACTCCCCACTGAAACTATGAAACCAAAGAAGGATTAAAGCAACAACAGCAGATAACTGATAAAAGGTACAACAAGAGCAGTCTATATAGCAAGGCTATTCATACGTCAGGCTTACCGGATATACAGAAGGCATTTCACCAAAGATCTCTTTATGGAACATGATTGACAAGATAAGATTTATAAGATCTTACCACATAACACAAGGATGTATAAGTAACTGCGAGTATAACAAGATTAACTATGCAAGCAAGGCCTCAACCAATGTTCCGTATTTTGCCTTAAGCAGTAGATACTATTTGGCTGGATTACGTATTATTATTATTATGCCTTGAGGAAGTGAGCCATACCGCTCAAATCCAACCTTCAGTTGCGAAACCCAAGTCGGCGCCATACAAGGTCAATGGAAGAGCCGGACTCCACGACCTCCCACCTCGTGGTCAGTGTATGAGTACAACACAAGCAGGACCGCAGTCTCATGCTTATGTGGCCTCAGCCATAGGGTCAGGATACCCTCTGCCTAGCCCACCTCGGTAGAGGTATGAGTGCTAGTGAAACTGAGCCACGGGCCTGTTCACCGTGCTCTGAGCCATGAACGCATTCATGCTCTCATAACACATATTTTGAGCCATGGGCCTGTTCACCATGCTCTTATCATATTGAGCTACGAGCTTGAATCTGTACTCTGGAGTCTACAACCGAAGTTGCACTCTTACCGCCTCATTTTAAGCTAGGAGCAACCTTGCATACTCAACAATATGCACTCCAGGTTAACCCATAGGAGAACCCGTTTCACCATCACCAGCTCCTGACGATGATGGATCTATGGCCAAGGCAAACTACATGATATGTTCCACTGTGATTAGTTAGTATATTTTATGTGGATTGTTGAGGCAAACAAGATGTAACACATGAAAACCATAACAAGGATAAGTAACATGAAACTCTCAACATCATCCTGATGCATAACAAGGATCCAACATTACATGTTACCACTTGGCCTCTTGCCAATCATCTAGATCCATCTCAAGGATCATCACATTGCCATGGGATCTCAATCCCTCATCCCATAGTGCCACTGCCTCTCAAGGCTTACATCATCACCATGGGATAGCAATCCCAGATCATCATCAGAGGATAGCACCTCATCAAGGCACTTTAGCCAAACTCAGGTCCTCAGACCAAAACACATCATGCATGCTATCTCATCATCAAGAGTAACCATCAGCATAGTGTTACTCAAACATATATACCTCATAACCCTTACCTGGCTATGCATCTGCACCTACATGGTTAGTATGCACAATCATCATGGATTATCAGAAGAGTTATATTATCAACATAGGGCAGTATTGATGATTATATACTTTATCATTCATGCCTCAACCTGTGACCATAGACATATGTCATATCATCACGCAAAGCTTCTTATATGCTTACCATTAACTCAACATTATACATATAATTCAAGATGGTCATAAACGCATGTAAAGTCATGTCAAGATATATTGATGTGATCTATTATATTTACTATCAAGCATGTCAAGGATCACTATCATAAACCAACCGTGATAGCATGAAACAAGATCTAGCATATCAGTTTTCCATATAAGGAACAAGGCCCTCACTAGAAATGCCCACTACCCTCACCAAAGATAGTATCGGGTAGGGTACTCTCCCCTGTCGCCCAATACTACAAACACATAATAGTCAAGCAAACCAGCCGCATCTCGGCCAAGCATTCAGCAAGGGTGTCGGACTACCTTAGGGTGTATCGTGCAACACTGTGTCATGCACCTCATGTATCAGGCAACCAAAGCATAACAACCACCACCATCATAACATGCAGCTCGGCCCAAGGGCGTGTCGTGCAAGGTGTAACATGCAACAGGGTATCGTGCAATGCTCCGTCGAGCATCCATGTGCAACAGCTAGGGATACTATGTGACACTCTATCGAACATCCCCACTAAGTCATGACACCCCGCACCGAGGTAGCCACTAAACTCTATAACATCCAAGATATAACGACTCTAGCCTACCATCACAGATCAAGTGTATCGGGCAACACCACTCAACAAGGAGCAACGCCCAAAGGTGTAACTCAAACGGGCAACACGGAACCTATCGTGCAACAAGGCGAAGACTGTGGTGTGGCGCCTGATACAAGACCAGACCACACGCTCAAGACATTCAAGGTGTGAAAGCACCAAGCAACTGCCTGAACAAGGTGTATCGGGCAAGGCATTCAGCCAGGTGTAACGCCCGACGCGCACCCAAGGCAGGAAACAAGGGTAATGCCCAACACAGCCTTCTCAAGCCAACCAATACTCTAGATCAAGAGGGGTATCGAGCAACGTCAACCCCAAGACATATCGGTCAAGATGTAACTCCACAAGGTCATCATCAACCTCAAGCACAAGGGCACCAACCTAATGGATCAAGAAGATGGATCACCTCTCAACAACCAAGAGAGAGGCGTCTTGCACAACTCTTATCACCAATCAGGCAACATAAGGACCAACTCTAATAAAGATCCACAACCACCACAAAGCTCACCTCTCGAATCCATGGTGAGAGAAGGGTGTTTCTCAAGCCACTAGAATAAAAGCTCACCTCTCAACTCAAACGAGAGAGGAGTATTGCCCATCTTACTAGAGTTCAAGCTCACTTCTCTAGACCAAGGAGGGAGAGGGGTGTTGCTCAATAAGAAACCCTAGAACATAGTTCGGCCAACAAGAACAACTTAAGCAAGAAACCAAACTAGCAACATACATAGCCGATCATAAGCAACATACAAATAATAACATAGAATATGGTAATATAGTTAGGGTTAGGAATTATGTAACCCGCCTTAAGCAAGCTCCAAACTCCAAGCACCAAGATTCCAAGCTCCACCGCAAGAAGAAGAGCAAGGCACTCTAGCGGCCACCACTAGAGGAAGAAGGAGACTCCAAGATAAGGATCGGCCACCTAGCTTGCAAAGGAAGAGGGTATCGTGCACCAAGGGAGAGGGGAAACAAAGGAACTAAAGGGATCCTTAGCAAGAAAAAAGGAACACATATATAGGAGACGATGGAGGAGAAACCAAGGTAAGACAAGGCAAGGTGTCACCCACCTAGGGACACTTGTCCATATGCAAAGCCACCACTCTAACATGTCTTAAACACATGTCCAAGGCCATTGCCATATGCAAGCATCAAACACCAAGTGTCCACTAGTGGTGACACAAACGAGGTCAAAGAGGTCAAAGGGTCCATGGGCGACACACCTCCACACCATGGCCGACACACTCACATGGGCGACACAACTCAGGCCGACACATACCCTGGGTGACACACCTAGGCCGACACAAGGCTCACTTTCCTGACACAAGGTCCAACCAAGCAAAGGAAAGGCACAACAAGGCCCAACAAGCTCAACCAAGCCCAAGGCAGCTCAAGCAACGAGCCCAACCCTTCCTCTCAACACTAGAGGAAGAAAGGAGAGGGAGGAACACATCACAAGGTGACAAACTTGCCCACAAACCCTAGACTGGGTTAATTGCAAGTAGCACCTCCCTCTCTCAACAAAGCACCAACAAACCCTAATCACCACTAAAGGTGATTAGCAAGCAACTAAGCATCAGGGTTAAGCAAAGCAAACATGATAAGCCCTAAACAGAGGTCAGGGTCCTTACAATATCCTTCTTCTCCAACTTCTTGATCTTCTGATCCAGGATTAATGCAAGATCTTCTACATAAGACACATCCTCTTCTAACTTCACCTCCACTAACTGTAGAGTCAACTCTATGTCAAGGTGATACTTCCTCAACATAGAAGAACTAGATGCATCCTGGATGTATAGAATACATAGGAGAGTGAGCCTCTTCCAAAACCATTGTTCTTAGACTATCAACATCTAATACAACTACCCTTGCCATGATAGCACACCATCCCTTCCTCTGACTCATAGAAGCCATCACACTTCTCATTGCCAAACTCTGGTCGTATATGTTATATTACTATATCATCCCATTGTGCATCTCTAGTCAGCTACCTCAATGTAGTCTTCACCTATAATTGTGCCAACAAACCTGCTAACAAGGACACCTCCAGCTGTACATTCATTTGACGCAAGGAGATCAACATGTCTCCATTATGACAGTTCAAAGAAGAACATTATTAAACCTTATGAACTGATGAGGACAAATAATTCATACCCAAAGAATCTAGAACCATGTTTGTCTTCTCTAGATGGTAATTGATCCTGCAATCATAGTCGTTGACTAGTTCCATCCATTGTTGCTGCCACACATTCAACTCCTAATTTGTGATGATGTATTGCAGATTCTCGTGGTCAGTAACGATATGACATTTCTTGCCATATAGGTAGTGTATCCATTTCTTTAGGGCATGGACCACCACTACAGACTCTAGATCATGCATTGGGTAGTTCTCCTTGTGTCTCTTAAACTGTCGCAAAGCGAAAGAAATCATGTTCTTGTCTTACATCAGCACACAACCCATGTCATACTTGGATGCATCACAAAACACCATGTAGCCCTTTCCCTGCTCCGACAACACTAACATTGGTGCGCTGGTTAGTTTCTCCTTGAAAAGTAGAAAGGAACGCACGCTGACACCTATCGCCCCAAGCAAATGACACACCTTTCCTTGTCAACTTTTTTAGGGGGTAACACCACTATATAAAAGTTCTTGATGGATCTCCTGTGGCATCCTACCAGACCTAAGAAGTTGTAGACCTTTGTTGGTGTCATGGGTCATCCCCATTCTAATATTGACTCCAATTTCTATGGGTTTACAAAGACTCCTCTAGTAGATATTACATGCCCAAGGAATGTCACCTCTTTTAACCAAAACTCAAACTTGCTAAACTTCACATACATAGGATGTTGTCTCAACAAGGTCAATGCCTGACGTTGGTGCTGCCCATGTTGTTGGTGCATTGGTTAGCCCAAACGGAATAAACATAACTTGTAGTGATCATACCTGGTCCTAAAAGCTGACTTTGGTATATTTTCCACCTTAATCTACAACTGGTGATAACCTGACCTAAAGTCTATCTTCAAGAGCATTGAGGCACCACACAACTGGTCAAATAGGCCACCTATGCGCGGAAAAGGACACATGTCTTTAATCGTCACCTTTTTCAACCATCGGTTAATCAATGCACAACCTCATTGATCTATATTTCCTCTTAATGAACAACACTAGAGCACCCCAAGGAGATGTGCTTCATTGTGATGAACCCCTTCCTAAATAGATCTTGCAATTATTTCTTCAGCTACTAAATCTTAACTGGAGTCATCCTATACAGTGTCTGTACTATAGATTGGGTACTAGAAACCAAATGATCTCAAGAAGTCAATATCTCTAGGAGGGAGAAACACCTGGGAAGTTATCAAAAAACACACCCTCAAACTCATGAACAACTGGCACTCCCTGGATACTTGGACTCCTCACCTAGGTATCTTCCACATGTGCCAAACGTGTCACAACACCATCTCATCATCTTCTCTACTATCATAGCTGAAACTAGACACGTTGGGAGAATATCCCTATATTCTTGTAAGATCCACAAAGCATCACCATCAACAAACGTTACCACCTTGGACCTACAGTCCAAGACCACCCAATATTTCTCCAAACTATACACCCAAGGGTCACACCGAAATCGTGCATATCAAGTGGTACAAGATCCACTTAGATGCCGCATTCTAACAAAAAAGGAATACAAAGGGAACATGTTTTACTAAACATAGAAACATAGACATGGGATTTCTAACAAGATGAGATCACCCACTTTCTCTTTATTACATATTACAACTTCTTATGTGTCATTTTACCATTTTCATCTTGGGTCCCTTACCATCAACATAGGAATCATCAAAATTAATGTACTTTTGTTGTTAGTTATTTGGCATCATCATGTATGTCCTCTTGTTTTATCATGTTTTTCATCCCCTCACCAAGACGTAGATCATTATTTTCACATTTTCTTCATCGAGCAGGGATTATATCGCTTTATATCTTTCATATGACATAAAGGTTTTACTTTAACACTTTCTTCTTTACATAGGTTGGTCTAAGATTAACTCAATTTCCACATTATTTATTTTCATTGTTCTTATTCGTCTTCTCATATCACACTTATCATAGGAGTTCTCTCCTACTTATGTGGATTTTACAACTTGATTTACTTCATTAGTACAATTTATCTGTCTTTTTCTTTATAACTTCTTGAAATCACAACTTCAAGAACCTCTCACAGTTTTTTGTGTTCATGTTTAGATTTCATGGTGTCGTATCTTTCCCCTTTAGTTACTAAACATTCAAGTTTCTGGTAGGTTACAATGTAGTTATCACCTTCTTTAGGGTAATATGGAGGTATTAGCACCTTAATTTATGATTTCTAATGCTCTTTATATTGATTCAAAATGACTACTTGATCAAAGCAATTAGAAAGATAACAATCTAAGAGCTCCATACTTACCTTTTCTTCAATAATTGAATACATGGCCACGACATCCAAGTACCGAGGTTAGGCAGTATGCACCATGTTTATGTCATGTTCTCAACTTAAACATCATTCTAGCCCTAAGTCCTAGTGTCCCTGTAGACTTAACGAACCTAGAACTCTGATACCACCAAATGTGACACCAACCGCCACACAAAGTAAGATTATTCAAAACAAAGAGCAGAATTATCATGGACAATCATATTACCACAAAACATGGTAAATTAAAATTGATCACATAACAACATCTCCAACATAACATATCATATTGTGAACCATAAACTTGTGCCACTTGTATTCCGTACATGCTAAAAGTTATTACATGTCTTTGTTCACTGGCCAACTAGCCACAACTTCTAACAAATGATAACTTGTTCACATATATAAATCATATATTTACGATCAAGGCTAAATGCCAAAAAACTCAAAATAGCGTACAACATCTACAAAACATTCCCAATGACTTGAGAGTATAGGGCCAACACATAGGACTCTACTACTAGACACTAGTTGCATATCCATGGTCCAACAACTGTAACCCTCATGTTATCAGTCTCAGCAACACAATCTCTACCTCATCGTGCATGACCACCTAATAGATGTGGAAACCCATAGAGTGAGACCAAACATCCCAGTGAGAGATATAAATCTCTGCCAAAACTAAAACATATCGATAACACATATTATCAGGTTGAGCATATAAAGCTAAATGATATGTATCCAACAGATAATGCATATTAAACAATCTAGATAGTTACCACTTAGTAATAGAACAATTAATACTATAAGAAGGAATATGAAGAACTTGTGGAATAGTTGATTTCTCTTACTACATTATAATGCAATAAATCAATACAGATTTAAGACAAAGGGTTCAACCAATGTGAAGCATATTTTGACCCTAAGAAAATATTACACGGTCATGTTACATCTTTTATTTTTCCCTGAGGATTTGAGTCATACCACTCAAATCCAACCGACCACTGCAAAGTCAAAATCGGTGCCATACAAGGTCAATGGAAGAGCCAGAATCCATGACCTCTATACCACCTCTTGGTTAGTAAAAGAGAACACTTGTAGAGACATATCAGTCAACTACAAACAATGACATGCATATAGTCAAGCTGAAGAATTGGCTCACTCATGGCCCTCCATATAAAAACACCTAACTTGCCTTGGCACATGTCACATCTCTAGAAGAACAAGCTCATGCATGGCTGTTCTAAAAAGAGGGTTCACATGAAGTTAAACTTCTTCCTATCACATATCACAAGGAGAACATCTCACGCATGGTCATCTCACAAAACTTGTAATTGTTAATGCAAGGAGATACTTGATTTGCACCCCCACATATTCAAATATATGTGCTCCAAGTTTCCCATAGGAATGACTCATTTCACCATCTAGCAATAAAACTAACACTGGAATGGATCTATTACATGCGACATGTACATGATAAGGGTTTCGCTTGATTAATTAAGGCAATTGAGTATCTTTTAGCATCAATCAAGTTACAACATACAAACCCAAAAGAAACTCCACAAGGATAACAAAATAGTACAACTCCATAAGATATAAAACATGTCAGGTGTGAACTTGTCACATCATCACATAACACTTGTAGCACTACCATTCTCAAGGCCATCACCAATGCCACACACCCATACAAGGATATCACCAATGTTACACAACCATACAAGACTATCACACCGCCACACAACCATACAAGGCTACCACCAACATCAGATCACTATGGGATATCAATCCCTCAATCACATCACTACAGGATATCACCTCACAATAGGCATTAAGCCTTCACCAGGTCGTATGACCCATCACATCAATATTATCTCATCATGTCTCATCAAGGCTCATAGCCATCACCCTATATCATATGATCACCACCATAACACACATAGGCTATGACATTCATTCAAAATGTAAGATTAGAATCACACAAGTAGGAGAGAGAAAACATCATTACAAACTATTCATTTCAAGCAATGTGATCAAGTATAACACATCCTTAAGATTAGGGTCAGGGTTTCTCAAAAGATGATTAGGGTTTCCAGAACAATGATCATTATTATCCCAACATGCCTCACAAAAGCTCACAATCAATGCCCTGTCATATCAAGAACATCATAGCATTCAATAGCCATGCCACTCATTCAACCTATAACATTTATGTTATACTAATAGGAGAGAGAGAGTACTCCAATGTTTTCTAGGCATTTTAATCAAGGTAAGCATATGTCATATGATTAATATTGGGGTTAGGGTTTCTAGTATGCATCTCATTAGGATTTCTAGGTCAGTCATATAGCATATTGAAACCTCACATCACCACTTCCCCTATTCTTGGATTGTATGGGTCAATCATCACCATCACTCCTTCACAACACTAAGGAGCAACATGTTCAAGCCACACCATCAACTCAAGAAGGTAAGATACAAAGAGGGTAGGTGGTTGAAGATCACACATCATGATGGTTGAAGGTCATGGTCAAGACCAGTGACCAATCATCACCACCACACACCAACGATCGAAGGAAACCAAGGTCAAAGACACACCTTGGTCAAAGGCTACTTCAATGACCAAGTGCATCACCAAGCTCAAATGGTCAAAGGAAACCAACCAATTTCAGTGATCAAACCACAAACCAGGTCAGTGACCAAGGAACAACCCAAGTCCATTTGATCGAAGGGAACTCAACCCATCCATGCGACTAAGACACCATAAAAACCAAATGGTCGCATGAAAGCAACAAGGCCAATGGTCAAATGAAAACCCTAGGTTGTAGGAAATTCAACGAACAAGAATCACCAAGACATATGGTTGAAGAGAAGTCCACCATTTATGCGACCGAAGAGAAATACTTGTCCATGTGACCAAAAGAACACTTATGCGACCAAAACCATGGTGATCATCTAAGCGACAAAACCTTATCTAAAAATTCAACAACATAGAATACCCCATGAGGAACATATTTGGAAGATTAAGACATTCATATAGCATGATTAAAACTAGGGATTATCATCTTGATAACCGGATCTCAAAGGAGAAAGACATTATGACATGTGAGTTCCAAAAAACCCTAGAAAACTGATTCTCAACACGTAGGAAGATCAAACTAAAATAAGGGTAAGATAAATGTACGTTCAACATATGATTGTAGGAGCAAAAACCTCCATTATAACAAGATAAACTGAAACATCACCAAAGAGAACAAAAACCAACATTTTAGGATGTGCATGCAAGTATCAACCTATCACCATCTTCAAGAACAAGGATATGAAATAGGGTTTAAGAAAAAGAGATAATCTAAGCAAATATTACTTTAGAGTCATAAACCCTAGGTCGACATACAAACATCACAAACTTCCCACAAACTCCTTTGTTATGAGAGGTAAGTCCGAACCATAGAGTTTGATAAGAAACTAAAAATCAAGCACATGCGTGTGTAACAAGTACGTCCACCATTCATATAAATCTATATTCAAGAATTAGGGTTAGGTAAAGAAGCAAATCATTCAAGATTGTTATAGGGACTTAAACCTTAAACAAGATATCATCATCTACTACATGTAAGTCACGTCTTTGAATCAAGTGGCATATAGAAATAAAGTACAATAATAGTAGGGAGAAAGTTGTATAACCCACCCTATATGATAGTTGCACCACCTCCAAGGAAGAAGCTCTAAATCAAGAGAGAAACCTAGACTTGACCCCCCTCCACGACCAAGCTAGTCACCACCTCAAAAGAGAAGAGGAAACCCTAGGTTAAAGGGAAGAAAGAGAACCAAAACCTTAAGGCATAAAAGAACAAGAAAGGGAGACAAAGGGAGAAGATATTCATCTCACTCAGGTGCTACCATGGAGAACCATTGATTTGACCTCTATGGAGAGAAGTCTCTCAAAAGACCACCATGGAAAACCGTGGATTCAGGCAAGAGTAGAAAAAGGATATGGGGTTTTGCAAGAAAATGAAATCAAGAGGAAAAATCACTTAACAAAGTTCAAGGAATCACCAAAGATCACCAAAGAAGAGTAGCTCCAAGCTTGGTTCACCACATGTAAGGGATTTTCAGCCACCAAACACCAAAGATGAGCTTCTCCTCACCACCAAGCACACTAGGGACAAGCACAAGATGTAAGAGAGAAAGAGGAATGATAAAAGAGATACTTGCATGTGTAGGAGAGAGGTTATATACTTAGGAGCATGAGAGAGGTGAAAGGGGATTAGGTGTCAAGATATTAGGGTTCCTCATGACACTTGTCAAATAAGGAATAAACATGCACCCACAAAAACCATGCATGCAAGATAGGTCATGAAAAAAATAGGTAAAGCAGCGACATCACTAGGTCCTAGATGACCTTCAGTCATAGAGGACCATGGCCACAAAGGCACATGGTCACAAAGAAACCAAGCAACATACTTGAAGCGACCAAAACCCAATGTGAAGCGACCCTAGAGAGAGATCCAACCTTATGCGTCTGTAGAGATCTCAAAGCATCAACCAAAACTCATGAGACCGTAGAGAAAATATCAAGGGACAACAAGGATGGTCATTGAAAACTAAGAACATCAAACAGTCAACATAAGATCAACATAAAGCTAGGGCATCAAGCAAACCCTAGAACCAACACTCAACATGTCACCTTCTATCTCATACTCAAACCAAAGAATAAAAAGGCACCCAAGGCCCATTCTCTCTCTCAAGGTGCCAAGGTATCAAATGTATAATCTAATTGTGACAAATTGCAAGATATCTCCTCAATATGGGTTAATTGCAAGTTGGTCCAAAACAAGCACTTATATAGCAAAGATAGCTCAAACATCAATCAAATTGGACCATATTGAAAACTTAAGCATGCCACATGATATTATAGCATCTCAAGAGATTATATTAAGGTTCAAGCATCTCATTAAGCAAAGCAAGCACGATTAATCATCCAGCTAGGTCATGGGCCTTACATTGTGACTCCAATGAGGTCTTTGATTCAAGGAGAGGATCTTTCATAGTTTACTTCTCGAAATTTAGCTCTAGCACCTCCTTTTGTGAGGAGAATTCCCAAAATTTGGTAGTTCTTATAGGGATGGGAATAAAATTCTACTCCTCTCCACTAGCAACATAATGTTGTAGGTGGAGCTGGCTAAGAGAGAACTGTTGGGAGAGAGAGAGGCATGTCACTTGTTGATATGGCTAGATAGAGTCTATGCTTTCAACAATATCAAGTCTTCTCCATTCCCTTCACCCCTTCCACCCCAAGGAAAGACCCTCTCCCTCATCCCTAACCTTACCCTTGACCCTGACCCTTACCACCCATACCTCAAAGGGAAGAGGAAAGCTAGATAGAAGGGAGAGCTTCTCTTTCTAAACCTGATAGTGAGAACTTCATTCTAATGTGAAGTTTAATACAAGATGGATATGTAAAGTCTAGAACATAACTATAAATCTAAACAAGATAGTCATGATCATTCACAAAGATGGCATTCCATCATGTTGTCTTTTGGTTCATTGTAATCCTTGTAGGCCTCACTTCAATTCTTGAGACTCCTTGATCTATGGACACTCCATTTACAACAATGCATCCACAAACATCAATAATTAGTAATCTCAAGGAGTATTATTTTGTAAATAATATATATTTTGAATAAAAAAACCAAACATTCTTTCATTATTAATTTCTTGAATATCTTAATTTCATTATATCTGAATTATTGCACAGCAATGTGTACCCTTATATATAAGAACTCCCATTCAAGAACATGCAATTCTAGAAAAGATGTTGACGATGATATATGCATATATTATATCATTCATGTAACTTGAATTATACATATGAATTGAAATACTCTCATATGACTGATCTATATGGTTCCCCACATAAAAGCACACAATTCTAGAAAAGTCCATAGTTTGCTGGTAGTTCATTGATTGCGAAGAGATATCAAGAACCATACAATAATATTGATTTTCTTCCTTAATATTGATTAATTCTAAACTTAACCATACAAATGAGATGTTTGGGATTTCTCCATCTTATATGTGGTACATAATCATTACATTAACCATGGTACATGATTTTTTACTGGAACACCATCTTAAACACATGATGGGTAATATGACTAATTTCAAGATGTAACCATGACATATTATCGACCATATAATATAATTAAACATCAAGTATATGACATAATAATAATAATAATAATAATAATAATAATAGTAGTAGTAGTAGTAGTAGTAATTCCAATGTAGTGGCGCCTGAGTGGTAAAGTTGATGTTGTATGAATGAGGGGTCACAAGTTCCAAATCCCCTGGAAATGAGACGAATGAATCACCATTTAAAAAAAAAGAATAACCATGATCATCTTTGCATGATCATCTTGGAATTAAACCAAACTTTAGTTGAACATGTGATACATCACACTCGTATATATGTAATTAAGCTATCAACATCCAAATTAAATGTGATCAATAGCATGACCTACTTATGTGAGATAAGAAAACCATAAGGCAAATCGTCTTATCTTTTATCAGAGTCTAAATAATGTTTTAAGAATATAAGCATTATTGATACCTATAACTAATATAAAAATTTGATTTCCAATAAATCATTGTTTGAGGTATCAAAACTATGGTCTCAAACATCATCCATTAGATTCCTCTTTTAATATTATTGATCACAACTATTATTTTCATCATAAAATAAAATTATTATTTTTTCTATACTTTTTGGCCTATTAAAAAACAACAGAAACAATGTATACCATATTACAAACAACTGAAAGTCACATAAAGGATTTTGTCTAGCCCCTACTTGTCCTATTTATCTCAAGGTCTTGTCAGGAAATTGGGCCCTCGACTCAAATATTGCATGACACAAAAAAATTTCAGATCACCAAAGTGAGACTATACCCATGGATAATGATATCAAGTTAAATAAAATGATGGAAAAAATAAGGAATTCAAAATATGCTATGTTTGAATCAAATAATATTCAAGTACTTGGCTTGAGTCTTGAAGCATGGGATCTAATGTTACAATTCACAAAAAATAGGCATTGGTAAATGGTGGCATTGCCTAATAAAAGCTCTCAACTAGTCTCAATGACCTTTTGTGGGGATGTTGAGACAACTAAAAGATAGAAAATGACCTTTCACCAAGATAGAGATAAATTGAATCATAGAACTAAGTGATGTGAAATGCATAAAAACTAGTCATATACATGAGTTTTTTATTGTTGTTGTGATGAGTATCATGTTTGTTGCACGCCCATGTTGAGAAAAAAATAGCTTCCGTTCTTGTGATATAAAAATTTGGTGTGTTATTGTGACACTCCATCCTACACATTCATAATAAGAATAAATATCATCTTTTCCTTAAACAATAAATGAATACCATAATCTATGAAAAAAAATGAAAACGTTACCGTATATCATCAAGGAAAAGATCCATACAATCATTTTTTGGGTAAGAAAAACTCTAAAACATGTGAAGTTATATTATTTAAACTAATACCACCATAAAAGATCCATGATTTCCTATTATTAATCCTCAATCTAAAGAAGATAAATTTTGATCCTTGATGTATATGGACCCCACTATATTGTATTTGAGTTTCTTATAGTACTTTAAGGAATAACTTGGAAATCTTATATTTCTTGATCTATGTACATCTAGCACACATCCATTTTCTCACAAAACTAACAATTACAAAGAAACATTCTGAATGAATATGAAAAAACACATATTTTGCCAAAAAAATAGACATGGATTTTACTAATGAGTTCTCTAGATATATGTAACTCTTCATATCTTAACTGATACAACATGGAAAATATCTTAAAATAGAAATAACACTCAATTTAGGGAAAATTATGCTTGAAAATACAGTGTATAGGATACAAGCATATATTATATCATTTTTTAAATATTATTGTAGACATGAAGTAGTAGATATTTATGAGGGTTTGTTATCAAACAACAATTCACTATGAAAGTAATCCTAGATCTTTCTTAACCTAATATGCAATGATAACCAACTATAAGAGGCCACACGTTATTGTTGTTTACTTCTAGAATTGAACCCTGATGACAAACTTTTTAAGAATCTTTTTTGCAAAATCCATTTCTAGTCAAGATCAATATTTAACATAGTACAATATAGTGGAAGACAAATCCACTGAGACCCACTCGACATCTAACGACACCACATAACATAGGTGCAACTAGAGTAAGTTGGAAAAGTTTCGAAAAACCATGCCCCAAATGAGAAACCCATATAAGGCAAGCTGTTGATGAATGGAGAACAACTATAAGTCAAGGATCCTTGAGTTATTAAGTACCTAATCAACACCGCAATCGTCTTTGGTGTTTCTTAATTTAGTACCCTATGTTGGAATGCATGAGGCCTTGAAAATCATGGCACAATTGCTTTCAATAAAGGATATATCATGCGATGTAAGCTAAAGATGTTAGGATTGCTTGAACCCAAAATCATAGTGCATAACATAGATATAGCTACTGCTAGACTCAATTTCAATTTCTCTCATTCGGTTGAATAGAGAGGTCTTTTCTCTATCATATGGATCTTATAAAATGACAAAGATTGTAAGATTGACATTCTCTTCAGCCATCGAAAATTCCTTCACTATCACAGATATGGAGGTACTCTCCTCATAGTTTATTATGGAGGCTATAATCATTTAAAGATAAGACGGTTGTGGAACCTTCAATCTAACCTAGATAGTGTGACCAACAAATTGTGACTAAGTATATATGATTTTAATGCTATGCTTAACCTAGAATAGAAGAGGGGAAGATGAAGCTTCAACTTTGAAGAAGCATCCCACTTTCAAGAATGTCTCATGAGGGCGATCTTGATTGACATGAACATCTATGGACATACATACACATATAGAAAATGGATGCTTTATGACAATCATGATATAGCATTCTAAAATTTTTCTTGGATATATAGCCCTAAACACATTTTATTGGGGAATTTACTACAAGCTAGATATTATCACCAAGCCTCTTACTATGAAAAATCAACAATACTAGATGCAACCACGTTCAACAATTCCACACATAGTTGTCTTGGAATTATAATAAATAATTTAATGAACTTGTCAACTCATTATTGTCGATATGAGGAACAAATTTCCACAAAGAAATGTCTCATCCAATGGCATATAATTGTGGCAAGACAAATAATAAATAGAAGGTGATATATAAGAATGAGTAGCCGATCCCCAACAACGTCTAGATGAAATTACAATAGTTATCTTAATGGGGAATGTATCCCTCTTCAGATGAACTTATAACACCTCCTCCATCTAAAAGAAGAGAACTAGAAGTAGTGTAGTCATGTGTATTACCTTAAAAGCAAATACAACAACACAAAATATAACAATGCATTCTTTAATAATCATAGGCACATGAACCACATTTCTAAGTTGTAGGGTGTGAATAGGGATGGGTCAATGATTTGAGGCATCTCAATGATATTGTACAACCCCAGTTCAACACCATGTCTACATAAAACCATACCACCCTCCCGGAATATATGAACAAAATACCTAGTCAATTTAAACATCTGATTGAAGTACAAAACATACACATTGATGCAATTACATAAAAAACAAAATCCTGGAGGATCCTAAAGAATTTCATCCCTTGAAAAGTGATAGGTCTTGGAAGAGCTGGACAAATTTTTCCTACAAAATAAATGGAAGGTGGTGAAACCTTCAGTTGTTTAGGCAATCAAAATGTGCTTATATGGGGAGCCACCCCCCATTTGGCTAATTTAGTCATTTCCTCATTCTAAAGACTAAGAAGCCTAATAACTTCTCTTAATAATGTCCAACCTAAAGTAATAATGTGTGGATTATGTTATCCTTAAAGGTGGCTGCAGAAAGAATAAAGAAGCATATCCTTGCATAAATTTCTATAAATCCAAGTAGCTTCATTGCTTGACAAAGAATCTTTGATAGTATAATTGTTTCCCAGGAAGTGACACATAATATGCATCCAAAAAAGAGGGACACCTATGATGGACATTAACATTGACCTTCCAATGCCTACCACAGATGTCATGGCCTTTCGTCCTTAATATCATGAGAAAAAACCTTAAAATATTATACGTTTCACAATGAACTCCATCACTATAGGGAAAACAAGCTTGATCTGGAATGAAGCAAAACTACCCTCATTAAAGATAAGTCATGGTCACCTCCAGGGAGACCCCATGTATCCATACCCATTTATTATGTGTATGAAAATATTAACTTAGTTGATAGAAGTTCAAGTCAGGAAGACAAATTGGGCACTATTTAAATTATCTAGAATTTATCCCCGATATCACATATTAAATTGTGATTATATCATCATCTTTCATAAAACAAGAATCACAAAGATGAAAACCATTCATAGGTGTTCTAAATAATTCGAGAAGGCCTTGGTATAGTTAATCTCAAAATATAAGTCAAGGATGTTCTTTTCTAAGGAGGCCGCTAAACAATTGCAAAGGAGAGTATGTACACTCAATGGATTCAGCTAACTTTGACCAAGGGAAGCATCAAGGGGTTCCCATACTCCTATTAGGGTGTTTAAGGATACTTATATCGATATCCTATAAAAAGTAGAGAAATTATTATGGTTACCTATCCATAATGTTGTCTCTTGCAGGTAGGTTATTCCTAGTTAAGTCTATGTTAACTATTACTCCTATCTAGACTATGCAAACATCCAATTTACATGAGGGGTTTTCTGATCATATTAAAACGTTGATAAGGTGATCCCTATGTGGAGGTGGACATTCAAAACTCCCCTTGAACATAGTCACCAATAGGATGGTGGAAGGTGGCCTGGGCATTAAGTCAATGATAACCTAGAATGAGGTTATCCTTAAAAATAATATATGGGATTTAAGTCAACAAAAGAAACTTTTGGATATGTGTAATTATACAAAAATATGAATCTTATAGAGGATTAAAGAGACAAAATTACTTCATTCTGAAAGACCATGTTAATATGAAAAGTGAAGTCAAATATCTAAGAAAGAATGGTCAGCGATTTAGACACAAATGTGTTGGTAGACAATTGGGTTATTGGGTGTGGCAACCTCCTAAGAGGACTAGATTGTTCAACCTCCTGAATAACTTATGGATTTCATGGTTAAATATTTTGTTAACTTGGATGGAAAGTGGGATTTAGAATTCTTGTTATTGTCATTGAGGCCACATTGATGAGTATAAGAAAACTATAACTTGATTTTTCTTTAATATGTTTATATTACTTTGTTCCTAGAATTCTATTCTTAAACCTACAAGTTAATTGAATTTTTATAGCGTGCTAACTAATTTGCATTTATTGTTTCTAGTTTTCTTTATTCTAGCTTTATTATGCCAATTTCCCAAGACCGCGCTTCTGCTATTCTAGATATATGTAAGAACTCTAAGAAATATTTACAAACAACACTTCATGGGATATAGTAAGGTTTTCAGGATGTAGTAGATGGTTAGTTTTCATTTCTTGTAAATTTGATATCATGTTTCCTTCGGCCCCCTTTTTCAACCTTTTGGTTCAATATAATTAAGATAGAAGTTTTCTTTTAAATTGCTACATAAGATATGTGATAAAATACCAATGTTTCTGTGACTTTATTTTTGTTTAAAATGTTTATGTTACTTTGTTCCAAGCATTATATTATTTAAACGTATAAGTTTATTGAACTTTGAGTGTACTAATATAGTTGTATTGATTGTGTCTGATTTTCTTGATTTTATGTTTAAGATGGCATTTTCCAAGATCATGCTTATGCTATTTAGAATATTTTTGAGAACTTTGAGTAAGATTCACTAATAAGATCTTCATGGGATACAATAATTCTTTCAATATGTAGTATCTGGTTCTATTTACTTCCATGTATCTTTCATATCATGTTGCTTTTATCCCACTTTTAAAAACCTTTTGGTTTGATACCAATAAAATAGAAGTTCTATTTTAATACGTAAATAATATGTTTGTGATCTTTTAGTTACTCAACAACAAACATCACAATCCTTACCAACATCTATCAGCATAGTGGGATTGGGATTTGGGTAAAAATGTATTGATAGTTGGTATAGGAGTTAAGCACATAACATCTATGTGATAATTGATTCACAATTTTAAATATCTTTAACCTGGGAAACTCTATACTAAGATGAGGTGTCTAGGATTTAGCACAAAGGGTTTTGGATAGTAATTAATTCCTCCTATCTATCTAGAAATGGTGGTGGTATTTCCCACTTACTACCTTATTGGATTTAGAAATGGACCTAAAATGTTACCCTTTGAAATCCTAGAGATTATTCTATTATCTCATATTTTTAGGAAGCACTATGCTAAAACACCCATCTAGAATGAAGTAGGGTGACTTATTATCTCAAAAGACCCTAAATTTGTGGAAATAATGAATGCTAGTATGATTTGAGAAATTTCCGTGACATATATATATATGAAAATCCAAGTAATATGAAGGTTTTTGGTAAGTTGGTTGTATTTTGTTATTTTGTCAACCAATTCATAGATTTTGAACAAAATGAAATTTGATAAGTTGGAATACATAATATCAAACACAAGATTCTTAAGTTTCTTTGGATGAAACATGGTAATTAACTTTAAGGAAAATTGTTTTTTTGATAAAAGCTTCGTTAATAATTTATTTTTTTGGTAAAATGAATCCATTTTGGTCTCCTCATTTGGTCAGATGGATATTTCTTGGTTGTAAATCTATTATTAAAATTTCATTTCATTTAGAGTTATGGTTTTGGGGATATATATTTTTGAATATTACAAGAAATTGAACTAAATTTTTATCTAATTTAGTGTTATGATTTCATTTATTTCGTGACACTAATGTAACTATCCCCTTGTTTCTATCTTGGGCAACTGTTTGTCTTCACATTGTGTCAAGGATGGAATGCAACCACTGTATCCCATCTTTTCCTCCCTCAATCCAAGCCTAATCCCTCCTCCTCTATCCTTGGTTAGTCTTCTATTAAACTCCATTTATCAAACCAACAACTATTCTTACCTAGGATGAGTAATGCTTGTGACAAACTCTTAGATTTGCAAGGGGTTACCTCCATTTCATCTCACCCAAGAAAAAACAAACTTGAAACCCTAATTCTAGTCACAAAGACATATTTAAATATTCCAATTGTATTCTCCTCAACATCCTTGACTTTCCTCACCCTTTTGCGTCGTTGCTAATCCATCATCACCCTCTTTTCTACTTCCCTTCCTCCATGTTATATATATGTCACCACTACAAGACCCCACATATGTTTTTTTTCTCTTGACTCAACAAGAGGTTAGCCCCTCCTTTTTGACTCAACATGACCAAGTGATACTCAAATCAATCTCTTTCCAGTGATTTTTGATGTTGGAATGTAGAGTTTTTCCCCTATTTGACCACTTGCTATGTTGTTGTGGCACGACCATTGGGAGCAATGTGTGTGGGAAAAGGTAGGCCTACGTTGCACTAGCAAACTAGGGACCTGATCGGGCTGAGTTGCAAGATAGACAAACTAAAAGGTCTAGTTCTTTAGTAGAAATGGGCTAAGGGTTTCCTTGGTTAGTTGCATCCAATCATAGTCTCTTTTGAATGGTATTCTCAATTTAAATCAAGTAAAATCAAGTCTACTTTACTTTGATCATAGATAGTACTAGGATGACTTAAATAATGCAAGAAATAGTCAATTTTCATCAGACAATGGAGAGGAATCAAATGGACATATTGGAAGACCTAATTCTTATCTTAATTCCATCATTATCTAAGATATTACTTTGATTGCATATTTAAAATTTGTAAATGAACAATAATCAAAATTATTAGTCCTGATTTCTAGAAATAATCCTTTCAATTACTTTTTGATTACTTGTAATACTAGATCTTGTCATGATGATTAATGTAAATATGTAGACCCACTCTTATTACTGATTGATGTTGTTGTTTTATGAAAATCATATGCAACTTGATTATTTCTATCTAACCCTAATCATGTGGTGATTGATTCTATGAATTATCAAAACTAATAATTTATCCTTAGGTCAGGGTGACCTTTGTATAAGTCACACATATTTCTTGAATTTGAAAAAGTCAATAAAAAACTTCCAAAACACCATCCAACAACCCCTAAAACCTAGTTTGTTTCCCAATATATACAATCACCTACAAAATCTCTAAATTATCACATTTATCATATTTAGTAAGACTTAAGAGCTATTCATGTTCTATTTTATTATAATTATCACATTAACTAAAAGTTCTTAACTCTCTTCTTTCATACATATTATATGTAAAAAAAACAATCTTAGTCCTTCATTTAGCATTCCATTAACATGGACATCTTAAGCCATAAAAATATGCATATTAGGATTTCTAAACATTATCACTTATAGACTTAAGTTTTCAACAAATTATGGTTCAGTCTCTTAATTTGACTCACACAAATTCCATTACACAAGCTATGGTATTGAATTAGGATATAAAAATATCATCTAATGATCATAGGTATTAATTAACATGGGATTGGGCCATTATAAATCCTCTTGCATTGTTGAAAATTTAATCCTAGAAACTTCATATATCATTAGAGAATTCATGAGTGTATAACATCATTCAACTTTCTTCATTTTTCATGATATTTTTTTGTTTTACTAATTGTGTTTCTTTGTTTATTATCTTTTGTGATCTTTTCATTATCATCTTGTGTATATTATGTTATTCCTTTTTCTTGTAACATTTTTAATTAGTTTCATTCGCTCTTTGAATATCCTCTTCCAATTAGTTTATTACTTTTTCATCCTTATTTTATCACATGCTATTTTCATAGTGTACTTACTCTATATGACCTTCATCAAAATATTATGATCAATTGTTACAATCACTAGTTCTCTTTTACTTGTCTAATTCATTAGCTTACTACATATTTAAATTCCTTTTTGTTTGCAAATAGTTGTCCTTTCAAAATCTTTCTAAGAGTATTTTGACTATGACAAGCAAGTCATTACCTATAAATTACATGTGATATACTTCTTATTATACTCATTTCTTCCTTACAATCATCTCTTTTTTGTTAATACTTGAATTGTTTCACAAAAGTATGAATATTAATTCATGAACTTTGAGTAGTATTTACACAAAATCTAATAACGTGAAAAGGTACTAATAAGGAAAGTTCTAAACATGTGATATGGTAATCATATAGTTTAATTTTTTCAATTATACCCTAAATCTTTCATAATCTTCAATTTTTTTTATAGTTCAAGCCCTTCTTTCCTTCTACCTTGTCCTTTCCCTTTCACTTCATTATTTAAGATACACTAATAACATAGAAATATAGTCATGGCTTTAACAATAGACCTATTTTTTTCCCAAATCATTCATCTAATTTTATAAAGTTTACAATGATGGAAAATCTTTACATCACATACTACACATTTTGTATATATGTACTAGTGATTAGGCCAGGTGTATTCTTTTAGCTTCTCATATTGCTTGGATCATTTTGCATAATTGTCTACTTTTGTTGTGTTCTAGATTCATCTATACAATTTCTCATTTATCAATGTTATATGATGATTTATAATCACTTAAGAGTGAAAAAATATAAGAATATATGTAATGTAAACCCTCAAATTCTTCATAAATACATTTTAGGGATCAATTAAACCCCTTCAATGACTCCTAATAGTAACCATACTAGGTGCATCCTCTGTCATTCTTTGTATTCCTCCATTCTTACATTTATTATCATTCCTTAAACTTCTTTCTCATTCATAAATAATGAGACTTTCAATGAAAGATCTTTTTCCTCAAGGGTTTCACAATTCTATATTTTTCTTGTAGGAAGTTCTTAGAATATATTTCTATTAATAAAACATGTTGTCTAATATACCCCCACTCATCATATTTGTATTTGTTTAAAAAGTGATTCTTGTAATTATTATTTGTCTCATGATACATTGTTCCTTCATTCACTCCCACATGTCTTCAAGTTATTGATCAAAATTCTCCATGGTTCACCTCATCATTATGATTGGATGTTTTCTTGCATTTGTTCAAGTATAAATACTTCTAATATTTCAGGCAATAAGAAAGATACTTTTCATCAAAGTCTCATCTTTATTCTACTTAAAGATGTTCTCTTTTATTCCTTATCATAGAAAAATGTTTATAAAATTAATTTCTCATAATATATGTTGTAACTTCTGTATTGAATACTCAATCTTACAATTTATGTACATACATTGTGTTCCTATTAGAAAACTCAACCTGCTTTCATTTATTTGATACTTGGTATTTGGGTTCTTAACGATTTACCTTAACTTTCGATTCATTTTTTTTGATCATCTATCCTACAAAGTTCTTCTTAGTTGTTCTATAAGTTAATTAACTTTTTTTTCTTCTATGTATACATCACTACTACATAGCCATTCTTATGTCTTTTATTAAATAACATTTGTATCATATAATTCTTCTCTTACATTTCCTTTAATACTTGTGGTCACCTTCTCATTTCTCCACCTTTACAATTGTAAGCGTCTCTCATGTATCAATATATATTTTTATCAATACTTACATAAATATCCTTATTTTTCTTCTCTATCCATAATAGATCAAACAACTTAAAAAAAGGTCGGTCGATTTATCTCAAAAATAGTCAACTTCAACATAATTCAATCAATTCCTTCATGTTGTTCACAACTCAATCTTTGTAACTCTTCCTTTTTCCCTTTGTTTCTGAACTAATCTTGATTTGATTATCCATTTGTCCATATAAGTATTCTTTCAACTTAATTATACTTTTTTCAAATCCTATAAACTCATGTCTTTCCTTTGTTTTTATCTTAAATCCATACTTTTATAATTTATGATTACTTTCTCATGGTTGTATTCCCACATTTCCTTCTAATCATGTGACCTTATTTTACCCTGTATTTCCTATATCCAATTAGTCAGGGTTTTTTAATCACTTTTAGATATCATATCGTTTGATAGACATCATTTCCTACTTTTTCTCATGGTTCGTAGTCGTTTCATCCTAGTTCCATTCTATATCGAGAAAACCTTTTATAGACAATCACTTCTTCATTATTTCCACATAACAAAATAGTAGTTCATTATTTATGATTTTTCCGTATTGTACCTTTCTTTGTCTTATCATATCATATATAACAAAAATCTATAATTGTAATTATCTGGTTGTCTAGACAAGGAAATTAGATCCTACCTATCTACTAGGATTCATATTGAACTCCCTTGTTGTAATCAAGATACTTAGTTTTTAGTTGATCAATATTCTTCTAATTCACTTTATATATTTATTATGATTTTTATTGCTTTGATCATTTGCTTATATTTATTTAAACATATTGGATTCTCTCATTTCCTCTAATCCTTTTCAACATAATTATGCTATCTCTTTCAACCTTTAGGATAAAGTATTTATATATTTTTTGTATTTTCCTTCTTATTCCTTTCAGATCATACTATCATAACATTATGCATTCTAATATTTTGACTAGTCCCAATATATCATCCACTTTGACATCCTCTTATTAATCATTTTTGTTTTGATTAGTTTAGAAGAAGACACATATTCTTCCTTTGGTCTGATAGTAAGACAACCTAACATCTAAAACCACACTATTGTAACCCCCCTCAATAATCCTCATTAAACAGTGTAATAGGAGTGAAGCCTAAGAAAGCTTATACCTAGCCACCAAAATTTATATGTAAAAAGTTTAGAGATCTAAAGATATTCAAATTTGTGAAAACTTACTCAAAAAACAACTATGGACTAACACTAATAAATCAACTAAATATTAAAACAATAAGAACAATTACTATTTAATTCTAAATGGGAAAAATACTTACATAATATTTGCAAGCACACACAAAAAAATTTTACATTATCAAAACACACTCTCTTCCCCAAGACATATTTTTAAGAATTAATTAACAAAAGATTCCCCTTTAATCGACTTTTCTGTAAGAAAATATGTCACTTGAGCCCTGAATTGCAAACAACTAGTTGATTGAAGGCTTACAACTAGATTTTTGATCATTGGTTTATTAGATATTTCCTAAGTGGTCAACTAAACACAAGAACAAGTAAAAAAAAATTAACTTCAATTTTATTAACTAGAGTGTTTAGGATCCTTTATAATCATTTAACAATAAATTTATATAAAAACTAGCAATGTAAACAATAATATAGATGCATAACACAATTATTTAGCTCTAAGAATAACAATTAACATGCATTTTAGCGATGGTCGTGAAACTACTTGGCATATATTAATCAAGTAGACTCCTACATGATGCGCTCTTGTAAATGACCATCCGTAGTTTCATCGGCCACCCTATGACAAATAACATAACCTAGGTCATCGATAGTGGTCTATGAGAAGATATATCATCCTACACTGTCAATACTACACCTTGGTAGAATGATATGGATTATGACATTCTTTGACATACTAACATTTGTTTCTCCAATTTCATAATCAATTGATGGGGACCTCTCTCCCTCCTTTGGGGGTTCCAATAACCCTTTCCATGTCTTTGTCTAAGGATAATTTGGGTCTCTAACCATCTATATTGGTGGTACCGATTTCCATTTAGTTTAATCCATAGGATCTAATATGCCTTCAAGACTCGTTCTCATGGATATCTATCCATTATAAGGAATCACCACTCTTAATGCAATATATTCATAAAGGGAGGATTATTATGCTTGTGGTGCCTAGATATTACTTTGTTGATTCTTTCATCTTTATGTAATTAGAGTTCACTTCTCATATATTAAGTTATTAACTTTGAGTTTTTATCAACCAAACACATAAGATATGAAAGGTATTCTCTATAAGACAAAATTGATTCTATACATTATTATACACCGCATAACATAGTTTGATAAAATAACTATTCGTTTCTTATTTCATACCCTTAAAATTTGGTACATTCTATGGCACAATAGAGCTAATAATAATTCTTAATGTTGTTTTCATCACATGTATGTAACATTTACAACTATTAAATGAAAATGTCATAGGACTATCTGTATTTACTATTTGTTAAGTTTTTTATTCTCATTAGGGTTATGTTTATGATACATCATTAGATATTCATTAGGGTTATGTTTATGATACATCATTAGATATTCATTAGGATTATGTTTATGATACAAACTTGTAATCCCAGATTTAATCCATTCTATAAATGATTTTACCTTGAATACTATTTATTCAAGAAAGAACATCACCATAAAATACTTTCTTTGGGGAAACTTCTATGAGAAAGAGGGATACGTAGTCAAGAATAGGGTATTAGGTCGATGGAGTGGAAAGGAGTCAAAATGCGGTACACGAATACTTTCAATTAATTTAAATTCATGTTTTTTATACTGGTAGTGATTTAAGCCAGTCCCCTTTACAGGACTTCAGGGGTCAATAGGGTTAACCCATAAAGGTTAGGGTTTATGCATGGAAAAGTTAGTAGGAATCGCTACAAGTCAGCATAGATTGTAGGAATTCATTATGACGTGTGGACTAGAATTATCAATATTTTTTAATACTGATTTTTGTAGCCACTTTAATCCTATGTTTGGTTCAACCAACACATAATTTAAATGGCATACAAACTAAAATTTTCAATGTCAAGACAAGAACTCCAAAATACCATCTATTGACCCCCTAACCCTAATTTTACTACCAATTGATATATTCTCCACCCAAACCATTGAAATTATCATATATATCCATTTTCATTAAAGTTAGGAGTGATTAACATGTTCGTTGTATTATATATGTCACATGAACTCAAAATTTTAAACTATAACCATCCCTTGATAACATATGTCATATAAAAATCAATCTATCATTAAGCATTCCATAAAAATGTATATTAATATATACAAGAAACATATACATTAGGATATCTAGGCATCATCACATATTAACATAAACTATAACAAATTAGGGTTTCCTTGCATAGTTTATTAAGATAGAGCTCATTACATAAATTATAGTTTCATATCATCAACATAAGAAATATTTTATTTAATAATTATATACTTTAATATAGAGTTGTATTTAAGATGTTAATAGGTTATTCAAAAAACTTAACATCATTGTCCCATATTTCCCTTATTTTTACAGTGTAGAACGTGAGAATCTAGGTATAGATAGATTTTTAGTAGGTCATAGGCAATTGATACTTGATACTTTTTCTCATATAGAATAAGGGGATCAAGTAATTGTAGCACCGATAACACTACAACATAATATAGTGTGTTATGTACACTTGCCAATTTTATATAAAGCTTAATGGGTTAAATCCAAGATAATTAATGCAATAGAAAATATTAAAATCATTTGATTAGACTTATTTGAGTATAATTTTCAATTTGTGTTTTGTTTATCTTAAAATTTCCTTGATTACCTAAATGAATTAGTTTTAATTCAATAGTTGTAGTTTATTCTGAACATTCTTCATTTAGGAATTTATAAACTTTTTTGTTACTTCTAAAAGGACTTTGTCTCTTAGATATTTCATAGTTTCTTGTGTTTTATCATCTACAATCATTTAGTATATATATATATATATATATATATATATATATATACATACATACATATATTGTGTGGGTAAATAACTTTAGTTACCCTTGGATCTATTTTATAATAGAAAGGTAACTATCTGTAATGAGACATACATCATTTGTAATGAGACGACTTAATTTGTAATAGAAACACTCATTTTGTATTACACTTCTAATTATAGAAAAAAAATATTTGTAACAGAAACATCGTTGTAGTACAAAATGAGTCTTAGTATTACAATTTTGGTCATCTCATTACAATTTTGATTGTCTGGTTACAAATATCTGTCTCCCTATTACAAATAGTTCCACGAGTAACTAACATTATCTACTCACACGGGTAGCGAATGAATGACCTATATATATTTGTGTGTGTGTAAATTATTCAAAATGTTTCTTTTCTAATTTAAATATCTGATTTTATATAATTAATATTACATATATGAATTTTTAGTTAAACTTATATATATACATGTATATATATATATTTATATATACATGTGTGTGTAAATTATTCAAAATGTTTTTTTTTCTAATTTAAATATCTAATTTCATATAACTAATATTACATATATGATTTTTTAGTTAGACTTGAATCTAGTTTCTTATAAATTAAATATGTATCATTCAATATTAATACTTATTTACATGACAACATTAGGAGTTTACAACTCAATGAGGATCTATAATAGTCTTGCAGTTCCATTCCCAATGTGTTTAGGCTTCCATCCAACATTTATGTCATGATAAACAAATATAATTATCCTATATTAGCTTTCTTTAGTACCCCACATTTCATGGGATGGGTGGGTGTCATCGTATGATGAATTGTTTTACTTTATTGCACATGTAACATGCTTTAAGTTGGACAAAACCTTTCCAAGAGGGGATTCATTGGTCCTTCTAGATGCCCTCTATGCAAATTGGATACTGACTCAGTAGAACACATTTTCTTTAAGTGTAACTTCTCACTAAACATCTTCTCACACTTCACACAAAATTACCAGTTAGATCTCCAATCAGCAACCTTTCCCCTAAAGATTACACCAAACAGACACTACAACTCATTCAAGGGAAATGATATTTTCATCATCATTAGCTGGAACCTTTGGCTTGAGAGAAACAACAGATTCTTCAACAACAATCCAAAACTGAGGCAAAATATCATCTCACAAATAGATGCAGACCTTCACTTGCTCACCATGTGCAAGTAAACATGTTCTTGATGGAAAGGAGGACTCTGAAGAAGGTGAATCTGAAGCCCGTTTTCTCTGTCACCTGAAGGCTATGGTGGACGATGAAATGGGTGTTAGTTTGCTGCAACAACATCAATGACATTATTATGTCCATTAGATGCATCTTCTCAAAATAATTATGGGATTAGCATTACTAGAGGCTTGTTAAGGGGTGCCTCCACCCTAAACTTTTAACATCTCTTTCATCTTCCAGCAGAACATTACTTACATTATTTTCAACCTGTATGTCTCGTCAAAGTAGGTGTTTGCTTGCTTTGATTTTAAATATATTCTATGACCATTATAAAAAAAAGAGTGTGACTTAATTTTATAGGATCTAAATGAGAATTATTTGTTTGAATACAATAATTGTAGTGGTTAGGGGATATAAATTTTGAATGTGTGGCGGAAATCACATTAAAGTTTTATGAATAAGGAAATATTCACACATGTTCCCTTTTTAGTAATTTAAACCAATTTACTTTTCTCGATTCATGTTTTTGGGTGTTTTTTTTATATATGTGGGAATTAGTCTAAGGACACTCGAATGGTTTGTACTAGTGATAACCTTAAGGGTGGTCCTTACAATCCAAACCCCTCCAAATCATTGATATCAAATATAAAGTAGAGGCTCTACTTTATAGTAAGATATCCCTTGAATGTAGTGTTATAAAAATAGCATGTATTACAAACTCCAAGTTACATATATGACTTGTAATTTAAATAGGAGAGGATCCATCACTCAATCATTGGTGATTGATGGACAACATCATCAAAATAGATGAACAATCATGTCTCACATCACCCAATAATTTAGATAGATTTTCACCCACAAGACATTTATTATCACTCTTTATCATCAATTGGGAAATTTTATATCCTCATAAGATCAAATACCCTTACTCCCTAAAAGGCTACAACCACATGGACATGGAAGTGACTCCTTCCTCATCAAAGGTCAAGTAATACAGTTACTCAAGGACGCATGGAACCATGTTAGAGAAACCTCCATTAATCCTGAATGGGGCTCCTGGATATGGGCACACACAGTTCCCATAAGATTGTAAATCCATGCATGGAAGGTTATGCACAGAAGGCTCCTTACTGATGACATAATCCAAAAGAGAGGCATTAGTCTGGCTTCCCACTGCTACCTATACAACAAATACCTAGAGACCAGTGAACACATCCTCTTCCATTGCTAAATCACCAGGTTCATATAGGGTGAAGTCTATGAGAAGGGGATCATCTCTTCAGTTCCTGATAGCTACCTGGGACTTATACACCTAAAAGACAAGAAGGCTCAGCTCTTCATTCTGATAGTTCTTCAGTATATATGGAAACATAGAAATAACATCATTTTTGATAGCTGTATACCTAATGAGGAAACCACTTGGCACATCATCAAGTTAGATTTTGATAGCCTAGTCTATATGTATAGATAGGCCCTTCCACCCCCTATCATGTTCTACATCCTTTTATCAATATTATCACTTCTTATAAAAAAACCTTGGAAATATTAGGCAAACAAATCCTAGATGTAATAGATTTAATATATCCTTTTACTAGAATTGTTGGTAATTATAAGTATAACTTCCAAAAAAAGTAAAATACGTTAAAAAATATGATTTTTCATCAAACGTAAGCTTATTTACATAAGGGTACTTATGATTATAAAAGCAGTTGAAAAAAACACAAAACAAATACTCCTATACATCATTCTAATGAATACCTCTTACAACATTATAGCATGACTCTCATCTCTAGTATTAAAACACATTTTAGTCACCATTTGTAGTAAACCAACCACATTCATATGTGTTGGAAGAATACATGGTGCTTATATCATGGATAAGAAGACTATCACCTCTAACATGTATTTTTTTAAAACAACAAACGACTGTCTCATTAACCAGTTCATACCATTTCTTAGAAATAAGGAAGTTGCAAATGCAAAGACATGAATGGTTTTTAGAAAAATAAATAACCACCTACATAAAGAAGAATCAGGCAACTGAGGGTCTCTCAATTAGTTTTTACTAGTAGGAAGGTGAGTATTGTCATAATTGAATTTATTCATTATAATTTGGATTCAAGTGATGTCTTCAAATATCTAATTTTCCTCAATTAACATTTTTTCCCTAAGTCCAAGATTCTAAGTAAGATTTGAACTTAGGGTATTGATATTTGAAAATGAGTATGCTAGTCAATGGTCATAGTTTGATTGCTAGGCAACATTGAAGAGATGAAATATGAGATTGACAAGTGATGAGCTTGTTGGTATATGGCCAAATTGATGGAAGTGAGGTCTGATGGGATTCATGTTTGATGGAAGTGTTTGATTGATGGTATTTCTTCATTTCTTGATGTATATGATGCCTAGGTAAATGATAATGATAGCTTGGTTCATGAATTTTGTACTTTGAGGAATGGAAGTATTGCACCAACCAATGGCAATTCTTATCACTAGTTATGGGGTTGTTTGACATTTTCAACCAATAAAGTGTGTAGATACCCCTACCTATCCACCTTGAGTCTATTTTTCCCAAGTTTTTGGTAGGAGTGGATGAGATACAAGATGGGAGCTCCAAGGATGTTGATGGAGGGGAAGCTTGCATGTCGGAGATCAAGTCCTTTTGATGGATCCATAGAAAATTATCATATTTCAGCCTTCATCCATGTATGATCTTTCTTACATGTTCTTGTTTATAATTTTTTATCTTTCATCTTCTACCCTAGGTCAATATCCATAGATTTCCATGGTGTTCCTTGCTCAAAATGACTAATGCACTCTAATCCTCCTTTGCCTTACTTTAAACTACATTTTGATTTAGGGGCCTTCTTTGGGTCCTTTGGAGGGATATTAGTGATACGTGGAGTTGAATTAGTAGATTTCATGTGTGGAGCTTGAATTTATCTCACTTAGAGGCTTGTTATCTTGAGGAATTAGCTTCCATGTACCAACATGTCTATGCATTTTATTGATTAAGCTTTTGTAGGAGATCCCAAAGCTTGTTAACTTCATTCTCACTCCAACCATGTAAGATCATCTCTTTTTTCTCTCTTTTCTCTTACTTTTATTTATATGTTCTTCCTCTAGTTTGCAAGGTACATGGAGGAACGTAGTTCATATAGCTATGAACCCTCCTCTTCCTCTCTTTTTGACCAAGGTGAGTATATACCAAGATACATGGAGCCTAAACAGAGTCTGTGATGGGATGTACTGATGATGATGTATATATAGATTTTTATACAAATGATACCTTGAATATGAGACCTTGGTCACCCATTTTAAATAAGGTTTCTTACTCCTTCCTTGGTTGAACTTGCATATATGGAATAAAGCATAACTAAATACTTGAATCTTGCATAATGTGTTTAATAAATGGGATATTTTATGGATTTAGTTGATACTATATGAAATAATAAATAATTTGCATGCCTTTTATACTCTTGTAGATATTATTCATGATTAGTATGCCATGTTCTTTTAATTGTATTAGGCTAACTTTTTGAAGTTAGAACATTTATGCCCTTAAATTCCATAAACTTACTTAGAACTTGCTATGTCTGCCAAGACATGTAATCTTTGTGAATAGCTTTGTGATGTTATGAACTTATCATGATTTTACTTTCGTATATCTAGTCCCTAATGATGAATCAAAGTACTAATGACATGCCTTCTTGCAAAAATAAGGCTAAAACTTAAATACATGTGCTTTTCTTTAACAATATATCTTATGACTCTTTAAATACCATATTGATGGGAAATGAATTATGTGATCATCCTTGATGTTTGAATGATTACATAGTGTGTAATTGATAAATTGTTATAACTATTATCCTTCTGAAATTTTGTTGGCTTTAGTATGGATATCTAACATGGGTTCATTTCTTCTTCTAAATACCCTTTCTATGCCCTAATCTTGTCTATTATGTCTAAAGATGAACCTTTTATGAAATGTTCTGCAAGAATGGTATATGACTAATAAATTCCATGGCTTACATATTCTTATAATGTTGATCTATAACATTAATAGCATGCTCAATGAATTGCTTAATGGCTGAAAATTTTAATATGTACAAATATGCCTAAAACTGATCTTTTTTGGCCTTCTGAGGCTATGTTGGTGGAAAATGATATTACAACATTACATATTATTTATATGTAATTTTAAGATAATACTTGGATGATTTCCTAATTTTTTTCTATAATTGATTTCTAAATAAATGTTATAACTAAAAATAGATCATTTAAGCTAAAAAATGGTTTTCATGCCTCACCTTGAATATAGTGCAACAAACACATACATTTGAATTTTAATATAAAACTTTTCATAGTTTTTGGTTTCTATTATTTACATATAAATACATCTTTTAACATTTATTTTCCATCCCTATGTGGGATTGACCTTGATATGGGCTTAAAAGGTGACTTGACCCTTGGATCACCCTATATTGATCAATCATGCATTGGCATTAAGAATGATGGTTAGTTCTACCTTGAATAGGTTCTTTGAAATTAGCATGATACATTATATATTTTTGAAGTTGGTATGCTTGGTTTTGTATCTATTACATATTTAGGACTCATACGCAACTTGATGGGGCTAATTAATCAAGTGTAACTTGTAACATGTAGTTCCATGGTACTATAGTTACTATTCTACTATTTTGAATCTGAAATAGCCAAATAATGTTCATATTAGTGGTATTGAATCTTGATAGGGAACTCAAACTATGATACTATAGAGTACATACAAGTGATTGGAGGTTGTTTATCTAGCATCTATATGGTTATGTTAATGAGCATGGTCATGGTTATAGATCTAGTAATATGTCAAAATTTCAAGCTCGTTCTATGAGATTGTTTATCCAGAATGGTTATGGTCGTAGATCTATTGAGGTGTATGAGATCTTGGTCATACTCATGCTTACAATAATAGGGTCCACTTCTATTAATATGTTTAAAATTTTTGTAGAGTCTTATGCATAGATTTTTTTTGAAAACATCGAAATTATAGGGTTCAATTCTATTAGATCATGGTTGTAGATCTATCAAGGCGTATGATATCATTCTTATGCTCATTCTCAAGGACTATAAGTTATCGTGTGAATAAAATGTCCACAAGATATCCCTCTATAATCCATAAATTGATAAACCTTCCTGCATCACTTCCACTGAGATGCAATCATGGGTACTAACTTTGATTTTATTAGCTACTGGTTGTGGATACTATCCTTGTGTGTATTTGTATTGGTACCACTAATTGGGAAGTCAGAGATACCAAGCTAGATTCCAGACTTTGTATTTTAAAAGTTGTCTCTAACTTGGTTCTACTGACTCTTGGTTTGGTACCTAGATGGAATATTGAATCTCATGTATCGATAGTGATATGAGTCAGTTCCAGTGAGACTGGGTTGGTGGTTTCGACTTATGGAGATGAATATAATGGTGAATCTACTTAGTGAATTAGGTGCCAACGACTAGGATTCTAGTGGTTTCGACATAAATTTTGTAGCTTCCTATAGATTTCTTAAAGTATGTCAGTGATACAGACATTCCAATCACTGCTATCATGTCTATGAATTTTGTTACCTACAAAAAGTTAAAGGATCAGTTGGTGCCACTAACTTATGGTCAATGATATCAATTACATGTAATTTTTCACATGAAGCAAATATTTTATGGTACCCTTTATACTCATGTAAAAATCATAATATATTTTAACTACAAAGTAAAATGATTTTGGTTTTAATAAGAAGATATAAGAAGTAAAAAAAACATAGTCTAATCGTACTAATTGCCGAGTTGACTCCAACAAAGTACTCCTATTTTATGTCCTCATATTGACTCAATGTGTACCTCTATCCTGGGTTGTTGTGGGTAACTGATGAAGAGTAATATGTAAAATGAAACTCCACCTTGTCATCATCAATACCCAATGTGAGGTAGTGATGACCCATTGTAATTATAACATATGTGGTGGAATGGAAAGGTCTCCCCAACAAAAACTTGGATCCTTTTTTCTCTTACATGTCCATCACAACAAAATTGAATGGAAATATCAATTTATCTAATATAACTAGATCATATTAACATATGACAACGAGCCTCACTTTACATTAATCTACCAACTGAATTTTCATGCATATCTTGATTGAATCTTTCAATCCCAATTTCATTAAACATGACAAGCAACATGAGATAGATCATGCACGTCTTAGTCGAGCATTTCCCAATCATTGCAGAATCACATAATTCATATTTAAACCCTTTGCTTCGAACAGAAATGGGAAATTTAAACATCTAAGATCTTTCTTCTTCTGTGGCAGCTTACCTTGAATCAATGAATCTATCACCTCATTGACTTCCATAATGTTAGAATCTTTGATTTTTGACATCTTGGTGATGATTTTTTAAGACCTTGTTGTACACCAATATGTGCCTATCACCTCTAGGAAAGGGATATTGATTTGCAATTAGATGCATCAAAGAAATTGTTGAATTATATCTCCTTCTTCCTTGACTTTTGTACATCGAGGTAGAGAATCAATGCCACATATTCTTATTGATGTGGGGATACATATATATCCTTATGGGTTATTCACCCCCTAAGCATGCGATAGTATCATCCTCCAATAAAACATGAACTTGTTCTCTATATTAACATGGAGGTGACTCTCCTATACAACTGCCAATAGTAAGCATGGATGTGAAAGAATCTTTGGGTGCATCACCTAGAGAAATAGGTGTGTTTGGATTTTTTTTGCAACTCCATAAAGTCATAACATGGGTGTGCATCACTACTTGTGTTGGAGTATTCACATGTGTGTGCTTCATGACCTCACATGTATATATCTACACTCATATCCTTAGGTCATTGCAGTATGGGATTCACAATACATATACTCAAATGCGATAAGGTACATATGTCACCTTGAGACACTCGTCAATTGCATAAGATTTCCCAATATAGATTGAAATGTATTTAGCTCATTGATGATTATGGGTTGCCTCTCTATTATTTGGGCAACCTTTTTGAGTTGTCCTCTTAAGATCTACAATGTCAGTGGCCATTTGATATATGGGTTTCTAAACTCCATCTTTAGGACCCTTGGCTCTCCAATTTCTATCTTTTCTAATCAAAGTAGGATGTGATCTTGTCATGAACTTCCCCAATATATGCTCTGACCTATCTAATCTTCTCAGGCCCCAACCTTGTTATTGTGTGGGATATCATTGAGTCAGATCTTAAAGGAAATTGTTTTTATCCTTCCAAAAATAGTTGGTTTAAAAGAACCATATATTTGCACTCCTCCTCTTGAGATGGGTTGAAGTTCAAGTCTGCCAACTTCATATGAGCGTGCTCTTTTGTGACTTCAACTCTTTATTTCCCATGCCTGCATGTGCTCTTTCTTACCCCATTATGATCACATTCTTCTACTAATGATTAATTCCTATCCATATTCTTTAGGATCTCATACAATTTACTGGCTTTACTATTCAAGAACAATCCAACACCAACACTATCAAGTGTCATTCTCTCCCCCTTGTGTAGACTATAGTAGAAGACTTTTCCATGATCAATGATATATATTCCATGGTGATGGACCTTCCAAAAAATGTCTTAGTATCACTCATATGCCTCTGAGCAAGATTCATTTGAGTGTTTCTTGAAATAATGAACTTCACCACCATTTTTGTGGTCTTTTGTGTTGGGGGGAATTATATATATAAGAATGTGTTTATCATACCATCTCAAGTTTCTATAGACTAAGGTAAAAGATGGTTAGTTTGCTATAACTATTCAATTTCTCTCTTCTCATGGTATTGCACCACACAATGTTACCACACGATGGATCTAGAGTCCAAGAATCCTCAACTTTGCCCCCAATGGTACAATCAACCTCTGAACTGTCTGTGGGGAAATATGGAATCAGATAGGTAGTGGAAACAAAAATGTTATTGGCATATTCCCCATAAAAGTAGAGGATCATATCAACAACTATATAATGGAAAGGATGGTTTTGAGGATATATCAGGTCCTGAAGAAAGTCCAAAACAATCACTTCATCCTTACAGTTGTACAACTATCTTCTAGTTTCACTTACATGACGTATGCAAAAACTCTTTTCTTCACCATGGACAACAAGATAAAATTTTCCTCCTAGAGGGAAAAGGATCCATTCCTATAGAGAAGTCCACACAGACTGCCTAGAACTCCTATCATTCTACTAGAATTGATAGGAAGGAGTCATCCCCCCGTTGGTGTACTAGTTACCAGCTTACCCTCCCACAATTGTTCTCCCTTGCCATCCCTCCCATTATCGAGTAGGACTTGATCAGGTTCTCTGGGTTACCACAACCAGAGAAGGCAAATAATTTCTTAAGGTAATTGATGTGACTAAGAATCCCCTAGTACCCCTCTATTTATAGGAGGGTTAGGGTTCCCAGTCTATGTGGGAGTGGAAGAGACCAAAATCTCACAAAGTTTCATAACTCATGAATGACAAAATGGTTGGTTCGCTAGGAAAACCAATCAATTGGCATGCGAGACGATTAGTTCACTAGTGAACCGATCATTTTGTCATGTTTCCCAATGACACTTGTATTGGAAATTCTAATCCAATTAATGTACAACATGAGATCAATACTAATCCTTGATGAAATCAAATTGAACCACGAATCGGGCATCTCACTTCACAAAATGGTCATTTCACTTCACAAACTGATCGTTTCTCAACCATGAACCGATTGATTCACTAAGTGAGCCGGTCATTTTGCTCCTCATCTCATCCAGAATTCAGCCAACACAATATCAAACAACCTGACACACCAACTGGTCAATTCAACCCACAAACTACTTGGTTGGGAGTCCAGTTTAATTTGTTGCTTGAATTAAATACCTAAACACTTTAGCAATCAATTCAATTATCATCATTATCAAAACTCCTCTTCTAGGTGTATCCTATACGTGCGTCCCTATAGGTCCCATATTAAGTTGGAAGTGAATGTCCACAAGCACTTATGACATCACAGGAAAAGAGCGGTGCCTAGTCACACATCATTGCTACCCAAGCAAATGGAAAGTTGGAGAACAACTTCAATCTACAATCTATGATTGGTGTTATAGTGTTTGCATAGTTCCTTTGTCATTGATATCCAGATTGAACTTGAGGCATGGAGTGGAAATCCTATTCAACATTCAATCAATGTTCCTTGAACCAGAGCAGACTGTCTGAGATATATGTAAGCTCAATATCATATATTGACCCACATGTGTATGGACATGCATTTCTCAATCTCGCTAATCAAGTGGCCATGATATCACACTCCAGTAGGAGGGACAAATCCCATGTTCATTACTCATAGTCATCCCCATGCATCACAGTACATCCGATCATCACCTTTATGGCAACTGTTATTCAAGGTTAAGGTGGATGATGTCAAAGCAAATCAAACAACATGTGATGAGTGTAGTGACTTTAGGTCTAAGAGCCACAACGACCACAAATACTATAATATCTAACTATGACTGCCATTATAATGGTTTCCATGTGTCACTCTCATGGTGGGTATGTCATATACACTGTTCTCTAACAAGTGTCTATGTTCTTGGTTTGATATCACATAGCATGACTGATGAGATTCTGTCATCAACTAACACACACTCTAGTCGTATGTGTCATTGTTGTCTATTGACCTTCCATAATAACATCCAACTAGGGACATACCAAGAATGTATATACTCTTTTAATCCATACAATCTTATTGTTAAGGTCATCAACTCAAAGACATACGTCATTGAGCAATATCATTCTTTAGACATGTATTATGTTACATCATTATCTCATAACTGAATAAAACATAATAAATTGGAAGTTTTCCTTTATTATTAATCAAATCATTTACAAGATATGTAATTACAATTATTATATGATTGGATCTCTAGGAATACATACCAATAGACTCCCACTTGTAGTTAGAGCCAATTACCCATGAATCTTATTCCAAGTGATCTAACATGATCATCATGCTTCTGCTATGAAAGTGATTTTGTCAAGGGGTCAACAACATTGTTCTCGGTTGGTACCTTGCAAATTTTCACATCTTCTCATTGAAGGATCTCTCATATGACATGGAAGCACCTTTGTATATGATTAGAATGATGTTGTGATTAGGGTTACTTAGCTTGTGTAGTAGCTCCATTGTTGTCACAATATATCTTAATTGTTTCGTTGATGCTTGGAATAACCCCATGTTCTGAGCAAACTTCTTGATCTAGACAACCTACTTTGCAATATTCGATGTAGCAATATACTCAGCCTCTTTTTAGAATCGACAATTGTCTCTTGATTGAAACTCTTCCAGCTTACAACTCTAATGTTTAGGCAAAACACAAATCAATATTGCGATTTGTAATCATCTTTGTTAGTTTAGAAGCTTGCATCAATGTAATCCTTTATCACCAATTCTCCCTCTTTGTCATAGATAAGGAACTGATCCTTAGTTCTTCTCAAGTACTTAAGGATGTTCCTCATTGATATCTAGTGAGCATCACCTAGATCTTATTGTTATCTACTCATCATGCTCAAGGCATATGAGACATCATGTCGGGTACACAACATTACATACATGATTGATCCAATTGCTTATGCATATGGAGTCATACTCATGTGTTCCCTTTCTTTAAAAGAACTAGGACATTGACCTTTAGAGAAGGTAATTCCATGCACCATGGGAGGGTTTCCTCTCTTTGAGTTCTTCATGTAGAACCTCTTCAACACTTTGTCAATGTCTGTTCTTTGACTGTGTCCAAGAAGCCTTTTGAATCTATCTCTATAGATCTTGATTCCTAAGATGTAGGATGCTTCACCAAAGTCTTTCATGCAGAATGCATTTCCAATCCAGGTCTTTACCATATGTAAAGTTGGGATGTCATTCCTAAACAATAGTGTGTCATCTACATACAACATGAGGAATGAAATATTGCTCCCACTAACCTTCTTGTACACACAAGGCTCATCTTCATTTTGACTAAAGACAAACTCTTTGACTGTTTCATCAGATTGAAGATTCCAGCTCTAAGATGCTTGCTTTAGTCCATAGATTGAACTTTGTATCTTACAGACTTTATTTGCATCCTTTGGATTATAAAACCCTTAGTCTGTGTCATCTACACATCCTCGAGAAGGTTCCCATTAAGGAATGTGGTTTTAACACCCATCTGCCAAATCTCATAGTTGTGATAAGATGCAATGGCAAGCACAATCATGAAAAACTGGAGAAAAGGTTTCATCATAGTCAAAACCTTGAACTTGTCTGGAACCCTTTGCAACCAATATTCCCTTATAGGTTTGCATTTTACCATCCATGTCAGTATTTTTCTTAAAAAAACCACTTGCACCATATGGGTTTTATCCCTTCAGGTGGATCCATTAAGGTCTATACCTTGTTGGTGTGCATGGATTCCATCTCAGATATTATGGCCTCAAGCCATTTCTCAGACTCTAGTCCCTTAGTAGCTTCTAGATATGTTGTTGGCTCATCATCTATGACCAACTCACTACCTTCCTAAGTCATAAGGTATCCAAATCTTTTAGGTTCAAGGTGTGTCCTACAAGATCTATAAGGATTTTGTGTTACTTGAGGAATTTGAGATTCCACAATGACTTGTGATTCTCCTTGTTACTCAGTACATCTATCGATTCAATGCTTTCTTATTGATCTTGATTCCTTTGGAAAGAAAATCCTTTTCTAGGAATTCACCAATCCTAGAAACAAACCCTTTGTTGTCAGATAGAGTGTAAAAGTAGTATCCCCTAGTTTCCTTGGGATATTCAACAAAGTAATATTTATCGGATTTGGGTCCAAGATTTCCTAGAAATATTTTCTTGACATAAGCTTCACATCCCCAAATTTTCATAAAAGACACATCGAGACGTTTCCCATGCCATATCTCATATGGTGTCTTTTGAATTGATTTAGATGGTACTCAGTTTAGTGTAAATGTGGTGGTTTTAAGTTAAAAACCCCAGAAGGTAGTTGGAAGATCAACTAAACTCATCATTGATAACATCATATCCAGTAATGTGTGATTCCTTCTTTCCGATACACCATATTCTGAGGTATTGCAAGTGGAGTCCATTGTAATTCTATACCATGGGCTCGCAGAAGGTCATGAAACTCTTAGCTTAAGTTTTATCCACCTCGAACAAAATGAAATGACTTAATACTTTTTCCAAGTTGGTTATATATTTCATTCATAATCTCCTTGAACTTTTCAAGAGTTTCTGACTTATGTTTCATCAGGCAAACACAACCATACCTACTGAAGTCATTAGTGAAGGTAATGAAGTACTGATACCCAACTCTAGCATTTGTTCTAAAAGGGCCGCATACATCAATATGTATGAGTCCTAATAGATCACCAACCCTCTCACTATTTCTAGTGAAGGGATTCTTTGTCATCTTTCCCAATAAATAAGACACATGTATCTATTTATTTGAAATCAAAGAGTCTAGATAACCATATTTATAGAGTCTAGATATGTGATTCTCATTTATGTGTCCTAGAATACAATGCCAAAGGAATTTCTTGTTTGAATTATTGAGTTTTAGTCTTTTGGTACTTATGTTGAAAATATTCATCTTTATATCTAGCAAATAAAGACCATAAGACATTAGGGCACTTCCATAAAAGATCTCATCTTTAGAAATAGATCATCGACCATTCTGAATATGAAATTCATATGCATACTTATCCATACAAGATACATAAATGATGTTTCTAATTATGGTAGGTACATAATAGCAGCTCAATAACTCTACCTGTGGGAAGAGATAAATTGTAGGTTCCATCTGCAGTAGCATCAAATCGTGTTCCATTTGTGACTTGTAGTTTGACCTCACCCTTTCTTAAGGGCCTACTTCTTTTCAGATCCTGCATATTCGATCATACATGAGATCCATATCTGGTATATAGTACCCATGATTATAAGTAAATAAGTTTATTTCAAAAATGTATATGCCTGAAGTGAAGATCCCTATCCCCATCTTCTTCTTCCTGATTGCCTTCAATCACAAAGGATAGACTCCTCTTGTACTTTTCTTTCTCCATATCTTGAGTGTTGATAATCTGGACTTATGCTCAGCCTCAAAACTCTTCATGTCCTTACTTTTCACTCTTGGACTCTTCTCTACTGATCATGATCATGGATTTTTCCTTCTTCATTCTTGCTTCGACATTAATCAGCATACCAATCAAATCTAATAGCAGTTTGGCCATATTATTTAAGTGATATCACTCAATAAAAGTGCTATATGATTCAAGTAATGATTTCAAAAACATATATGTGGACAACTATTGGATCAAAGAGAATCCTAGCTCTTCTAGATGATCTAGATGTCGAATCATATTGAGGACATGGTCCTCTACTAATTCTCCCTCTATCATCTTGCACTCAAAGAGCGCCTTTGAGACATTGTACCATTCTTCCTTTGTGAGGTAATGGTTCATATTCCTAAGATGGTTACCATCTCGAGAATTCCCATGTCTTCACATTGATCATGCAACTTAGCATAAGGTGCTTTGTAACTAAGGCATTGTTGGCATGCTTCCAGTAAGCATCCACTTCATCCCTAGATGCAATGGGACCATGTATTTCTAGCACTAGTATGTCTAGGACATAGAGCATGCACTCCTCATTGGTAACCCTTCTCAAAGTCCAAAACTAGTCATGGAAATTTGTCCCATTAAGTTAAATCTTTTGAAGGATCAATCACAATGATGATTTGATTGCCATTTGATTCTATAAGAAAAAATTGCATTTTGCCAAAACCATTTTTATTTGATTTGATTTGAAATTTGATGATATTTCATAATTCCTTTAATTAATTATCGCTCCCACTATTTTATTCAAATTGATATCTTTCAAATAACAATTTAGAAGATTGCAACGTGCAACCTTATAGTGAGACAAGATCCAAAATGATTCAATTATTACCCGTCCAATGCTAAAGTCCATAATCAATCATTAAGGTACGTAACATTTGTCTATTGCATCTCTATGCAATTCTTGGATAGATGATATGCACAACTCTTTGCCATAGTCATCTTCATGCTTCTAGGTGCTTAATTCTATTAAGGTCACTTAGTTAAGGCTGACTCAAAAGCCAACATGATAACAATGCACCCTGCTTGAGCGAAGCCACATTACTACCATCACACTTCCACGAGATGGACGGCTCACCATGCTAGGGTGTAACCTACTCTTATTTGATTAATATTTTCATGTGTGTTGCTAATGGAAAGCATCTAAGGCTTAATAATTATTTGAGGCAATTTGTATTTATAAATACAAATACTTTATCCAATCACCACATATATAGTATGTATCATATACATGCTATATCCCACAAACAAAACATGCAATAAAACCAAAGTGATGGTTATGGCCATTCTCATGGAATTCCTTGGATCCATAATGAATTACCACAACCGAGGATATACATCTCATGCAGAAACCCATTGTTCATGAAGATCCATGCTTGCAAATCTAGGTTGATCGGTTCAACCCTTAAACCAACTGACTCGCCTCTTGGTCGGTCGGTTGGTCACCTCCCTAGTCATCTAGACTCTAGTCTACCATCTTTTAGGTCCCTCTGGTTGATCGACTGGGACTCCAATTGATTGGTCCTCCTTGATCCTCCATCTTATCAACTCATCTTCTTCATTATAATAAGAATTTAAAGTATCCTAATATTACATAATTATAGAGAAACCTCAATTTAAATTTGAGGGGAGCAAAGGTAGTAGAGAATAATTATTTTATAATTTGGGACATAAGATAGAGGCTTGATATGCAAACTGAGATAGAACATGGATTAAACAAACATCCACCATGCACATATTTTTAGGGTTATTGGCCATAACCATGCTACACATCCACCATAAATACAACTTTTAGGGAGACGTGTGTGAATTTCATATATATATCATGGAAAGGATGGTTTTGAGTATATCCCTAGCCCTAGAGAAAGTCTAGTGACAATCTCCTTGTCTTCATAGTTGTGGAGATGTCTTCTAGTTGCACTCAGATGGTGTTTATAGCAGATCCTGGTCTTCTCCACAGACAGTAGGTTGGCGTTTTCCTCCTAGCAGGAAAAGGATCCACACCTCTAGAGAAGTCCACACAGACTGCGTGGAACTCCTTCCATTCTACTATAACTTATAGGAAGGAGTTGTCCCTCCCATTGGTGTACTAGTCACCAACTTGCTCTCCCATAATTATTCATCCTTTCTATCCCTCCCTTTATCAGGTAAGACTTGCTCAGTTTCTCTCGGTTACCACAACTAGAGAAGACAAACAATTGTCAGAGGCGATTGATGCATCTCAGAAGCCCCGATACCCCTCTATTTATAGGAGGGTCAGGGTTAGGGTTCCCAATCTATGTGGGAGTGGAAGGAATGGAATCTCATGAATTTTCACAGCCCAGGAATGAAAAAATGGTTGGTTTTCTAGGTGAACCAATCGATTGAAATGTGAGCCAATTGGTTAAGCCAGTGAACTTGTCGTTTTGTCATGTTTCTCAATTGCACATGTATTGGCAATTTTAATCCAATTAATGCAAGACATGATGTCAACACTAATCCTTGAAGAAATTGAATTGAACCACGAACTGGGGGAATCACTTTGCAAAATGGTCGCCTTACAACCACGAACCAATCGGTTCACTAAGTGAACCGGTCATTTTGCTCCCCAGCTCATCAAGAATTCAACCAATGTAATATGAAATCAATCTGACACAACAACCGATCAGTTCAACCCTCGAACGGCTCGGTTGGGAGTCCAATCAGTTAATTTAATGATTGAAATGAATACCTAAACACTTTATCAATAAATTAAATTATCATTCATGATCAAAACTCCTCTTCTAGGTGTATCCTATGTGTGTGAACCTATACATCCCATATTACATTGGTAGTGAATGTCCATAACCATTTATGACATCACAAGTAAAGAGTGGTGCCAAGTCACACAACATTGCTACCCAAGTAAATTGAAATTTGGAGAACAATTTCAACCTACAATATGTGATTGGTTTTATAGTGTTTGTATAAGTCTATTTGTCACTGATATCCAAATTAAACTCGATGCATGGAGTAGTCATCCTCTTCAACATTCAATCTATGTTCCTTGAACTAGAGTAGACTGTCTGAGATATATGTAACTCAATCACATATTGACCCTCATATTCATGGCCATGAATTTCTCAATCTCTCTAATCAAGTTGTCATGATATCACACTCTAGTAGGAGGGAAAAATTCCATATACATCACTCATAGTCATCCCCATGCGTCACAATGCATATGATCATCATCTTTATGGAAACCCTTATTCAAGGTTACGGTGGATGATATTAAAACACACTGAACAACATGTGATGAGTGTAGTGACTTTATGTCTAAGAACCACCATCACCAACAACACTATGAGAGCTAACTATGACTACCACTATAATTCTTTCCACATATCACTCTCACAGTGGATCTGTCCAATACACTTTTCTCTAATAAGTATCTATGTTCTCGGTTTATATCACATATCATGACTAATGAGATTCTGTCACCAACTGACTCCCACTCTATTCTTATGTGTTATTGTTGTCTATTGAACTTCCGCAATAACATCCGACTAGGTACATACCAAAAATTTATACACTCTTAACATCTATATGATCTCATTATTCAGGTCATCAACCCGAAGATATGCATGATTGAGCAATATCATTCTTTAGACATTTATCATGTTACATCATTATCTCATAACTGAATAAAACAAATTAAATTGGAAGCTTGGATTTATTATTAATCAAATCATTTACAAGATATGCCATTACTATCATTGTATGATTGGCTCTCTAGGCACTCTCATCAATGATATTGTTAAAGTGTCTAAGGCCTTATCTCTCTTGAATTTGAGCACTCCATGAGTAGTCTGACCTTTAATCATGCAATACTATTTAAAATTGACCAAACTGAGGTGTGGTGGGGTCTTATGGAGTCTCGTAATACTAAAGACTTTATATTGTGTTTTGGGTATTTCCCAATCACTAGCTCATGGTTTGACTTGGAATGTCAAAAACAACCTGAGGCTTGATCACAATCTAGTTCACCTGTGTTGTGGATCTATCTAGGGTTACTTATCTATTCACATTGTAGTGGTGTAATGGTCTTCTACACCTTTAAAGTATTATTTTTCATTCTTATTCTACAATTTCCACTATTTTATAACATGTTTAAATTATTGATATCTTTTATTTATTCCATTGTTACTATGCTAATTGCTACAATACACAGATGAAATATCTTATATTTTTGTACAATAGATACCTTAATCTAAGTAGTGAAGTGATATTAAAATTTGGAAATTGAACTAAATAGTAATTTTCTCTCTTTTTCATGCAATTCATTGAAAAAATTGTATGTGTACATTTATAAGTCAGCGTGAGTAATCCTTTCAATGTGAGTCTTTAGAGTCTCATGTGTTTCTCCTATAGTGTTTTAGGTATGTTGGAGCAGCTGAAAGGATTCTATGATCAAGAAATATCTACTAATAAAATATTCTTGTCTTAAATGTTCTTCTAATCTCACTCTCCTAGGTGATGGGAGGATTGTTCTTGATGTATGTGATAGTTTTTTTCTTTGGAATTCCACTATAATTATGATTTGTGAACTGGATTAATCATCTTAAGTTGTTAGAGTTTCATGGTTATGGATCTTCTTGTAATTATATTAGTTGAGATATAAAAAGATGTTTTAGTTGTTCTTTACCATTTATAATTTTGGACTGATGTATATGATAAATAGTACACTTTCATATGATTAGATGCACGTTTTTATAATGATTTCTCATAATCAGATATTTCTATGGATTGCTTTGTTTGGAATTTTTGTGACTCAATTTTTCATAGTTGGTTGGTCTAGGTTGGGTTTTATCTAGGTATTTGTCCTAATGAAGCCTTTTATGTTTCATCAACAAGAATTTTCCTCATATTTGTCATTGGAGAAATGTCAAAGATTGTATGCCTTGGTTAGGTATTCAAATATTGGAAGAAAGTTACTATGGGAAATTTTTAGCTCCTTATGTGTACTCTTACCAATTAATTAGTAGGGAAACAACCCTAGAGAATAATGAAAAAGGGAAATCATAATAAAAGATAGATAAATGTTGAGGATAAATAAAAAATAGAAGTTAAATTTGCAGATGTTGAACAAGAATCTAGTGAAACATTGGTTAAATAAGTGAGGATACTAATACAATCACTTGAGAAAGATTAAAGACATGTTTCAACTCATCAAAACTTAAGAGTTTGATAATTAAAGGAAAAGACATGACACTATGATGCTTAATCTCAATGTGAATATTGTAAAAATGAATTATTGAAACTCAAAAGGTTACCTTGTATGGATAGGAATCCAATATTCAAAGTTGTGATTCTAAAGAATGATGGAATTAAGAGGATCAAATCAATGTATGAGGCTTCAGTTTGGTTCAAGTGTAAGGATAATATTGAAGTAATGTACATACAGTACATATAAGTATGTGGAAGCTCACAAAGAATGTATCTTATAGGAAGAATTTCAAATGCAAGATCCATATAAGAAGAGGATAACATTATATGAAGAATATGATTTATATGATAAATATGTAGAGTGTTAGATGAGAAGAGTAGTTCCCGATATGACCTATAACCAACCAATGAGTGTTGTGAATGAATTGAAGCAAATAACTATGATGCAATTAGGAAATTAGATAAGTTAGTTAGTAAATGACTAATAATGAGGAAACACTACAAATATGAATTGAAATGAGGAGATAGAAACCCTAATTTGGTATAATATAAAATTTATGTAAAAGGATATAATGATAATTAAAGTTTTATATGGGGATTGTATGATGTAATGACTAGAAACCACAAGATCTTTCTAAAAGAAACATGACTCATATGGGTTGATGCCACGAAGAAACATAAATAAGTAATTACATAGAAATGGAATATGATGTTTAACCAATCCTTTTACATGATTAGAGGATGAAAGATGTATGAATCATATGTTTTAGGAGAACGGATTGATTGTATCCACATGTTTCACACAATGCCAAGAGGGTTATTGTTAATAGGAAAGAAACAGTAAGTGGAACTTACCCATGCAATAATGAGTTGATGGTGAAGCTACAACAACAAAATGTTGGTACTTGGACTAAGAGAGTGGATCCATGCGTGAAAGTATCATTTAATTAGATGAGTTTGTAGAACACAAGAATTAATATCCTTAATTAAAGAAAAATAAATCACAAATATAAAAGAAGAGTATTTACCTAAGCATGAACTTAAATATGATGAAATTGTTCTTAGTGGATAAATGAAAAAAATGATATCAAAAAAGAGACATAGGAATATATAAAGAGATAACAAGAATGGATAATGGATTAAGTCTTTAATCATATGCCAAGGAGAAGAATGATGCATAAAAACTAGAAACTTGAAACCAACCATATGAATCTACACTAAGAATTGATACGAAAATAGTAGTGAGTAATCATGAGTGATTATGATATAATATATTCGTGCCTAAGCCTTGTCAATAGAGGTTTTGTGTTGTGTGTTATTGTGCTCAAGCTTAGCTATGGGATTTTGGGAGTGAAATTCTTTTTAGGGGTTTACAGTTGTGAGACACTAAGCCTATATTATATCTAGTTTCACTTTAATCTTTTGTCATGACCCTAATTGAATTCTTATTTAAAATTTATAATCACTGACATCTAATGTAGTTTCCAATTTGGCTCAATTCATACTATGTTACTTTGATTTCAAGTTTCCTTGCAAGTTTTTGGATTATGTGTATATTCACCATAACATTAGGGCTTGTTTAAAATTGTATGAAAAATATCTAAAGTATTGTTTCATTCATGTTCGTTTTTGACTAAGTGCAATGATTCCCTCCTCCCTTTATCTTCAATTAATGCTAAACGGGGAAGCAAGTGCCATTATCATATACATATGGGTTCATATTTCGAATAAACAACTAATAATGATTACTAATTTCTAAACAAGGTATTGTTTACAAGAAAACAAATCCCCTCTATGGAATCACATATTTTCATAAGAAAAACACTCCAACAATTTTTATATTAAAGACATAACTTGAGCTTACTAAATCCTCATTATATATCTCGAGCATTATTATTTTTCCTCACAAGGCTGTCCATAGCTTCATGTCAACATTTCCTAACCAATCTTGCATAAAGAAAAACTTATAATATATTATGAGTATCTTCATAAAGAAAGTGTAGTTATGGATGCCTACTCTTAATTAACCCACTTACCTATATTGTAGAGTAAATGTCTGAAATGATTCTATACTCATGTATGAACAAAGTATGGATCAATCATTAAGTTCACAAAGTAGATAATACTATATTTGCTATGAACAACTATTCTAATATCCTCTGCTAACATTTTGAGGCTAAGATCGAGTTTTAGGGTTTAGACTTGGTCTGATTTATGGTTTAGGATTACCACTACAATTTTCTTCCATGAACCTTAATTGTGGTGTCAAGACCCTAATATTCAACTAAAGCCTAAATTCCTTCATTTTTACTCTAAGATTAATCTTTCTTCCATAAACTAAGGCAAATAATTTTAAGATATAATATTTAAAGTTTATTACATATTGATTCACTTAAGTGGGTACCAAAAAGTGCTTTTGAACTCATCATAGAATTAGGTCATGAAATGAGATTCAATGAATTTTACTCATCGAAAAGCTTAAAAAGATATAAAAAATCATTGTCTACTAACCTACCTATAATTTCCTAAAATATTTTACAACTCAAATTTATTCAACCAACCAATGGTGGCCACATAAGTCAATAAGACTGTCTATTTAGAGTGTGTGGGTTAAATATCCATCGGGATTGAAGACCTCAATACCAAAATATTGATAATCAAGTCATCACGCCGCCAATGACACTTGGGTCATTTAGTCCAGGAATACTTCTTATTTCTTATTCTTAGCTTGGAAATTTTGGGAGGGTCAACCCAGAGATTTACTATGTATAATGCTCACATACAATGTAAGGTGACAACACAAGAAGTTCCTCCATGCCTCAACTACTCATCAAGCTATTGGTCGTCGTGAGGAATAGCTGGATAGGGATATGACTATGTTTTTTTTAGCAAACTACTAGAGAAATGGATGAGGGATGTACCTCACGGGTTAGCCTTTTGGATCATGGTAGAGATTTTCAAGTTGATTGTGGTTCTCTGTGCCAAGGTAATTGGCTAGAGTTTCTTTGGTTTGGGGTCTATGGTCAAGGTCTCCTTTGGTGCATTTAGGACTCGAGGTGGAGTTGTGGGTTAGTATGCATATTTGAGAGAAGGAAGGGAATGTGTGAGTCTCTATGGTTCTTCCCATGGCCTTATATAGGCTTAGAGATGCTCATGATACTATTTTTAACTTGTAGAGGAAAATATGTTAGTGAGGAAGATTGCAAGTATCATTAATTCTTCACATGGCTTAGTTCTTAGATAAATATGAGGTGGTCTAAGTCTTCTATTTTAGGAGTATCTCAGCTTATGACTTTCACCATGTAACACATTTTGGTTGGAGGTTAGGATCATTAAACTCAAACCCTAACTTCCAATTCTTGTAGTTACTCTTATTAAATTTATCCCTCTCTAGGGATAACAAACAGTAAGTCCTAATACTAGTTGACCTCCTCTATAGAGAGTTCATATCTCATGACGGTTATGTCATGATGTTTACATCAATACATATTGAAGTAAACATGTAATGAATTTACAAGCCATGCTACCACTAAGGTCAAATCCTGAAGATGATACCACCCACATTTCTCATTCATAAATGCACATACGAACCATCTAAGATTTCAACATGTACTACCAGGGCCTACCACCCCTCCTGGATAGGTTTTTCTACAAACCATCATCAACCTTTATTTAAAGGAATCATGTAATGAAAAAAACCTAGAATGATACCCTATTCCCTGACTGAGAGGTTAGTAAGCTTGGTTCCTTAGATTTTACCAAACAAGGATAAATTTATTCCTCAATGAATATTGTTAATTCATATAACATATAATGTGGCAATAGGTTCTATAATAACATCACATATCATAATACACTCATATTAACATAATAGTTTAATTATATACTAATATTTAAGTAATTTCATTAAATATGTCAGACATGTTTTTCATGCTAATTGATATGCACATAATGGGTAAAATACATTTAATAAGAAATTATAATGTGATTAACAAATGAATATGAATTACAATATGGATTTTCATGTCCATAAATATGAATAATGTTCCATTATCTAAATAAATATTGAATTAATGCACTTGATATTTTAAATAAGAAAATATGGATATTTGTGCATAATAATATAGGGTAACTCTTTTATAATAGGGCACAATTTATTGAAAGTTGATTGTTGTGATGATAATATTACAATACATATAAAGGTATTAATCCAAAAATCTAAATTACATTAGAACTCATAAAAGGAAATCTCAAAATCCCAAATCTAATGATAAATCATTTTACTTGGGCCTAAATTATCTTGGATGCCACATTTCACATTATTTACAATTCTAACAATCCCAATTTAGATAGGATACATGAAATACTACTAATGTCTCTCCTAATGTTTATTGCCTAAAATTGTGCCTTTTATATGTCACAACATTTAAGTACCATGCACGGTTGATTTTATAGGCTGACTAAAGTCTAACACTCAATACACTGTCACGTGTGGTTCCTAGTTTAATACAGATATGTGCTTTTTGTGGGCTCATCAGGAGCCATCAGATTTGAATCGTGTGGCATATAGCTTTTCTCCTACCTTTTGTTTTTGTCTGTGTTCCAAGTGAACAATGTTTAGAATTCCCCTCTTTCCTAATTACAAATCTCCATTCCTCTAATATATCTCGTATTATTTTCTCATGATTTCATTTCCTTTGCTTTCAACTCTTCTCTCCATTTCATGCAAACCCTAATTACAAGGTTCGCTAACACCTATAAGTGTCCCACATACCCCGATCGCTTCTTTCCCTGCTTCTCCCCTACTTTCTTTCCTATTTCTAGCTTCTCAACTCTTTGCATCATGGGACTACTGGGAATTAGCACCTCAACCTCCGATGCAACCCTAGGATTCATCTCCCTGTGTTGATCCTATCTTGTTTTAACTGAAGGGTGATGCCCCTACTCTAGCCAACGATGCTAGAGGTGGTACAATGAGGGTGAGGTTTTCGGTTATGGCAAAGCTAGTACATGACCTAGATATGTTTGTTTGGTCATCCTGAAGCTTTCTAAACCCCTACTTGCATCTCATAAAGTGTGTGGGGTTTTCCCCCTTTCTAGTTTTCTTCTTTTTGTGTTTGATTATGAGACTTGATCTCACCATTTTTTGATGCCCTTCCACAATTGATGAGTTATTTGACTCAGTTTGACCATTTTGAGGTGTTTAAGAAGTCTTTGTACACTGGTTTCCATTCAGGTTCACTTCTCATCTCTTTTCCCTTGAGCCAGTAATGGAGGAGGATCATTCCCTGTCATATAGGAGTATTTCTGTGCCCAAATCTAGATTCCCTGAGACTGCCAGGTGATGAGGAAAATGATGGACACCTTTATAGCAGGTTCCAGAGTTGTTTTGAAGGTTTTCTTCTTTTCCAAGGGCTTTCTAGAGCTATTTTTGTTTTTCATTCACTCGCATGAGTTTGGAAGATGATTGATGAACATGTTACATATATGCTCTTGTTCTGATATTATATTTGATCTTGCCACGAGGGGTACAATCAACTATTTGCATCTACTTTAACCTTTCCTCGCTGAGTTGTATGCCTAGTTTGTAGTAGGACCAAACTATTTATCCAACCCTAATAGGTCCACCTCAGTGATGCCCTCCAAATAATTATCAATTTTCTTATGCATGTGGATTAACTCTATTTTCTGATAGGTTAGTGATTTGAAAATTCATAACAAATTATTTATATCTCAAAAATAAAAAAATGCTCTGGAATCACAATGCTTTTGTCTATCCAATGAATAGTTTTTATCTCCTTTTTCCAATCAATAATTATGTGATTTTTATGGATTTATATAATTGGATTAGATTTTCTAAAATACATAACTAATAATATATAATGTAGAAAAAAAGTAAAATAAATTTTGAACTCGATAAAAATAACCTACAAGATGATATAGTTTTGATAATCTAATTCAATATTAATAAAAATTTGATTTTTGGGGGTTTATATAACTAATGTAAAACTAACGATAACCTCATTTATGCCTTTAATAGCTTGCTTGTAGACTGAGATGGAATTAGGGTTTTGACTTTGAATATGTCTCACACTTCATGTGAGGTATGTTGCATCCCCTATGAGTTATATTGAGAAACTGGTCTATTTTTATCTCTCTCTTGATGTATGTTGCATCTCAAAATCACATTGAGCAAAATCTGATTTCACTCTCTTAATGTATGTTGCATTCCCTATTATTCTCATTGATTAAACAACTACCTTCCCTCTCTCTTCTGACAAATTAGCCTACACATATTTTCTCTCTTTTGAGAATTTATTTCATGTGAAAGATTCTATGTTGATTATGATTTTATGATCATCTTGCTTTATTGGATATTCTTTTCGTACTCATTTATATATTATTAATTTTATTCCACGTAGAAACCTAAAATTGAGTATGTGATACCCTAGCATTCTTTTGTTGGATTTTTATTATCTTAAATTGCATCTTAATTGTGGCCATGAATGGATATTTGTTTATGGGTCCTTTGACCCCACTTGATGTTCAATGGATTGAAAGTATACATTTTTCCAATGTTTATCCATCTTTTATAGCCTGTAGGTCGAAGCTTTTGTGGACTGAGACTTACTCATTCGAATATATTGTTGATTGAGACACTGCTCGGTTGAGGACTTAGGAAATCAATTTTTACATTAATTTTTAGTCAAACTTTTTGTGCACTAAAACATATTCAGTCGAAGTTATTGTCGACCGAAAAGAGCCTTTGCAACCTTTGACTAAAACGTAGCCTGACTTATATCTGTCGGATCTATTATGTGTCTAGATTTGGCTCAATTAAAAAATTGGTTGACCGAGAACCATCTGATCGAGAAAATTATCGACGGAAGAAGTTTTTAGAACAAGATTTTATTATGATCAAATTAGCTATTACACCTAAATTAATTTTATCCAAATGGCTAGTTGACCCCATAGAACTCTCTAGACACTCTCCAAAGATGTCCCAGACTCTTGTAGTCCATTCCAATAAATAGTAGTGTTTTAGGGGCATCCTTACACATATTTTCATACTTACATACATTATATCTTGAGCAATAAGAGTTGTAGAAATCCATTTGCAAATCATTCACAACAAATCATTTCATGTTCTTGACTTATCTTAGCCTACCACCATTCAACCTTGATACATCTTCAGGTTTGGTCCATAATTTACATGAGTTCTAAAAACGTGCACATTTGATGAACATATGAATAATTTATTCAAATAATCCATCTTCCAATCTTGAGTTTTCCAAGAAGGTTCCTGAAACACTAGAGTAACATGTTATACACACAAGTAAGAAATGTTTTTCATCAATAAAAGAGAAGATAAGATAATGTCCAATTTAGTAAACAAGGATGTTCTCGTCCCTCATATTTTTGAATTATACTTTCTAATTATTTTGTTATGAATCATGTGGTGACTAATAGTAAAATGTGACCTGTGTTATGTTATGTATATGTGTAAATTCCCACACATGATAATGCAGAGGTGATAATTCCTACAAGTGATATTATTTGAGTAGATGTGTATCATGTCCTGCTTAGAGGAGATGTGCACATGTTCCTGCTTAGCCCATATTTATGGTAGATGTGTTAATTTCTACCAACATGTTTATATTGTTCTAGTATTGCCACATGTTAAATGAATGGATTGCTTGATCTTCTTTATCATCTTATTTTCAATTCATATTGTTATAATATCCCTTGGATAATACTTTCCTCTTTTATGGTAAGATTTGTTACATTGATGTCCTTTTCCTAATGTTTCTCAATTCCATATGAATATGCTCATACCCGCTTGCATGATGATAGTTTCTATTTTATCTTCTCTTTTGGGGTATGCTTACAACTCCAGGTGTAGGACATGGAGGACTTGACATGCAGATGTGGACCTGGATTAAGGAGTTGATGCTTTGGAGATAGAGTTGATATAGTTTAGATATACCTCTATAGAGATTCTGATGTAGTTGTTTTCATGTAAGCCCCTTAATGGGAGAATATTTTGTAATCTTGACAAATTGAATATAGACATGATTTATTTTCCACGGCTATACTTTGATATTTTTTGTATATCATCATTTGAATATAGAAAAATTTACACCTATTCCAACATACCATTTTAGTGTGTTTGGAATAGATGGATTCATTCCTCAAATTTAGTATGGAGTGGATTCCCTATCGAGTCCAACTCTTTACAAATCACACACACACACACACACACACACACACACACACACACACACACACACACACACACACACACACACACACACACACACACATATATATATATATATATATATATATATATATATATATATATATATATAGTCAGGCTAGAATACACTCGAATGTACGGATCGCACGAATACACTCAAGTGTGTTTGCATATCAAAACTAATTTTTGCAAAATGTAAACCGTTGATCTTCACCGTCATACTATAACTAGGCTACATACAAATTTTGAGCCCATTTGTATGAGTGTAAGTCACTCATCCAAAGGCAATAAAATCGATGCGCGAAACTAATATGAAATGCATAATTTTTGCGGTCTTCATAACATGAGCTATACATATCCAAATGTGCTCAAATTTTGCGTATGAGTTGTTCACGATATGTTTAAGAAAATCAACGGATTATATTTTCAAAAAAACTATTGCATCATGAAAAACTACTTGAGTGTATTCCGCTCTGGATACACTCGAGTGTATTCTAGCCTGACTCTCTCTCTCTCTCTCTCTCTCTCTCTCTATATATATATATATATATATATATTTGGGTGTTCATTTAATACCCGCGTGGGTAACCTAGAGTTCGCTACCCGGCAGCCAAAAACATAACTCTTCTGGTCAGAAAAGTAATCTTGCTATCAAAAAAGTAACTATTTTGATAAAAAAGTAACTATGCGACTAAAAAAGTAAATCCGTAAAAAATACACAGCAGATATGTATATAACTGGGTTTTTGAATCTGTTGTTGCAAACCTAACTATCTATGTATGAAACTTTACAGTTTGCAAGGTAAAGTAACCCTCTACATGATAAAAGTAAGAAACTCAGAAAAAGTAACCAAAATTGTGGGCGGGTAGCTACTCGCGCGGGTATTAAAGATGGACCATATATATATATATATATATATATATATATATATATATATATATATATATATATATATATATATATATATGACACTGTATTTACAAAATGAGTCTATGTATTTACAGTTTTGGTTGTCTCATTAAAATTAGGTTCTTCATATTACAAAACAGATCCATGGTAGAAAAAGTTAGTTACCCATGCGGGCACTGAATATATATCCTTATATATATATATATATATATATATATATATATATATATATATATATATATATATATATATATATATATATATATATATATATACACATACATATATATATGCATATATAGATACATACATATATATATATATATATATATATATATATATATATATATATATATATATATATATATACAGGCTTATCTTTAATACTCGTGCGGGTAGCCTGATTTTTCACTACTCGCACATCCAAAAAAGTAACTATATGGTATACAAAAGTAACTTTAAAGATCAACATAGTAACTATATGGTACACAAGAGTAATTCTGAGATAAAAAAATTAACTACACATAAAATATATAGTCAGTAAATATATGGACAAGTTTTTTTATTTGGGGGGGGGGCAAATGATATTATTTTTGGATGAAAATTTTTGGGTAGCTAGATAAAATGCTCCTCTGAAATTGTGAATTAAAAAAAAATGACGGGAAGGGTGCACGGGTAGCTACCCATGCATGTATTAAATAAATCCCCTATATATATAAATAAATAAATATAAATATAAATATATATATATAAATATATATATATATAAATATATATATAAATATATATATATATATATATATATATATATATAAATATATATATATATATAAATATAAATATATATATAAATATAAATATAAATATATATATATATATATATATAGAGAGAGAGAGAGAGAGAGAGAGATACAAAGAGTATAACGAAGTCTCTCTAAGTAGGATTCAACATTTCATTATTTTAGCACATGGTATGAACATTGTCATCTATGTCCTACTCAAACATGGTTTTTCCTTTAACTCTACCAGCAAGTTGAAGAGGTAAAAGATTCATATATTCTAATCATAGTATTACTTCAGTCCTAATATTTGCACTACAATGTTTGTGTATTTTTGTAAGGAGTGGGACCCGATAGAGGGCCCACTCAATGGTAAAAAAAACATGAGCCATGAAATAATTTAGCAGCGGAAAACATAACTATTTACAAAGTTACAAAATGTTATCATGTACATAACTTTCTTACCCTAAGGGTGGTATATAAAAAATGAAAAGATTACACCTATTCACACATATGCCCATATGCAGAGGGTAACAAGGCTATCCCAAGCTGTCCTCATGACCACCAATTAGCTCACAGTCATCCTGAGTCTCTTCCTTATAAAACACCTACACCTGGGTGGAGGGAACACCCAGAAAAATAGGAAACCAAGGTATAAATCAGCAAAAGCTGAGTATGTACGTAAAAGATTAACTAGGGCATTTAAAAAGTAAAGTAAGATGTTCCCATAAAAAAAAGAGTCATTAAAGCTAGGTAAGTTTCAATGAGAAGTAACAAGAGAATGAATTTCCAAAAGAATGAGGCATTTTAAGTAAATCAATAAACAACGAACTTTGCCACAATCAATCAATCATCACATTACAACATTTACTTGCATGCAGATATATTGGACTAAATTAACTATAGTAGGGTCAAGACACCACTGAGTCATTGACCTAAATGTATATTTTGGGTAGAAAAGCACACCCATAGGCAGAAAAGCACGCCTCTGTATATATAAGGGTAGAAAAGCACACCCCGGGTAGAAAAGCACACCCTAATGGTTACGCATAAGCGTCTACGATAGTTAGCTAGTCAAATTATCTACCATGCATAATATAGAGTGACAAAGTACATTATTCATCATCCATACGTGTCATAATACATGCACAATAGCATGTAGGGTCATTGACCCAATTCAACCTATAATGATAATTTCAAAAGAATAGGATATGTAAAAGTGGAACAAAAGAGTAAGCATTTCAAGAATTGCCTCATTATGAGAAAATTAGTCATATAAATGCCCAGTTAAAAATGGGGAGGAGTACATACCTTTGTCTTGTGCACGTCAATTAATAAGTCACCTAAGTCGGAACCAAGATTAATATCACCTATGCATAAAGTTATACTTAGAGTTAATGTCATGTCCTATACAATAATTTAACTCAATGTAATACTTTTCCTAAAATCACGGAGTTGGATCTAGGAGCCTATACCAAACACTCGGAAAATCCTTTTGATTAGAAAGCATGCACACACCCAACGTTTTATTCTAACCCACGGTCAGTTAACACTAACGTATTAAACCAGGATAGCTACTGGGGTTAACACTTAAATGATTCAAAGCAAAATCCTTATTGCTGTTCGGAGTTCTCTGGTTCCTCAAACTCGGTAACCACTCCTACAGTTATCTTGACTTCCCGTCTGGGGCCAAGACTCCTGCTTCGATCAAAAACGAAGGGAGCCATCGGTCCATGGGTGTCAGGCGCAGATACCGGATCGAAAGACAAAGAATGCTCGTAGTATAGCAGTGACAAACTCGGCGTTCAGCACGGCCACTCGTCGCAGCTTACCCGACGATGCAACCCAATCGATCATCCCTGCTGCCCGGGCCCAAGGCAGTTGGGTGGTACCTGAAGCTACGTTTTGGAACCTCCTGGCATGAACGCAGTGGGAGACATGGTAGGGAAATTTTGGTTTTAAAAAGAAAAACGCAGGCTAGCATCAATTCAAAGTGAACTACCTAAGAGTCCTTGCCCATTACCACCACCTTGCGAGTGGTTGGGGAACATCCTGGTCAAAGAACTGTTGCCCTGTTCCTTGTTGCCTGACTATGAATCTGCATAGGTAACGGAAAGAAATTCTTGGCAAGAAGACATCCAGTCAACTTATCCTGATCAAAGAACTTAAACCCAATAGGCAAGTACAGTCAGAATCGTTAATAGCATCAGCCATGTATCAAACGAAGTGAATCACCACGACACCCATTATCTAAAATTGACGCTCGAACGAATCACTGTCATCGTCGACGATGCAGTACAGAACAAGCAAGCAGTATCGAATGAGCAAGGTACCAACGATTCATCGGAACGAACTACCACGATTAGAAATTCCAACCAGAACGAATCAATAGAAAGCATCTAAACTGATGCGGCGTTGGGCCTGAAAGCTAGGCGAGCGTCGTGACTTCTTCATACACCCTACCGGCGAGGTTCTCAAGAACATATATAGGGTCTTTTGTCGACTCGGGAGTCAGGACAGATCCAGAGCGATTTGAGGACAGGAAGCCAACATATATAGACCAAGGATGGCACCGTTACCTTCGATTTGAGCCGCGGATGAGTGCGGAGGTGTCCCTTCAGGTTTCCTCGTCGGAAAGGACAGCCGCGCCGGAACGAGAAGGTTGTGACGTCCAAGGAAAATTGGGCGTAGGGAAATCACGAGGACCTACAGGTACCTCTTTGTGGATGTTCCTACGAGGAATGGAGCAAAGAAGGCAATGTGGTGCGGCGTCTAGGAGAGGGGGTTTTGCAGCCCATTGATCGGCCTTTGGGCGTTTTGCGGCTAGGGCATTACAGGTCCCGTTTTAGGTATCGCTCGGACCGTTTCTTTCCCCAGAAGCGTTTCCGGTGATAAAGTGAGCAATGAAAGCCTGGAGTGGATGCGATCGGTGGGAGAAGGACTGTAACGCCTGTTCCCAGCTCGTGCGGAAGGATGCCGGAGCCTTCCACCCGCTCTCAGTGCACTCTCTTAAAACAAAATATTAATTAGCTGTTGAACCTTGGTCAATCAATGTGACGAATGAAATCAAAGTATGACTGGCCACCTTATATATTCTCATTCAAAGCAAATAAAAGGGTGCAAACAGCCTCCTCTAGACTCCTAATTTGGCAGGCTAACTCTTAAACCGACAAAGGACATAATCTGACCTCATAAGTCCATATCAAATACGTCAGGTGTTAATAATAATAAATGTGTGTCAATTAGCCTAATACAAGATTAATTCATTTTATTATATAAAAAAATGGTTTTTATATAGCTTCACCTCACTAAAACTCTCTCTAGGGTAAAAGGAGATGTTTTATCAGATCAAGCTTTAAACTAAACATTATGTGTAATTTTCTCACAATATGTGAATTAAATTTCCTCATATTCCTCAATGTCACTATCATGTACGATTATGCGAAAGGGTGGTGATACAAAGTCCAAACTACTCCAATATTATTATCAAGGTCGAAAATCACTACTCAAAAAAGTTTAAGGGAAATAGGATTTAATATTTTTTTTAGGAAAATGGAAAATAGACGTGATACCTAGATTTGAGTTCGTTACAATTTTAGTGGGTACCCTTTCTCTTTGAAATATTTTAAGGTGAAATAAATATTTTCCTTTAGTCCAAATGCAAAGTTCACCCTATAGCATGTGTAGATATGATGACTAAAAAGATCATAAATGTATACATGTATTTGGATTAATGTTAAATGAGTCACTCCTCATAACCAACATTCTTAGAACTCTCTAGAGTTTTCAACTAACACTAATACAAGGGGAATTGTGTTCTTCTTAGGACCCTTGAATTTTTGCACAAACTCCTTTAAGAGTTCCTTACTACATAACTACTTCTCTTCTTTATATGTTCCTCATGTGTTATTATCCCGATTCCTTCCCATAGGGTCTATAGGGATATAGATACATATGGAGTGATCTCCTCTTAACCCCTAGATTCTAATATATTCATGGAGTGAATGATTCTCTTGCAACCTTAGTCCCCATGGAGTGAAATCCCCTCATGACCCCTCAGGCCTAATGTACTTATGGAGTGAACATCTTATCTTGATCCCTTATGCATCATGTACCTACATATATTCCCTTCTTGCCCCTAGGGATGACTTATGGATCTACCTGACATAGGGTTATATAAGGTGTTATTAGATTCATTTTGAAATAAGGGTTTCTTGCATTATAAAAATTCAATGTCTCGTCAACTTATCCTAAAGAAAGCAACCCTTAATCTCACATTCATTGTGTCATATATTTTCTTAATCTATTTATCTATAATGAACTTATTTATCAAATTCATTCATATATACATGTTCACATGCTATTCTATTATCATTTGTTCAAACACAAACATAGAACACTTTTTCTATTTTATATGTATATTTATAATTCATTAGGTAGTTGTATGGACTTACATGTCTCATATTCTATACCAGTAGACCATAATGGATATTATCCTTTAGGTTTAGGCCTTCTAGTACATCCATTGCAATCACAAAAGTTAAAATCAAAGATATGGTGGTTCAATACATTTTCTAAGGAGTCTAATCTAGGGTGATCTTTTTATTTCTCTTGAGGAGGTTAGGCTATCTAGTCACATATCATGGATATATATGCTTCAAACTATTCTTCCTCCATAAGGTCCTTTGTTTTACATGGGATAACACATTACATATTTGAACACCACTCCTTAAAGAGAGATTGAGTCTCAACTAACTCTATACATAAGCACAAAGATTTACTATTTCATGTATTTTCATACCAAACTATATATATTTCATATACTTGCTTGTTCCACATATTTGCATGACCACTATGTGTGGCTTCTGTACTTTCATGAATAGTTGCGCCTTATGTATTTATACTTGCATGACTTAATGTACATTGTGTATGTGCATGCATGAAATCTTACTGGTACTTAATATTGTTTACTAAACCAATTCAATCAACACATTCTAGTATCCATAAGCTTAATGTTTACTTATATTCACTTATCACTAAATACTTATGTTCTCTCACAGATCTGTCATGTTGGGTTAATTAGATCAAACATATATTCCATTTTTGCTATTTGTCTTGCTAGGTTCTTTTCAAGATCTACCCTTATTGGGATATAGGTATCCTAGATACACTAGTATAGATAACACCTTTAGTGTCGATTAAGTAAGACTTTTGTCATCAATTTTGAAGCGACACCCAAGTGGGTGACACTAAAAGTAGACTCCTTCAGCGTCC